>CM077158.1:71048106-71548892 GCA_039583875.1 Platanthera guangdongensis | reverse complement strand
ACCAAGCGGTCGCGCCCTGTCCTCCATCACTCGAAGAGCCAATGCTCAGCAATGAGTCTGCCCATGTTAATCTGCATACCCATCAAAATGTTGTAGATTAATATTAGGCGGTCTAGAGAGATGTCGCTCAGGTGGCGAGTCGGTAGAATATTCGTAAACGAGAATTGAACAACAAGACTACTTGTCCCGGCTCGAAATGTTTTTCTTTCAACCGTCGGTCGTGCCACTTCTTGGTACGCTCTTTATAAATTCTCGCATTCTCGTAAGCATTCATTCGTATTTCTTACAATTCGTTGAGTTGCAAAAATCTTTTCTTACCGGCATCTTGAAAGTCATAATTTTTTTTATAACTCAATAAGCTCGATGCTCTAATTCTAAAGGTAAATGACATGTCTTCCCGTAGACTAGTCTATATGGTGTGAGACCAAGGGGCGTTTTGTAAGCAGTTCGATATACCCATAATGCATCATTGAGCTTCTACGACCAATCCTTATGATTTGTGCTAACCGTCTTTTCGAGTATTCTTTTGATCTCCTGATTGGACACCTCGGCTAGCCCATTTGTTTGGGGATGGTAGGCTAATGCAACTTTATGTGTGATTCCATATTTTCTTAACAAGACTGTGAAGTGGGCATTACAAAAGTGGCTCCCCCCATCACTAATGATAGCTCGCGGCATTCCAAATCGATTAAAAATGTAGTTTTTCAAGAAATGCGAGACGACCTTAGCATCATTTTTAGTTGTGGCTATCGCTTCCACCCACTTAGACACATAGTCTACGACCAATAATATATATAAATTTCCTTTTGAGTTGATAAATGGCCTCATGAAATCTATGCCCCATACGTCAAATAATTCAACCTCAAGTATTATATTCATGGGCATTGAGTCATTCTTCCGTATATTCTCACTTCTTTGGCACCGATCACATTGTTGAACGAATTCCTTAGAGTCTCGGAATAAGGTGGGCCAAAAGAATCGGGTGTCTAACACTTTCATCGCCGTTCTTTTTCCCATAAAGTACCCCCCCATATGGAGAGTTATGACATTTTTCTAGTACAGACCTCATTTCCTCCCCAGGCACACAACGTCTAATCACACCGTCAGCACTAGTCTTGAAAAGGTAAGGCTCATCCCACAGGTATGAGTGTACCTGATATAAAAATCTTTTTCTTTGCTGGTAATTTAACTCAGGGGGCATAATATTGCTAACTATATAGTTTACATAGTCTGCATACCATGGTGCCAGACTCTCAGATATTGTCAATAACCATTCATCGGGGAATCTCTCATCAATTTTAGTATGCAACGTTGATTGCAAGCTCTCGATCCTAGAGAGATGATCAGCTACCGGGTTATCCGCACCCTTCCTATCCCTGATTTCTACATAAAATTCTTGTAATAGAAGCACCCAACGAATTAGACGAGGTTTTGCATCTTTCTTGTCCATGAGATAACGAATTGCGACATGATCCGTGTAAACAATGACCCTTGTACATAGGAGATATGACCTATACTTCTCAAATGCATAGACTACCGCTAGCAACTCTTTTTTTGTGGTGGTATAATTAACTTGAGCGTCCACCAATGTTTTGCTAGCATAGGCTATGGTGCGGAAGACCTTCTCTCTCACCTGCCCTAAGACTACTCCCACCACATAATCACTCGCATCACACATCAACACAAATGGTTCTTCCCAATTGGGAGTCACCACAATAGGAGCTGAGATTAACTTATTCTTTAATTCGTCAAAAGCAAGTACACAAACGTCGTCAAAATGAAATTTTACATCTTTTTCAAAAAGTCCACTTAACGGTTTAGCTATCTTCGCAAAGTCTTTAATAAATCTCCTATAAAACCCAGCATGCTCTAGGAACTTCACAGCATTTTAACGTTTTTAGGTGGTGGTAGCTTTTCAATTACATCAATTTTAGCCCTGTCCACCCTAGGCCATTCCTAGACACATGGTGTCCAAGTACTATTCCTGTTGAAGCCAGGAAATTCCTAACCTCAAAAATCGGATCAAAGCTGCCTAAGGTTACTGGCTCAGAAGGTAGATCGGACGGCTAGGGTGGCCAGAAAGAAGGAACAGGTCAAACAGGACCCCAGATATTGCGGCAGGAAGGACCCACCACGTACCCGGATGCTCGTAAGGAGCAACCCCTTCTCAACCAAGAATGGCCGAACTGGATACGAGAGAGGCTATCTGGCAAGGTCGCAAAGTCGCGAATCGCTCTAAGGAAAAAGAATCCGAAGACTAAGCCAATATCTTGAAACACGCGAGTATCACGCTCCGAATTTTCGGTCCCTTCTCTCGTACCCCTGGGGTCCTATTTATAGGCCAAGGCAAGGGGAGGGGGGGGGGTCTTATTTATACCCCACCCCTGGCGACCAGGCGACTTCCAGAAGAGCTCGCACGGGCCTGGCGAGTATCTCGCCTAGTCGCCTACCTGGCGAGTATGCGAAGGGAGCTCGTCTATACTCGCCAGGCCTTCCGCGGTCTTGAATGTTGACTTTGACTCCCGTGGTGTCTTGTTGACCTTGACTCCTACTGACTTGGCTGTGGTAGGACCCGCTCTCGACGAATACGGGTTGTACACAATCCCGCTCTTTCGGAGCGACATCGGAGCTCAGAAAGAAACAACCAACACCTATTCGGCGAGCTACTCTGTCGAGTATCTCTGTTGCTCGCCTCTTGTGACTGCCTGCCGATCTCTATAAATAGGGGGGCCTAGTTCTTTAGCCGGTTCTTCATAACTCGCGCTTAATGTCGAACGCCGAGAAGATCCTTCGTGACAGTCTTGTGCGTTGACGAGCGCCATCAGAGTCGCTAAACCAAAGCGACCGCGCGAAGAGGATGCTGCTGCCGACTTGCCTAGCCCAAGAGAAAAAGGCAAAGAAGTCCAAGAACAAACCCGCCTCTGGTGATGATATCTCGCGGCCGCCCCTTTCTCACCCTATGCCCCCCACCATTAATCTCGTGCTCTCTACCAGCACGCAACAATTACTCAGCGACTTGGGACTCGACGACATTCCCAATGTCGCTGTTTCTGATGCGAGTCACCTCGACTCGCTTAACATTCCTGCACTCGCCACTTCCACTGCCTCGGAACTCGCCTCCACTTCGACGCCTCAGCAGGTGGAGATCGTCGACCTGCGAGGTTGTCTCTCTGCTTAGATGATTTATCATTCTGACGGTTTTCTATTGTTTGCTGACCGGACCGTGTTACTCGCAGATTCTCCCACGGGAGGCTTGGGCGCGGCTTTGAATGTCGTCCCGTTGAGCTCCGTGCCGCTCGTCGCCCTTCCCGCCGCCGGGCAAGTAAAGACCGCTCACACAGTGCGGATAAATATCGGCTCAAAAGAGACGGGCGAGCCCTCGGTTCCCTCCGCGAGCAAGGAACCGTCGTCGAAGAACCCTCCGTTGAGTAAGACACTGGCGAGCAAGGGTCTCCCGACGAGTTTTGGGGTACCTGTAAGGAATTCCGCCCTGCCCGCCGCGAGTTCTGCGTTGCCTCCGGTGAGGTCCTCTCTATCCGAGGCGAGCTCCTCTTTACCCCCGCCGCCGCCGCTTACCAATACCGTCATCATCCAGTCGGTGACATTATCCTTGCCGCTGCCACCGCCTCTGATCGCGCCTTCTCAAGTTACCACGACGCGACTTCCTCCACCCCCGCTGAGGAATCCTCCGTCGCCGGCGAGTTCGTCACTCCCTCCGCCTTCTTCATCACATCCCGCAGGTGTTAAGCCGGTAAAGCCGCGGCCGAGCTACTTCTCGCCAAGGAACGCGGACCCTGGACAAGGGGGGCGTGGTCGAGGTAAGACAACCGAGCTCGCTGGTGGGCCATCGTCAAGCCGGCGAGATGAGCCAACGCGCGGATCCCCTCCTCGCTGATCGAGATCTCCTCGCCGATCCAGGTCTCCTCGCAGCGGTATGTGTCGCTATTGATGTGTTCATGGCGGTTATGCATCTACGTCTAATTCTGGCGACTTTTGTTTGGTGTCAGATCGGTCGGCGACTCTAGGGGCGGCCTTCATTGACGTCATGGGTTTGCCGGGCATGGAATATCGTCGTGCGGCTGCTCGTGCTTATTTGGAGTTGGAGAGCAAGTTTGACCAGCTGGCGATCTGTGAGCCTCATCGCCGAATATCATCGTTGGAAGTGCGGATGGCAAAAATGGAAGAGCTCAAGAGTACGCTGGAGAGCTATGAATCCCGCTTCCACATGGTAAGGGAGAATGATCGTCAGCTCGCGATCAATAATCATCGCCTCCAGCTCGTTCTTGAAGAGGTCGCCGACATACGAGCAAGTATGGGCTCTGTTGGCAGGTTGTTGAGGATGGAGGAGCAGCTGCGGCTTGGTGATGATGTGATAGCGGTGGCGACGGAGCATTTCCGGCGAGCACGCGAGATGGGTTGGGCCGGGCGACATCCCCATCCCCCAGAGAGGCCTAGGCCTTAGAATGTTTTCTTTTATTTGGAACTCGCCACAGTGCGATTTTGACAAACATTTTCTGGCCTGTAATAAGCGAGCTTCAACTTCGCACGATTATTAATTTGTTTTTCCCTGTTTCGATGTTTAAGCGATTATGCTCCCTCTGTTCTATGCGACTTACGGAATGCGTTGACTTACTCGCTCAAAGCGCGATTTGTTGATACTCGCCGTAAGGATGGTATAACCCCCTCCCCTGGCGCCTATAATAGAGGGGGCAGGTAGGACATAAGTACGCTATTGCGCTTTTGTCCTCCTAGCTCGCGAGTATCGCTTCCTGCTCGCGTTGTGAGCCTTATTTTGCTACTCGCCATCTCTTCCTTCTTCTCTTCTTCAAAACTTGCAGGATGGTTGGAGATGACGCAAGTGCTCGCTGCCAAGCCCATGCCGCCAACTTCACGGATGCGGCTTTTAAGAAGTCGACCACCAGTGTGCGCGACTTCGAAAATTTTAGGGAAAGGCTCCTTCCCGAAGGATACTCGGCCAGACTCCCGGCCCGCAGTGAGCGATTTAACACCTTTATCGAGGGCGCGCTTGTCCTTCCTTTTCGACACTTCGACGCCGGCCTGCGACTTCCGTTCTGGCCGGAGTATTGCGACATCCTTCGATACTTCGGCATAGTCACCGCGCAAATCAACCCCAACGGTGTTGCCATCATCATGGGGTTTCTTTGTTACCTGCGCGAGGAGAGGATCATCTTTGATCTCTCCGTATTCCGCAAGATATTTGCCTTCGCCGCGACTCCCGAGGGTGTGGTCTATTTCAGCAGCCACGTATGCACCCTGGTGGGGACGGCAACAAAGTTCACAAGTGGAGCGAGCAACTAGTCATTGTCGAGGGCGACTTTGGCGACGTACAGGGAAGGCCGCACGAGCCCGCCGATGTCGCCTTCCTTCCACCGATATTGGAAGGCGCGCGCGAGCAACTTGTCGACGCGTTCCGAGGTCGCCGGTTCGATATCATCTTTTGACGACTAAACGTCAACACACTGCTCGAAGTCCACTACAACGAAGGTAAATCTCAGCAGGGAAAGTCGGTATCATACTCGCCCCAATAATCGCTTGCTTATACTACTCGGTCTTTTGCAGAACCGAACGAGCTCCCGGCGAGGCAGCTTCCTTCAGCCAAAGGAATCACCACCTCGCTACTTGAGCCCAACTCGCCAGCTGATATTGGTGAGAAGAAAAAGATCGCCAAGGCAAGGGTAAAGGCAAAGCCAGGTCGCCGGGTCCCGCGACCAAGAAACAAAAGGTGTCCTCGCCACCTCCTGATGACCAGGACTCGCCGCTCCACGCTCGGCTTCCCCACTTCCACCCCAACTTCAACTTGGGGCTTGACGCGGTGGACGCCTATGGTCGCCCTCTGGTGACCTGGGCACCTGACGAGCATCTGGTGACGCTGAGCACCAACCTTCCCTCTTGGGCGGAGGAGGGGGAGGATAAGGGGAGGCCTTCGCCGTCCTCCACGCGATGTACGGGTGAGGCAACACTGAGGCTATGCTAGATCTCAGCGAGGAGGAACTTGCCCAGCAAGCGGCCTGCTTGCTCGCCCGAGCCGTCGAGCTAAATCACTTTGCGGCGAGGAGAATGCTGGAGAGGACACAGGCCTTGAAGATCGTCAGTCAGAAGGCGATCAATCTCGGCATGGAATCCACTCGCTGGCGAGGTTATGAGGTATGTCGCCTTTACGTGCGATGTTGATGTCTTGTGAACGCTTTGGCTGAATTCGTGGTTTGTCGCAGGCTGCCGAGATAGAGACGCCAAAAAGCTCTCTGAGTACGAGGCGGAACTCGCCAAAGCTCGGGCTGATTTGGAGGCAGCCCAGATTCGCACGACCGAGATGGAATCTCGCCTGTCGATTTTGAAAGCCGGCGCGAGTTCCTCTGCTCCTCAGCCGCGCCCGGAGGACGATCCTCATTATGCCATCAAGCGATCTCGCATCCTGTGGGAAGAGAGGTCGTCTGTCCGCCGCGAGATATCCCGTGTGGCAGACAACGTGGTCCTCGCGAGGCTGAGGCTTAGCGGGAAACTCGACGAAGGGGAGAAGGAGTTCACGGTCGACGAACTCATCCTTGAGTTACTCGCCGTGATGGTCTCGCCAGATCGCCTGCCTCCGACATCGTCAGGCTTTGACAGCAGCGGCGACAGTAGCAGCAGCGGTAGCGGCGAGGAGGAAAGCGAGGAAAGCGGCGATGAAGATGACGTCGATATTGGAGATGAGGAATATCGGCCAGATACTGGCGACGATGAGTCCTAGTTGCTCGCTGATATTCTTCCTACTCGCTTGTCATTGCCTATAGTGAAATTTTTGTAACCAACATTTGTAAAATTTTTGATATATCAATGCAAGTATGAATTACCACATTGTCGCCTTTTTCTTTTCGCATGCTGGTCGGTGGATGATACTCGCTAGGCTCATAGGCTCGGGGAGAACGAGTGCCCGCGCCATGTGATCGCACGACGACATTGTTGATAGTCACCTAGCTGGTACTCGCATACCCGTATTAGTCCTTCACAGCTCGCACCCTGGCAATCCCCGTAGATACTCGCCACACCATACTCGCATTTTGCTATGCCATACTCGCATACTCATCGCTGCCTGCATGCCCGCTCGCCCCAATACTGCTCGCACTGTCCCTCCAGGAAGCTTGGTCTAACTCGATCGCACTCGAGGAGGTCTGTGGCCAATGTGCAGGAGAAGAGCTCGTGCAGGGACTTGGACTTACCTGGACCTGCCACTCAAGGACTTGATCTCACTCGAGGAGGTCTGCTGCCAATGTGTAGGAGAGGAGCTCGTGCAGGGACTTGGACTTACCAGGACCTGCCACTCAAGGACTTGATCTCACTCGAGGAGGTCTGTTGCCAATATGCAGGAGAGGAGCTCGTGCAGGGACTTGGACTTACCAGGACCTGCCACTCAAGGACTTGATCTCACTCGAGGAGGTCTGCTGTCAATATGCAGGAGAGGAGCTCGTGCAGAGACTTGGACTTACCAGGACCTGCCACTCAAGGACTTGATCTCACTCGAGGAGGTCTGCTGCCAATATGCAGGAGAGGAGCTCGTGCAGGGACTTGGACTTACCAGGACCTACCACTCAAGGACTTGATCTCACTCGAGGAGGTCTGCTGCCAATATGTAGGAGAGGATCTCGTGCAGGGACTTGGACTTACCAGGACCTACCACTCAAGGACTTGATCTCACTCGAGGAGGTCTGCTGCCAATATGCAGGAGAGGAGCTCGTGCAGGGACTTGGACTTACCAGGACCTGCCACTCAAGGACTTGATCTCACTCGAGGAGGTCTGCTGCCAATATGCAGGAGAGGAGCTCGTGCAGGGACTTAGACTTACCAGGACCTGCCACTCAAGGACTTGATCTCACTCGAGGAGGTCTGCTGCCAATATGCAGGAGAGGAGCTCGTGCAGGGAATTGGACTTACCAGGACCTGCCACTCAAGGACTTGATCTCACTCGAGGAGGCTTGCTGCCAATATGCAGGAGAGGGGCTCGTGTAGGGACTTAGACTTACCAGGACCTGCCACTCAAGGACTTGATCTCACTCGAGGAGGTCTGCTGCCAATATGCAGGAGAGGGGCTCGTGCAGGGACTTGGACTTACCAGGACCTACTACTCAAGGACTTGAACGTTGTTTTTCCTGCTGCTTCAAGAGTTTGAAAATGGATTAAGCGCCTCTTCAAGGAAGAAGAAAATAGAAATCGAACGACGATCTAGAAGACGTCGAGTTGGGAGGTCGGCGTCCAACCCTGTTCCTGTAGTTCCTCCAGTCGGAGGAGAGATGCAGTCGGGGGGAGCTAGGCCGACTTGCAAGGGGGGAGCTGATCTCGGCCGTCAATGCAGGGGTCCGGTCTTACAAGGGCGCTTATATCCCGAGGCATCGTCCCATCGTCCGAACTGGGCTATCCACAAGAAACAGGGTGGAAACACATTTCCTGATCCAACAGCCGCAGTCGTTTCTAGCTCTGCCAACTGTCCATGAGCGCCAAAGTGTAGGTGAGGGGCTATGTTTTTCCGAGGGTCCTCCGGGACGCACTCGCGACTAACATACTCCCTTGGGCCTATCTTGACCCTAGTTGATGCTTCCTCCAATCCGAGAGGTTGGGGTCCAGGCCTGTTCCCGCTAGTTCTTCCAGTCGGAGGAGAGATGCAGTCGGGGGTAGCTAGGCCGACATGCAAGGGGGGAGCTGATCTCGGCCGTCAATGCAGGGGTCCGGTCTTACAAGGACGCTTATATCCCGAGGCATCGTCCGAACTGGGCTATCTAGGGGGAACAAATTGACTGTCAGATTCTTGGATCGATTTTGAAGAGTGCTGTCGCTTCCTTCTTCCTATTCTTCGAAGTCGCGAACCTTGCCATAAGGCCCCAACGCAAATCTGAGAAGCAGTATACGGACCCTGCCGGCAGTTGATGGAACCAATCCCGAGCATTTCCTCTGAGGGTGATGGAGAAGAACCTGCACGTGAAGGCATCGGACATATTGCGAATGGAGACGACGTCCTCAAACCATTGGAGGTGTCTGACAGGATCTTCTCCGTCGGAGTAGTAAGTAAGAACAGGTTCCCTGAACCCTTCTGGAACTGGGGTGGCGAGGATCTCGTCACAGAAGGGGCTCCTCCCTCCCTGGCGGTGACGAGTTTCATCCTCGCTGGAGACGTCATAATCGTTGCATTGGCGAGTATCTCTGTATCTCGCCGGCGACATTGGATCCCGGAAACGGACCCCCTGGCTACTCGCCGGATAAAGTCGCGAATGCATTGGTCGCTCTTCCCTTGCCAAAGCGGGCTCCTTTCCAGCTTGCCTCGGCGGCGCTTCCTCTTCTAGCGGCGTCAGGCGACGAGGAGAAGTCGTCGTGACCTCTGGGCGCTGAGCGAAACCAGTGAGAATGGTTTGCTCGATCTTCCTCGCGAACTCTTCAAATGCGGCCACTGTTACAAACTCGCCACCTCGCGCGGCGTCTCCTCCTAATGCCGAGTTACCGACCAACCCGCCTTGCTCACCACCTATGGCCATCACACTCACCTTCCAAACTTTCCTCCTTGGCTGCTGTCCACGCTCACCGCACCAAGTGTTGAAGCCAGGAAATTCCTAACCTCAGAAATCGGATCAAAGCTGCCTAAGGTTACTGGCTCAGAAGCTAGATCGGACGGCTAGGGTGGCCAGAAAGAAGGAACAGGTCAAACAGGACCCCAGATGTTGCGGCAGGAAGGACCCACCACGTACCCGGATGCTCGTAAGGAGCAACCCCTTCCAACCAAGAATGGCCGAACTGGATACGAGAGAGGCTATCTGGCAAGGTCGCAAAGTCGCGAATCGCTTTAAGGAAAAAGAATCCGAAGACTAAGCCAATATCTTGAAACGCGCGAGTATCACGCTCCGAATTTTCGGTCCATTCTCTCGTACCCCTGGGGTCCTATTTATAGGCCAAGGCAAGGGGAGGGGGGGTCTTATTTATACCCCACCCTTGGCGACCAGGTGACTTCCAGAAGAGCTCGCACGGGCCTGGCGAGTATCTCGCCTAGTCGCCTACCTGGCGAGTATGCGAGGGGAGCTCGCCTATACTCGCCAGGCCTTCCACGGTCTTGAATGTTGACTTTGACTCCCGTGGTGTCTTGTTGACCTTGATTCCTACTGACTTGGCTGTGGTAGGACCCGCTCTCGACGAATACGGGTTGTACAATTCCTTCCCTAACCATGAAATGACATTTTTACCAGTTAAGCACCAGGTTAGTTTCTACGCACCTAACTAAGAATTTCTCCAAGCACTCTAAACATTCTTCAAATGTTTTTCCAAAGATGGAAAAGTCATCCATAAAGATCTCAATGTCGTGTTCCATAATATCAGAGAATATTGCGATCATGCATCGTTGGAACATGGTCGGGGCATTACACAGACCGAAGGGCATCCTCCTAAATGCAAAGGTTCCGTAAGGACATGTAAAGGTTGTCTGTTCTAGATCTTTTGGGTCTACAGTGATCTGATTGTAGCCTGAGTATCCATCTAGAAAGCATAAAAAATCATTCCTCGCTAATTTATCTAAGACTTGATCAATGAAGGGTAAGAGAAAATGGTCTTTTCTCGTGGCCTTATTAAGCTTCCGATAATCCATACAGATTCGCCACCCGGTGATCGTTCTAGTGGAAATCATCTCATTCTTTTCATTTCTTACTACCGTCAGTCCTCCCTTCTTGGGGACACACTACACCGGTGATACCCAAGGACTATCCGAAATGGGGTATATTATACCGGCATCTAACCATTTAATAATCTCTTTCTTCACCACCTCTTTCATTGGTGGGTTCAGACGACGCTGGGGATCTATAGATCCTGTACAAGATTCTTCCAAAAGAATCTTATGCATGCACAATGATGGTCTTATGCCTCGAATATCAGCGATGGTCCACCCTATAGCCAACTTATATTGATTTAGTAGTTCAATCAGTTTTTGATGTTGATTAGGGTGTAATTTTGAGTTGACAATGACCGGTAGAGTGTTATTCTCTCCTAGATACTCATAAGTAAGATGTTCTGATAGAGGCTTTAATTCCAATGTCGGTGGATCAAGGATGGAAGGTTTGACCGCTAAAGACTTATCCAGCATCTCAAGTGATTTCGGTTTTCTAAGCATAGTGACTTGCTTTTCAAAAACTTGTAAATAATCAAGAGTTTCACCGTCATCATCAGTTAACTAATCATGAGTCAAAAATCGATTTAAGATTTCATTTTGATTCTCAGATTTACTCTTGGCATTAAACTCAACAACCGATATACTATGTACTTCTTCCATATTATCTTCCTCTCTATGGGGAAATCTCATTGCCTTTAGAAGGTTAAACGTTACATGCTCATCATTCACCCTCATAGTCAATTCACCTTTTTGAACGTCAATCAAGGTTCTCCCCGTCGCTAAGAATGGTCTTCCAATGATAATGGGGACCTCTTTATCCTCCTCCATATCTTGTACCATAAAATCTGCGGGAAAGATGAACTTATATACCTTAACCAAAACGTCTTCCACTACCCATTTTGGGAACGCTAGCGTTCTATCAGCTAGTTGTAGGGTAATTGAGGTTTTCGAGATTTCCCCCAACCCCAACTTCTTATATATTGATAGGGGCGTTAAGTTAATGCTTGCTCCTAGATCACACAAAGTCTTTCCTTCGAAGCGATATCCTATGAAGCACGGTATCGTGAAGCTTCCCGGATCTTTTAATTTACGAGGGAGTTTGAAAGTGAGAGTTAGATCTGAAATACTCTAGAGGGGGGTGAATAGAGTATGCTTAAAAATTATTAAGAGCTATTACAACTTTTGCTGTAAATTAAAAGTGCAGAATTAATAAACTACCAAACAATAAAACTAAAGCACAAGCACAACAAGAACAAATGAAAAGGAGGTAACTAGACGACATAAGAATTTTATAGTGGTTCTCCAACCTGGGTACATCCACTCTTCTACCACCCTTGGTAGGAATCCACTCAGATTTTTGATCAGGTGCCTGACACCAATGAGCTTTTGATCAGGTGCTCAAAAACCAACCTAAGTATTTTGATCAGGAGACTTGCAACCAAGGAATCACTTTTGAAGGGAGATGACAACCCTTTATACAGTGGGGGTGAGAGATGATTTTGTCTTCTCTTTCTCAATAATACAACTGAGAAGACTGTAGATTGATTATAGCTTATGGCTCCCCCTGAGATGTAGAATGAATCAGGGAAAAGTAGGAGCTAAGCTTCAGGGTGATAGGTCTTCAAGCTGAATCCTTGACCAGCTATAATCTTCAGGAACTTATTTGACAGATGAGAGTGATGTTGTCCTTTTGAAGTGTCCTGGAGTACTTGAAGAGAGAAGACTCTTGATATAGGTATTGTTGTTGTTCTTCTTCAAGTGTTGATGAGTTTCTGGTCAAGATCTTCTGTGTATCAGAAAATGCTTCTTGTTGACAGAGCAGATTGTTCAAGACTGAATATTTTTTTCTCTGTGTCTCTGTATGCTTCTCAGTAAGTTGTGCTCTGTGTGAAGCTTGTTCAATTTTTTTTTGTTGATCCTATGTGTATCTCAATGTGTATATGCGTTATTCTCTTCTTCTCAGTGTTTCGAAAATTTGAATGCATCTGCAATTAATGCTCATAGCCTTGAGAATAATCGGCATTGATTTATTTCCCCAACTGTCCCGTGGAAAAACGGCAAGTAATAATCCTGGAGAAAACCATAATTAATGCTCCTTCTAACGGTTATAATCAGAGAATGTTAGAGCATTAATTACTCATGAATTATCGCTTTAGAGTGGGGACAGAAGGCCGGAAATACTAAGTCTGGAATCGTCGAGCAGTTGGCAGACTTCGTCGAACTGAGTCCACGGTTAGTCGAGCTGATATGTTGTATTCGTCGACCAGAAGGCTTCTGTTCGTCGAGCTGAGTTCCATGATCGTCGAGCTGGAAACTGAACTGCTGTCTCTTTTGATCTTTGCCTATTCGTCGAGCTGGTAAATATGTTCGTCGACTGGAGTTCAACAACTATTCTGGAGTTTTCAAATATTCTGTGTGTTGACTGATATCCTGTATGTCGACACAAGTCTTCTGTGTGGTATCGACATAGCCTTTCCATAATGTCGATTGATGATATTGGTGTCGACACAAGTTCTTCTATTGTCGACTCAGTTGGTGTCGACATATACTCTGAGTGTCGACATAAGTCTTCTGGTTTCAGAGTTCGTCGAGCAGAGAACTGAGTTCGTCAACCTGAGACTAGAGAACATAGTCTCGACAGAATGTTATTGTAGTCCAAAGATTCGTCGACCAAAGAATGATGTTTGTCGAGCTAAGTCTGGAGAACCTTAAATTCGTCCAGCTGAAAATGATTCTGCACTTAGAGAAAAATTGATGAACCTCTGGCAATAGAGTTGAAGTGGAAGTCCAGAATTCGTCGACCAAAGAATGAAGTTCGTCGACCTGAGAACTAGGTTCGTCGACCTGAGTCTAAAGAACAGTCTGGACTCAGAATGCTGAAGGTGGAGTCCAAGGATCGTCGACCTGTGACTGAAGTTCGTCGAGCTCAGCTCAGAGAAAATATCTCTAAGATCGTCGAGCTGAGAACGACTATCGTCGACCTGAGTTCGACGAACGTCGAACTCATTTTACTTGGTTTCTTGAGCAATCTCTGAATCTCTGGAAAAACTCTAAGTCTTGAGTCTCTGGCATTCTGATTATGGCTTGTCCATATAATGTTGTTATTGAGGACTTGGCCTAGACTCTAGGACACAACTTTGACCCTAGTTATACATGTTGGGTCACATCATCCTAAGTTAGTGAACCTAGCCCAAATCAAACTAGGGATCCAATAATCTCCCCCTATTTGGGTGAGGTAACTAATAGACTCAAAATAAAAATATGAAGTAAACAAAGCAGGAAAAAGATATATCTGGCAGAGATAATTAACACATGCAGCAGATATATTTATACAAAAGCTTTGTTTAAACAATATGAAACAGTTTAAGATAGAAAAACAGAAATAAAATGGTTCATATTTCACTTCTTCTGCTTCTTCTCCTGATGCTTTGCATCCTTGCCCTTGTCTCCTGACTTGGTAAAGAATATTTCCCTGTTTGGATTTAAAGCTTGTTTCATAGTCATTGTCATGTCTGCAGCCCCTATAATCTTCAGAGATGTAGCTCTAGGGACCACTGCTTCAGAATGTAATTTCATATAATCATCAACATTAAAAATTTTGTTAGCCTTTTCAAACCTTTTCAGTTCTTCTCTCCTGTATTTTGACATTGTAGTGTATTCAGAAATATCCTTCCCTTCAGCCTTTGCCTTGTTAATCATAGAGAGGCCTACTAGTTCTTGGAACCTGGCCATTTTGGATATGTTGGTTGTTTCTGGATCTTCATAAGGAATAGGAGGAGAGGGTGCTCTTTTAGGACTTTCAGCTTGTTGATGTTGTTGCTGCTGATGTTGTTGTTGCTGTTGCTGTTGTTGTTGCTGTTGCTGCTGATGTTGTTTCCTGAGGGTTGTTGCATGTGCTGGCTGCTTTCATGATAAGATCTCCCTTGATGTCTTTGATATGTTTGAATGGGGGCAGACCTTTGAGAACTAGAGCCAGAAGCACCAGCTGCAGGAGTAGGAGGAGGTGGTGAATTTTTCTATACCTTTGAACTGGTGGAGGAGAGTATCTTCTACTCTTCTTCCTTTCCTTTTGCTGATTCTTAGATAGCCACATCCATGCTGACATCCCTTTGTATGGAGTTATCTTTTGAAAAAATATAGTAAGGGGTGTCATTGTTTGGATTAGGATTAGGAGCAGGAGGAGGAGGAGCTTTTTTTTCTTTGATACTTGCTTCTTCTTCTTTGTATCCTCCTCATCTGAATCCTCATCCTCATCTTCATCATCATCATTGTCAGAACCCTGAGGGTTATCATATAGATCATCCAAAGCTTTCAAAGCTTTAGCAGAAATAGCAGGCCTTTCTAGAGCAGGAGAAGGAGTCACAACAAGAGTTGGAGTTTCAGCAGGAGTTGGAGGAGAAGCTACACAAAAATCAGAACTAACTTGGACAGAGCTTTCAGCTGCTGCCTTATTTTCATCTGCAATATCAGCCAAGATCAGTTCATCTAGATCTGGCATGGGAGAGTCATCCATTACAAAAGTTGGTGTTCATGACATTATTGAAGAAAAGGGAATAGCCACTACTTCTGGAAGTGGACTGACTACTGGCCGTGTAATAGCAAAACTGTCCCTAAGTTGCTTAACAACTTCTGAAGAGATGGGGGAATTGTATGGTATAATAGCCAAGGATGGCTTAGTCATCTCAGCTAGAAGGTAATGCAAATATACAGTATCAAAAATTCTCAAGAAATGTTCTAAATTAACTGTGGGATTAAGCATGGAATCACCAACAGTATTAGGCTCTTCAGAGTCTGATTCATCAAAATCCATATCAGTTTTAATAAAGTCAATCAATTCTTTATATATGTATTCTGTACATTCTGCAGTTGTTGCTGTAGTTTTAGCATCTGCTATTGGAGCTGGAGCTGAAGCCTCTGGAGCTGTAGCTGCTGCTTCATCATCAGGCATCTCCCCCTGCCTGATTTTAGTGGGAACTAAGGCTAGGCCCCTAGCTGAGGATGGGACAGCAGTAAGAGCAGAGATTTTGTCAGAGAGAGAGGAGATGGTGGTAGCAAGAGGTGTAATGGCCTCTACTATAAGGGACTTGAGAAGGGGAGTGATTATGGAAATGATGGAAGATATGGTGGAGTGGTCCAATGATGGAATGGTAGATGGTGTTGCAGAAGGTGTAGAAGGGGGAACTATGGGAGGGATAGAAAGTGGAGCATCAAGTATGTGAACATCTGGAGGGATGGTAGATGTTGATGGGGATGGATGAGTGACATCTTGCATGATGGTGTCTGTTGGTAGATGGTAAGATGGTATTGAAGAGAGATGGGGAGGAAGAGGAGATTGTGGTGATGTAGGAATGTAGGTGTTATGAGGGGAATCATGAGGTGTTGGTGGTTGATTATCTTGAAGAGGGGAAGATGGAATGTCAGTGATGTCAATTGGTGGAGATGGAGCTGGTGAAGCATGTTGAGATGGAGGCGGAGTAGAAACATGAGTATGTTGTTGTGATTGTGGTGTTGAAGAGATAATGAGAGAGAAAGGGATTTGTGTTGCTGGAAGGGGAGCTAGAAGAGATGGTGGTGTTGGATGAATCTCTTCAGCAGGTGGGGGAGTCTCTTTAACAGCCCTGATGCCTTCAAAAGCTGGGGTGGAAGAGGTAGAAGCCTTGGTTGGCTTGGTTATTGTCCTCTTCCACCTACCAAATAAGGCACAGGTTAGCCTTTTACTGGCATTGATGAATATGGTCTGAAAGACCAGTGATTCACCAGCCTTCTCTTGTAAAAATATCCCTAGGATCGTTCCAAAGCAAACTTCCTTTTTATTGTTCTTCTTCTTTATCAAATCAAAAAGAATCTGTGACCAATCCACATGTTTCTTATTGATGATTGCACACATGACTAGAAACTGGTGTCTAGTGATGTAATCATGGGCAGCATGTTTCCCAAGCAGAACCTTTTCAACCAAATCTGCCAAAAATTTATAAGGGGCGGAGAGGTGTTTCTTCAAGAGTTTGTTAGGGTTATCTCCAGTATAACCCATTAGGCTCAGCATCATGTCAGATTCCTCTATTTCAATTTCTAGTTGCTCTTCTCCATTCCTTAATCCAAAAATTTCTGTTAAAATTGAGGGAGTTAAGGAGACAGAGTTACCCGCAATAGTGCCTTTCATTATATTCTACTCTGTTGGCGATAGGGTGTAGACTCATTCTCTGATTTCAGTGCCGTGTAATTTGATTCTTCTAGTCATCACGGTTTTGAGTTCTTGTTCTTCAAGGAGTTCCAAAATATAAAGGAAGATGAGATCAGAGTGTTGAAACGAATCAAAATCCACATCAAAACCGGTATCGAACTTCATGCCTACGAGAATGCTTGCCTGAATCGCCATGGAATCACCTACAAGAGAAACACAAAATCGGCGATCAAGTGCAAAGGAACAGAAAGCGCGGGACGGAGGTCGAAAAAAACCTAAATATAGGGTTTTCAAGAATATGAATCGACAGACTCCGTTCCACGAAAATAAAAATAATTCTTCGAACTGAGGTCGACAAAATAATTTTGAATGAAATAATTCGTCGATCTTATCCAGAAGAATTGAAGACAGTTCGTCGAACTCCATTCGACGAATATCTTCTGAAGCAAGTTCGTCGAACTCCATTCGACGAAACTTGTTTCACTCACAGAGAGTTTGTCGAGCTCCATTCGACGAATATCTCTCAAACTTTCCCCGGTTCGTCGAACTCCGTTCGACGAACTTTGGAAAATTCGTCGAGTGCAGACAGAAATCAAATAAAGTCTTCTTCATTGATCATTCCAAGTTGATTTACAAAGAACATATGATTTCTCTCATCTAGAGGTTTGGTGAATATATCAGCCCTTTGTAAATCAGTGTAGATATAGACAAGCTTGATTTTTTTTTTGTCTACGTACTGCCTAATGAAATGATGTCTTGTATCAATATGTTTTGTCCTACTATGGTGAACTGGATTCTGGGCTATGGCTATAGCACTTGTATTATCACAGAGTAGAGTTGAATTATTTTAGTTGAACCCATAATCTATGAGCTGATTTTGTATCCAAAGCATATGTGAACAACAACTGCCTGCTGCAATATATTCTGCTTCTGTAGTTGAGGTTGACACTGATGTTTGTTTTTTACAAAACCAAGATACTAATCTCATACCCAGGAACTGACAAGTTCCTGAAGTACTTTTTCTATCTACCCAGCATCCATCAAAATCAGCATCAGAGTATCCAGTTAACTCAAATTCTGATTCAGCAGGATACCATAGGCCTAGATTAGGACAACTCTTTATATATCTCAAAATCCTTTTTAGTAAAATTAGATGAGATTCTTTAGGGTTCACCTGGAACCTAGCACAAAGACATGTGACAAACATAATATCTGGCCTACTTGCTGTGAGGTATAATAGGGACTCAACAATGCCCCTATAAAGTTTCTGATCCACAGGTTTCCCTGGTACATCAGAGTCCACAACAACATTGGTAGCCATGGGAGTTTTCTTTACTGAGTCATCAGCCATCCCAAACTTCTTTAGAAGTTCTTTAGCATATTTTGCTTGAGAGATAAAGATGCCATCAGGGAGCTGCTTCACTTGGAGACCAAGGAAGTAGGAAAGCTCACCCATGCTACTCATTTCAAATCTGGAGTGCATAAGGTCAGAGAATCTCTTGCATAATTTGGAATCTGTATAACCAAATATAATATCATCCACATAAATTTGTACTAATAAGATTTGGTCTTTATGATGTCTAGTGAAAAGAGTTTTATCTACAGTTGCTCTTATAAATTTATGCTCTAATAAAAGAACTAGTTAAGGTCTCATATCATGCTCTTGGAGCTTGCTTTAGACCATAAAGAGCCTTATGCAATTTAAAAACATGAGAGGGGTAAGTTGGGGAAACAAAACCTGCAGGTTGTTCTACATAAACCTCTTCTTGCAGCACTTCATTTAGAAAAGCACTTTTCACATCCATTTGGAAGACCTTGAACCTCTTGTATGCTGCATAGGCAAGGAATATTCTTATGGCTTCCAACCTTGCAACAGGTACAAAGGTTTTATCATAATCAATTCCTTCTTCTTGCTTGTATCCTTGAGCAACAAGCCTATCCTTGTTTCTCACAATGACTCCTTGGGCATCCAGCTTTTTTCTGAAAACCCATTTGGTTCCAATAATTGAGTAGTTTTGGGGTCTTGGAACCAAATCCCAAACTCTACATTTCTCAAATTGATTTAGTTCCTCCTGCATTGCAAGAATCCAGTGGGTATCCTGCTCAACATCATGAATGGATAGAGGTTCAACCTGAGAGAGAAAACAGGCATGTATCAAATCTTGGGTGAGTTGATGTCTTGTATGTACACCTGCTGATATGTCTCCAATTACTTGAGATCTGGGGTGATCCCTAAGTGTGACAAAATCAGTGGGTGGAGTTGGTTGTGCAACAGCATTTGGAATTAATTCCTCCCGTGGAATTATATTTGCTATTGGTAGAGATTTATTATCTTCAACTTCTTCTTCTTCACTTTCTTCAATGGCTTGTGGAGAGGGATGAGTTGACACCTCTTGAGTGAGATTTAGTCCATCCAAGATCTCACAGAAATGGGGTACCTGCAAGTTGCTAATGGTAGAAACTTTTTTCTCCTTGCAATACATGTTAGTCTCATCAAATGAAACATGAATAAACTCCTCAATTTTTAATGTTGATTTATTAAAAACCCTATAGGCATTGCTTACTTGGGAGTATCCTAGAAAAACTCTCTCTTCAGCCTTAGCCTTAAACTTTCTAATGTATTTTTTATTGTTATTATGAATGTAACATAAGCATCCAAATACTTTGAAATAGTTGATTTTAGGTTTCTTCCCTTTGAGCAATTCATAGGAAGTCATGTTCTTTAGTTTGTGAATTAAGCTCCTGTTCAGGACATAATTTGTTGTGCTTACAGTCTCTGTCCAAAAGGTTAGGGGCATGTAAGCATCCGCAAGCAATGTACCTGCAGCTTCAATGAGTGTCCTATTTTTCCTTTCAGCTACCCCATTTTGTTGGGGAGTTCTAGGAGCTGAGAAGCAATGTCTGAAACCTTCCTTCTCACAGAACTCATGCACAAGAAGAGACTCAAACTCTGTGCCATGATCACTTCTGATCAATGCAACATGAGTAGAGAACTCAATTTGCATGGTCCTGAGAAAATCTGTAAGAACCTTGAAGTTATCTGACTTTGATCTCAAAAAAAATACCCAACTGAATTTGGAGAAGTCATCCACCATAACCAAAGTGTAGGATTTCCCTCCTAGGCTTTGTACAACAATGGGTCCAAAGAGATCCAAATATAGCAAGTACAAAATCCTAGGTGAATCACTCTTATTAACAGATTTAAAACTATTTTTAGTTTGCTTGCCTAATTGACAAGCCCTGCAGATACCTTCCTTCTTGTAGGGACCAGAAGGTAGACCTCTAACAAGGTTGTGTTTAGATAGTCTGACAATGTTTTTCAGATTTACATGACTTAGTCTTTTGTGTCATAAGTCATTCTGATTACTAGTTAAATTAAGTAAATAGATATCAGTTTTGACAGAAAGAAAATTTACTAAGTATATGTTGCCTTGTCTACTTCCAGTTAAAATTGTTTGGTTGTTTTTATCAATAATAGAACAAGTGGATGAGTTAAAGTATACCTGATAATCATCATCACATAACTGACTTATGGAGATGAGATTATGCTTGAGTCCACTTACATATGTCACCATTTTGAATGTGATAGCTCCTATTCTTACTTCTCCAAATCCTTCTGACTGACCACATTTGGAGTCACCAAAGATAACCTTTGGCCCCAGCTTGGACTTGTAATTGGTTAAGATGTCCTTGCTGTCAGTCATGTGTTTGGAGCAGCCACTGTCTAGGTACCAAGTTTGATTTACCCCTGGACAACTCTTCACCAACAATAAAAAACAGTTAATGGTTTTTGACCCCGGTTAACTTGGGTCCTTTGTATTGCTGATAAGAGAAGCTGGAAATAATAGAGAATTCAGGTTGAGATTTATATCCTAGAGGGTGATATCTCCTAGGTGGTATGATCCAGTCAGCTAGTGGATTAAATGTTTTCTTAGAAGTATTTAAGTTGCTGTTGGAATTATAGTTTTGATTAAGTCTTCCTGGGTACGACGAATTGTTGTAAGTTCGTCGACCAGAGTTCGACGAATTGGGTTGAGATCGTCGATCTCTGCCCAGAGAATGAACATGTTCATTCTCTGTGCCCCACGTTCGTCGACTTCTGCTCGACGATCCATACAGAGTTCGTCGATCGCAGTTAGACGAATAAATATAACTATAGTTTGCGTTCAGAGTTCGTCGATCTGGGTTCGACGAACTGGCCCCATTTCGTCGATCTGAGTTCGACGAAAATTGCTGAACACTGTTTTTATTAGGTGTTTTCTGGTTTTTGGTTTTCTATCCTATTGTCTTAGAGATCTTTTCTACTATTTGTTTGTCATTTACTTTTGCTTTGCCTTTAGCAGATACAAATTTTATTGGAGTTGATAAAATGTTATTCCTGAGAATGGGGGGCAAACCTGATGGAGCATCCAAACCTTGCCTGTCATTAAGTCTGGCATTAACAGTACTTGTCATATCCATCAGCTTGAGGCTTCTCCCATTGATAGTTTCCTCAAACTGTTTGGCCTCACAAAGCTCAGTTTTTAATGAAATTATCTTTTCATTTGCTAAGGTTAATTCATCTTTTAACCTAATGTTTTCAGATTGAACAATCTCTAAGTTTCCTAATTTTTCTCTAAGAATTTTAATTTATTTTTCAGAGTTAATTAAATCTATGCACATTATTTGAAATCAGATTTAAATGTTTCAGAGCTGTAGTCAAAAGAGGACATTACCTGATTTGCCTCTGATTCAAACACTCCTTCATCTTCAGATTCTTCTTCTTCTGAGTGACTTCTGGAGGCATCAATTGCCATGAGGCAAACCTCCTTTACTCTTTCTTCTTCCTCATCTTCACTAGAGCTTGAAGATGTTGACTCATCTTCTGTCTCACTTCAGGTCTCAGCTACAAAGCCCTTTTCCTTCTTCTTGTGCTTGCTGGAAGAGGGTTTGCTGGTGTGTTGTCTTCTGGTTTCCTTCTCTCTTCTCTTCTCTTTCTTCTGGTTTTCTGGACACTCGGAGAGGAAATGCCCAGGCTTTCTGCATCCATAGCACACAACTTCTTTGGTTGGTGTCTTGTCATATTTTGGCTTGTCATCTTTTCTTGCTGATTTTCTCCTGAAATCCTTTCTGGCCATCTTGAAGAACCTTTTAGCAAAGAGACTCATAAGCTCTTCATTTGATGTTGTAGTCTCTATCTCTTCAGTGACTTTGAAAGCAATACTTTGTTCTCTTCTGGCTGCTGGAGGTGTTCTTTGTTCAGCTGCCTCCCTGGTCTTTATCAACTGCTCATATGACTTCAATTTACCTAATAGAGATTCAGTTGAAATCTCATTCAGTCATCTGGCCTCCTTTATATTGAAATAAAGGCACGAAAGATGTCAGTTCAGTACGATCACGTAGTAGATAAAGCCATGTCAGACGCGAATAATCATCAATAAATGTAACAAAATATCGATAACCAAAAACACTGAGGATATTATAGGGTCCCCAGATATCAGAATGTACTAAAGACTAAGGAGAATGAAGTAGTACTCCGATTATATGTAGGTGAAAAGGAAACACGATGCCGCTTGCTAAAGATACATGATTCACAGGAAAACTCATGCAAGGAGACACCAAGAAGAGCCTTCTTGAGAATCAGGAGAGGAGCATTGTAACGGCTCGTTTGTCCGCCACAATTAACAATATCACTAATTGCATATAAAATCAGGTACAACGGAAATATACATATGCATTTCATAACGAGTAAGTATCATACACATCTGTTACATAATATGCTATAGTTATCTATACAACAAAGAAAGAAAAGAAATACATCAATAAATTCCTACTTGAGCTGTAATGACGACCGGTCGCTGTCTTTCCGGTTCCTAAAAATTTAGAGAATACAACCGTTAGTCTTGTATAAAGAGTAAGTGAAAATTTACCTTTTTAATCTGTTGTACAGTTGTATAAATATGATAATAAATAATTATTGTTGTAATTAAATAAGTCAATATATAACAGTTCATTTCATTAATGAAATAATTTAGAGCATGTTCTGTAATCCGTTTTGCAGTCAAATCAATATAAGTAACTAATAATATTGTTATAAGAAATCATAAACAGTAAACAATAAACATCTGCTACAGTCTAAGCTATAAGACAATATTCTTTTTGCTTTTATTTCTTTTCATTTAAACACTATTAAGGGTAATTCAATGAATTCTGTATCAGTCTCAGTATTTCGTTCTTCAGTCTTTGGGCCCGACCCCTTTGGGGTCATCAGTCTCCAAACCAGTACGTACAACACGCGTTTATGCCTTTCGGCTCGACTGGTTATGCCTTTTTGGTTATCGATATTTTGTTACATTTATTGATGATTATTCGCGTCTGACATGGCTTTATCTACTACGTGATCGTACTGAACTGACATCTTTCGTGCCTTTATTACTGAGTGCCTTTATTACTGATCGTACTGAACTGCTCATATGACTTCAGTTTGCTGTAAATTAAAAGTGCAGAATTAATAAACTACCAAGTAATAAAACTAAAACACAAGCACAGCAAGAACAACTAAAAAGAAGGCAACCAGACGACACAAAAATTTTATAGTGGTTCTCCAACCTGGGTACATCCACTCTTCTACCACCCTTGGTAGGAATCCACTCAGATTTTTGATCAGGTGCCTGACACCAATGAGCTTTTGATCAGGTGCTCAAAAACCAACACAAGTCTTTTGATCAGGAGACTTGCAACCAAGGAATCACTTTTGAAGGGAGATGACAACTCTTTATACAATGGGGGTGAGAGATGATTTTGTCTTCTCTTTCTCAATATACAACTGAGAAGACTGTGGATTGATTATAGCGTATGGCTCCCCCTAAGATGTAGAATGAATCAGGGAAAAGCAGGAGCTAAGCTTCAGGGTGATAGGTCTTCAAGCTGAATCCTTGACCAGCTATAATCTTCAGGAACTTCTTTGACAGATGAGAGTGATGTTGTCCTTTTGAAGTGTCATGGAGTACTTGAAGAGAGAAGACTCTTGATATAGGTATTGTTGTTCTTCTTCTTTAAGTGTTGATGAGCTTCTGGTCAAGATCCTCTGTGTATCAGAAAATGCTTCTTGTTGACGGAGCAGATTGTTCAAGACTGAATATTTTTTTCTCCGTATCTCTGTATGTTTCTCAGTAAGTTGTGCTCTGTGTGAAGCTTTTTCAATTTTTTTTCTGTTGATCTTATGTGTATCTCAATGTGTATATGCGTTATTCTCTTCTTCTCAGTGTTTCGAAAATTTGAATGCATCTGCAATTAATGCTCACAGCCTTGAGAATAATCGGCATTGATTTATTTCCCCAACTGTCCCGTGGAAAAACGGCAAGCAATAATCCTGGAGAAGACCATAATTAATGCTCCTTCTAACGGTTATAATCAGAGAATGTTAGAGCATTAATTACTCAGGAATTATCGCATTAGAGTGGGGAAGGAAGGCCGTAAATAACTAAGTTTGGAATCGTCGAGCAGTTAGCAGACTTCGTCAAACTGAGTCCACAGTTCGTCGAGCTGAGATGTTGTATTTGTCGACCAGACAGCTTCTGTTCGTCGAGCTGAGTTCCATGATCGTCGAGCTGGAAACTGAACTGCTATCTCTTTTGATCTTTGCCTATTCGTCGAGCTGGTAAATATGTTCGTCGACTGGAGTTCAGCAACTATTTTGGAGTTGTCAAATATTCTGTGTGTTGACTGATATCCTGTGTGTCGACACAAGTCTTCTGTGTGGTGTCGACATAGCCTTTCCACAATGTCGACTAATGATTTTGGTGTCGACACAAGTTCTTCTAGTGTCGACTCAGTTGGTGTCGACATATACTCTGAGTGTCGACATAAGTCTTCTGGTTGTAGAGTTCGTCGAGCAGAGAACTGAGTTCGTCGACCTGAGACTAGAGAACATAGTCTCGACAGAATGCTGTAGTAGTCCAAAGATTCGTCGACCAAAGAATGGTGTTCGTCGAGCTAAGTCTGAAGAACCTTGAATTCGTCGAGCTGAAAATGATTCTGGACTTAGAGAAAAATTGATGAACCTCTGGCAATAGAGTTGAAGTGGAAGTCCAGAATTCGTCGACCAAAGAATAAAGTTCGTCGACCTGAGAACTAGGTTCGTCGACCTGAGAACTAGGTTCGTCGACCTGAGTCTAGAGAACAGTCTGGACTTAGAATGCTGAAGGTGGAGTCCAAGGATCGTCGACCTGTGACTGAAGTTTATCGAGCTCAGCTCAGAGAAAATATCTCTAAGATCGTCGAGCTGAGAACGACTATCGTCGACCTGAGTTTGAGGAACGTCGAACTCATTTTACTTAGTTTCTTGAGCAATCTATGAATCTCTGGAAAAACTCTAAGTCTTGAGTCTCTGGCAGTCTGATGATGGCTTGTCCATGTGATTTTGTTATTGAGGACTTGGCCTAGACTCTAGGACACAACTTTGACCCTGGTTATACATGTTGGGTCACATCATCGTAAGTTAGTGAACCTAGCCCAAATCAAACTAGGGATCCAACAGAGTTGTTTCTGAAGAATTGCACTACACTCTTGAGTAAGTGCTACCGTTTCATTGACTCCAAATTTTCTCTTCTTAGAGAGAATATCCTTCATGAACTTCACATAGCTTGTCATTTGTTCTAAGGCTTCAGCAAAGGGAATATTTATTTGCAATTTCTTAAAGATTCCTACAAATTTTTAAAATTGCTGATCCAATTTACTTTTCCTTAGTCTTTGTGGAAATGGTGGTGGGGGGGTAGACAATCGTCTTCTCCTTACTTCTTCCCTCTTCACCCCTAGACTTTCCAGTCTTTTCTCCTAACACTTCTACCACCTTTTCCTTACTCTCATCGTCTTATTTTACATCTTCATTATTAGAGCGAGGCCTTATGTCTTCTAAATCATTTTCTATGATGTTTTCTTTAGCCGGTTTATTCGTCAACTCGCTTTCAAGCTCTCTCCCACTTCGTAGGGTGACAACCTTGCATTGTCAGTTGTCTGCCTTAGGGTTTGGAGAGGTGTCAGTTGGGAGTGTGCCCGGTGTCCTAAGACTCAAGGCGTTGGCAACTTGCCCTAATTGGGATTCTATCATGCGTAATGACCCTTCCAGATTCGCAATGCGTACATCTCTCTTTTGCATTGATTCCATAATCATCTCATCAGTCAGTTTCCTAAAGGTACTAGGTGGATTAAGCGTTATTATGCTATGGATGTGAGTTATTCAGATTAAATCCGGGTGGGTGGGTCGCTCTCGCATTATTCTTCCAAGAGAAATTTGGATGATTTCTTCAGTCAGGATGGTAGTGATTTGCAAAATCGGGTGGTACTTGCCTTGGTTGGCCTCCAACATAGTTTGCCTCCTCAGTTATTTGATTTAGTTGTTCTACCGTTAATGGTGTATTAGGTGCAGGAGTAGATAACGAATCTAACCTCTTGTTGATCAAATTAAATTGCGATGCTATTTGTGCAGCTAACGATGTGAATTGGTCCACTTGATGGACTCCAGTCGGCTGAAAATTTCCTTGTCTCTCATAAGCCTGATAATTATTAGAAGTAAGATCTTCTAATATTGCATAGGCGTCTTCGGGATATTTCTTCATTAAGGAACCGCCCGCGGCTCCATCCACTAAAATCATGGTTGCCGTTTGCAAACCATTGTAAAATATAGAGACTTGTTGGTGTTGGTGCAACCCGTGGTGTGGACATTTTCGTAATAACTCTTTAAAATGCTCCCACGCATCATAAAGAGTCTCCACATGATTTTGCATGAAAGTTGTTATGTCCCTAATGAGTTTTGCAGTCTTCGAGAGTGGGAAATACTTATTTAAAAATTTTTCTACCAGTTGATCCCATGTGGTAATAGCGTCATTGGGTAATGAGTCTTACCAATCCTTCGCTCGTCCCTCCAACGAAAATGGAAATAGCCTTAACAAAATTGCATCTTCGGACGCTCCATTAAATTTGAACATGTCACAGATCGCTAAGAATGTATGTAAGTGAGAGTTCGCATCTTCATTACTAAGACCCCCAAATTTGTTATATTGTACTTGTTGCATAATTAATGGGTCCATTTTGAAGTTGTTAGCCGCAATTGCGGGCCGTGCAATGCTAAAGTGCAAACCTCCTCTTAAAGGTATATTATAGTCACGACACGTCATTCGTGGTGCAGTGTCTTGACCATTTTGGTCTACTTAACCTTCTTGTGCTAAACCCTCCTGAAGATTTTCATTGGGAGAATTTTGATTATTGGGATTCATAGTGAAAACGTTATTATGTTCTAATCGACACGTCCTTCTATTCTGTCTACACGTCCGTTCGATTTCTAAGTTCAAAGGCGGTATTTCGGGTGGTCGATATCTGGACATAAACTATGCACCGAAACAGTTGACAGTTGACAATAATCTCACAAGCAAACAGTTATATAACACCCAAAATTGCAGTAAAAATTAACAGTAACACAAACAAAAACTTGAGCTCTAAATACTCGGGATTCACTAATATCGCAAGAAAGAAATACTAAATTTTTCGCACCTCCCCGGCAACGGCACCAAAAACTTGGTACGGACGATACAGGTATACGTATTACACGCAAGTGCACGTGCCAGATCAAGTAATAAATAGTGAGTAAAGTTCGTTTCCACGGAGAGGTGGTGAATTTAGTGCTCGCAACTACCAGTTATTCCTTTTCTTTAAATCCAAGTCAGATAAAATAGTGATTTGTTAAATACTACGATTATGAATGACAACGACTACGAATTAAAATAGACTACGATTTGCTAAAAAAGTACTTGGTTATTAAAGAAATAATCTTGTATTATGATTTCTGAAGTCTAGTGTGACGAATCTTGTGAAGATGACTTTGTGTGGTGAGTGGTGACACGTCTTGCAACGATTTTAAGGTAGAATATTCGTACCTCTCGATATCGGAAATTCCTAGCCTCTATTTCCCCCTCGGGAGAGACAAGTACCGCATAAAGATCAAAAACTGAAGTTGCTAATATCAAGAGGAAATCTCTTTCTCCCTTTAAATACTATACCAGATCTATAACACACTTACGCAACTCCTCTCTCGAATTATAAAGCATAGTAAAACGGTGAAACCTTGGCCAAAAGTTTCAAAATAAAGATTATAGATTCGATAAAAACATTCACCAAACATTCACAAAGAAAAGTTTAAGATTCCATCAACACCAAGACAATGTACTTTCACAATACAAGATTAAAAATATTTAGTTCATGACGGCGGAGAAATCACATATAACAGATGGAGAGATCTTACAAATCATGTTGAAATTAAAGAGTAAACGATGTAGGATTCCTTTGTCGGAATCGCTCCCTCGATCAGCCCAAAAATCTCCTCTTTTTCTCTAGTCGCTCCCTTGAAGGATGAGGATTTTGAAAACCCTAGATCAAGAACTCCCTCTCTCTTCAAGATGATGAATCCTGAATAACTTCAGAATAATCTCCCATAAAAAACGTCCAACCCTTTCCCTAAAGGATGCATCTTTCTATTTTTGCAAATGACGCAATTTCTTTGAGTTTTGAAATTTGAAATTCGTCTAGAGGTTGAAACCTTTTTTTCAGAGGTTGCAACCTTTTCTGCAGGACAGTATATTTGACAAAATCCTTCTTCCAATTCGTTCTCTTTGGCTTCTCTTGCACAACCACCTAAGAAAAAGACCAATTTAGACATAAATAAAATAAAATTGAATTTACTTATATTTAGACTTTAACTAAACGTTTTTTTTTCGGATCAACGAGTAAAAAAAGTTCAAAACTTAGGCTAGATAACTTCTTTTTGAGAAGTTATCAAACAACACCTTATCGTCGTCACACATCCTGATAGCGCTAGTGGTGCACTCATTCATCTCCGTTCACTCAGAATCCGTCCCTGGAGCAGGCAAAGAATCACGCCCCCCACAGTATTTGGATCAACTCATGCTCAACCAGCATACCCTTAACCCAAATTTGTCATATGAGAAAGTTCCAGCTACCGTCAAACTTCTCCACTAAATATCTGGCCAACACCAAGTTCTATTAATTCACTAATCAGATTTGGGAAGATAGGAAGCGAATCGATGTCGCCACCTACCGTTGACGCAAACATAAAATCGGAACATCCAATCAGGCACCTACTCGAAACCTCCCTATGATACCATTTGTTGTAAAATCAGGTTAAATATAGGCACAACTATAAAACGCAGATAACAAGAACACAGAAAAAACCACCATATAATTTATATATTAAAATATAAATGAAAATACAGTAGAAAACCGAAGCAAAATGACCGTCCGACCTGGATGCTCCGGACACGCACGATCCCCGACGTGAATTTGAGATCTGAAATGCAATCTGTCTCGCGGACGCACAAGGTTCATCTGAACCTTAAACGTCGAGATCCGATGTTCAACTACGCCACCATCGAAGAACAACGTCGTCACTGGAGAACAACGCCGCCACCAGAAAACAACTACCGTCGAGACTAACTGCACTCGTGCACGCTGTCGACACCATGCCTCTCAACTCCAAAGAAAGTCCAATGCAACGCCGGCGACAAACTCCACCAAGCCCAGCGGCAACACCCTCTCTCAATGCCGGCGGATATCTCCTCCAAAGCCGGCAACAAACACTCAAGGCCGGCGGCCACTCTGAGTGCACGAGCAAGAGAGAGAGAGAGAGAGAAATGAGAGAGAGGGGTGGAGATCTCTCACAGACGGTCGAATCTCTCTTCCAGGTGGCACCACCAATATTGCTACAGGCGGTTCATTTTTTCACACGGTGGGGTAGCTCTTTGTCATGGTGGGGGGATTATATTCCAACGTACATGCTTCCAAAAAGAATCAAAACTCATTCTTTTGTCAACTCGCTGATAACAATGAAAAAGCCAAAAAAAATTCCTTGTATCTATTCTCTTAATTTAGGTGACAATGATTTAGAAAATCATTCCAAAACCAAAACCGAGCCGAACTGGATTCGAACCAGTCCAAGAACATGGTGCTTTATCAACTACTCTATCGTCACACTATCGAGTCGGACCGCCGCCGTTCATCGTCATCATCGCCGGATCGATGAGGAGGATTAGAATGAAACTCCCTATCGTCGTGCTCTAGATCAGTCTCGAATGCTGAAGTCTGAAATGTTGGCCCCATGGATCCTCGGATCTCGTATCAGAAGCCAGCGGATCAGAACCATACGATTGCTCGGTAACTTCGACACCCGCTGCTCCGACAATTCTCTCCTTAAAATATTCTGATCTTCTTGTCAGCTTGAAGCCACAACTGTAATTGCCGGAACATTGATCCTAACTTCCTGGAAGCTGTAATCCGACGAGGAAGAGCCCACATCCTCCTCTGACAAGCGTGGTACGACAAAGAGGGTAGGTTGAGTGAGAACAAAACCACATATCAATGCAATCGATGAAGAAGCGATGGCGCAGTCCTGGAAGCGTGGGGTGGTGTTTCTAACAGTTTTGTGTGCTCATGGCGGGGTGTGATGCTTCTAAAAAGTGCACATAGCCAAAAGTATATTGCACATAACAATTCCCTCAATTATCTTGGCAGTTTATACTCTAGGGCATTTTGACCATATTTTTGCCTTAATAAAAAATCTCAACCCCCTTAGGTCACTCTTCCATTCTCACGGGCGGCTTTAGGAGAATCTCTCGCTTTCTGCAGTGATGCTTCATTTTCTCGTTAAACATGAGTGAAAAAATGGCTTTGTTTGGCGCAACGTTTGAAGCTCTCTGTTTGGGGTAAACGTCGTCGCACGTCGGGTAACTAATGGCCGGCGGCGGCGTTTGCTCGGTTTGCACCAACCGCACCATGGGAAATGGAGGAAAACGGAGGAATTCCAACCGCGACCCCCCCCCCCCTCCGGTTTCAAAAACCCTCATTCTCCTCCCGCCGCCTGAGCAAAACGCCAAACCAAATGAAACCCTAAAACTATTTTTTCCAAGAATATTACACACATGCCACAATTTTTTTTTCTTTTTATATACGAGTGTTAGGCATGGGCTTTGCTCCATACGACCAATCGTGTTAGTACCCCGAGTGCGTCAGGCATGGAGCTCTGCTCCTTTCAGTTAATAAATTCAGTTAGAAATAAAATACTATCAACTAATTAATGCGAAAAATAGTTACATGCAACTTTTCGATTTTCGTTAAAAAAATGTCATCATATATCATGCCAAGGCAATTTTAAGAAAGTTGACGAGTTCAATGATAATTCCTCGAAAATATAATACGACTAACATGTCTAATGGTAGTATTCCTCGAAATGACTGTTGACATGCTTAATGACATACTACTATAGTGGGTATATAAGCGCTACTAAAAACTTATTTCATTTTATGGATTTCTATTATTACTTTCTATTTGAAGATATTGTGTAATTACTTGTATGAGAATTGTATTTAATTTTTTTAAAATAAGTTATAATGTGTGATAATACATTTGATTAAAATGTTTATCATAAGCAACTTTTTTTCTTTTAATATTGTAAAGATAAGCAAGTCATAGTTCTCTCCTTCTAATTTATAATATAAAAAGTTCTATCTTTTATGAACATGTTTGTGAGTCCCTCTAAACTCATCGGAGCAAAAACCCCGTGTCAAATAAACGATGGTTTGTAGCCATCAGTGACAGATGCATGAATTTTTTACTGCGTGGGCGGATCTAAAAACTTGAAGAAAAAATTTTGCAATACAGAGAATCGTCAAACCTAACTTACTAGACATATCTACAACTAATACACATTTAAAATATGATACACATATCAATAAGAACATGTACTTCAATACTTCACAGTAAGAACATATAAGACAAAAATAAAAGAAAATACACCAGTGTACAAGAAGTGCAACAAAAAAAGACTGAAACATCATACACAAAAGAAGTGCGGCTTGCAGAATAACCTTGTTTATAAAACTCCTCTACGAGCTTTAATGTTTTGAAAGAATTTTATTAACACTTCATTGTTGATAGTAGAAAATACATCTTTTTCAATATATGTCACTAAATAAGCATTCATCCATTCATCCCTCATTTGATTACATGGTGATGACTTGATAATCTTCATTGCCAAAAAAAATCTTTCTACAGTTGCAGTTGCAACAGTTAATAATAGTGCGAGCTTCACAAGCAAAAACATCAATGGATAAAGAACATCCTTCTTCAATTCAACTAGTCGCATAGCTAATCATCCAAGTCCAATCACCTCTGCAAAGTCATCGTTTGAGAGAATATCCAAAATATAAATTTCAAGTTGATTATCGAGCTTCATTAATTCAACTGCAAAAAAGTCTATGGGATAATGCCCAGTAAATCAAATCAGTTTGTGCTTATCAAATGCAGAAAATCAATTACTTGAATCCAAACTTGTCATACATAAAAAACAATTCAGTATTCACTTCATCAAATCTATTATTTAGCTCGACAAGTTATAGATCTATGACTGCATAAAATAATTCCACGCGATAAAGATGAAGGTTTGAAGTATCTTCAGATTTACGTCCCGATATTCTACGTGCAACAAATCTATCTTCCATATTTAGAACAACAATTTCATATTTGTTGCAGAAAAGAGTTACCTCATGAAGTAAACAATCTCATCCATTGTCCCTCAATGTTTTGTAGCCGTAACGTAGAAATTCTGACAAGAGTCATGACATTTACAAAGTCTTGATCGGTTTGTTGTAATGCTTGTGACAAATCATTAGTGATCCCTAAGATAGTTCTCATTAAGTGGAGCTGGAATATAAATTCAAAACACTTCATAAAGTTCAATAATTCACTCGCTTCAGTTTTTTGCTCTGAAAGTGTGTCATCCTTTTCAATAATCTCAAGCACATCAATAACTGATGAGAATAAGCAAATTAAACTTAGAAGAGTTCTATAATGTGATTTTCATCTTGTGTCTTCTGCTTTTTTTAAAGTTTTTTCTTGATTCAATCCTCTTCCCATTATAACTTCACCACTAGATATTTCTTCAACAACTTTTATAAATTGCTTTTCCGGGAGAATGTTTCTATGCTTGCAAGATGCCCAATAATGTTCGTTATAATTGCGACCATGCTAAAAAAGAGCATATTTTTTTTCTGTTTTTTTGCGACTGCAACAAGTGTCAACTAAAGTTGATGAGCAAAGCAATGAACATAAAATTAAGGCAGATTGATTTTCTGTCATAATCAATGATTTTAGACAATTGAATTCACCTAGCATATTACTAGCTTCATCGTATCATTGTTCTCATAAGCTTGATAGACTCAACTCATTTTTAGCCAAAAATGCTCAATCGCTAGCTTAAGTGATGAAACGATCGTATTTTCAACAAGGACAATGCCCAAAAAGCGCTCAATTATCCTTTCATTCTTGTCAACATAACGTAGAGCTATAGTAATCTATTCTTTAACAGAGGAATCACGAGCTTCGTCAACTAAAATAGAAAAGAACTCAGCCTGTACAATCTCTTTAATGATGATATTTGTAGTCTATGTTGCTGCAGCTTAGACAATATCTCTTTGAATACTCAGTGCTACTAATTTAATATTTTCGGGAGCATTCAGTAATATAATTTTATTGATATTTTCATTATTATCTGCAAGAAATTGAAGAAGTTTTATAAAATTTCCTCGATTGCCCGATTCTTCAGATTCATCATGACCACAAAACGCTAATTGTTGCTTTAAAAAAATCTAACACATTCCAATGGAGCTTCTAGGCGGGTGTGATAATCATTTTGAGCTTGTTCAGATTGAGTGCACAAAGCAACTTCAATAAATTATTTTTGGTTCATCAAGTCAAGACAAGCCCTCAAGCATTTGTTATGGATACTACTATGGTTTCCAACATGAACATCCAACCTATCTTTATGTTTCAAATTTGTGAAACCACCAATAACAAAAGCATATCCTCCTCCTTGGTCACCATGCTCGGGCTTGAATAGATAACAACATAAGTAAAATGCAACATATTTTACTATGTTATACTCTAACCAGTAACTGTATTTCTCAAACCAAGAATGAATAAACCTACGTGGATCGTTTCCAATAAGTCTAATTAGGAAATTATAATTTTTTGGTTAGAAAGCTTTTTTCTGTAGATACCACCTTCGAACCCTCTCTCTATCATTTGGATTATAATCATAAATATTCTTTCGTAATCTTGGGTCTACAGGAAGATCGTCTATATTGAGTTTTAATCGTGGACAGACAACTCTATTGGAAGAAACAACTGATTCTAAGTTTGTTTTTCTCTTAAATTTTTTTCCCATGAGGACTTAAAATAAAGTTTATCTCAAATACTCTCAAAAATTTCTAACAAACAATTATCAAATATAAACAAACTAAATGATTGAAGCATTTAATTACCTGAATGAATTAATATCCTGAATAAAGCAATTTCAAGAAGCACTCAAATGTTTTTCGGTAAATTATCAGTACTACCTCAATTGTCACTCCTCAAAGATCTGCCCACAATAGGAAAAATTGTAATTTTAAATGTGAAAAACTATCTTAATTAGCAATTATATTAAATAATTTTTGTGAGCTAATTGAAATAAGAAAAATGGAGAGCTTACAAGTCACATAACTCGGAGCAGATTTAATGCACAAGAAATCAAGCTTGCACTCTTATCAGATATGTTCAATCTGCATCCACATTCTTGCAAAAAAATCTGCATCCACTTGATTTTCAAAACATATAATACGGAGAAATCAAGTTATGGTGTAACACAAGAGATTTGTTCAAGCCTTCAAGCAAAACTAAAATCACAAGATTTTCAAAATTGCAGATTGGTTCAAGGCTTCAATAGTTCAATCAATGTTTGACTGTCAAATTCATGCATCAATATTCACTGATTAAAGAAATATAGCAATATGCATTGCATAGGAAAAAAAATCCAGAGAAATAGGCTCTGTTGACCCAGCATTTTTGCTCCCGTGATTTTGGGCAGAGCAGAGGCTCGACGAAATACAGCAATATGCAAACCTCCTAAGGGGAGAAGGAAATCCTAACTCCTAAGGAAGCCGAAAGATCGAAATCATTTTTGGCGGTGGATTGTTAGGAAGAGGAGAAGGAAAAAAATTACTGATCTCACTTGATGAACACTTATGCGCCTTGTGCCACCGGCCTGCTGCCCGCCGCCTGCTGGAAAAATTGCAGAATGCAAACTCTAAGGCAGTCAGAAGATCGAGAGATATGCATGACCCGGGCACTAATAAAATTGTCACTTATAATTAGAGAAATTAAATTGACAGCGATTATTATAATAACCGTTGTCTATAGTCTGTTTTACAGTCTATAGACAGCGGTTATTATAATAACCGCTGTCTATAGTCTGCAAGGCAGATTATAGACAGCGGTTATTATAATAATTGTTATCTATATGAACTTTAGACATCAGTTATTATAATAACTGCTGTCTATTTCATTATTTTTTTTTAAAAAATAAGGCCAAATTTGGCGCTGCTCCCACTCGCGAAGAAGAACCCTATTCTGCGATTTTTTTTCTCAGCGCGGGCGACCGCCCACACTCGCCCTTTATTTTGTCCGCGCCGGATAACCATCGTGTTCATGATTGTCATCACCATGTCAAACTAACCCTATATTAAAAAATGATTGACCCTGCACAGCTCAGTTTCAAATTCAATCAAGCCGAACTTAACCTAACTATTGGCACCCTTGGTTTCAACCCATTTAAACAAGAATATTCTGAAATGGCCAAACTAATATCCAGCTATTTTCACATACTACCCAAACCTTACATTATAAGTTAATAATAAAACAATTAACCCCAAAATAAATAAATAAATAAAATATACAGTTTCCCCTAATAAATAAAATATCATGCATAATTAATAATACTAGCTATCAGGGGGGCTACACATATAGATCATCATTCCCCTTCTACTCTTCTAGTGGCTGCATGGGGCGGCCATTGATGATGATGCCCGCGCCTCTTGTTCTTGTCCCATAGTGGAGCTAATATATATTCTATAAGCATCTGCCAAATAATTTGCATGAGGACATGAAATTGAAGGCTGTTATAAAACGCACATAACGTTCGAGAAAAGTGCGGTCACGAACACAATTTCGTCTCCAAAACAATGTTTTTGGCTAAGGTTTCACAACAGCACTTTCTAGGCTTCATTTCGCGTAACTTATTTGCTCGGATGCGTTGATCAAAAATATCATTATCATTGAATGTCTGTTTTGGCAAGGCAAAGGCAAGACCGCTACAAAAAAAATAAACTAATTTTAGGCTTCATTTGTTTCGGCGGTGGCGGATCGATCTAGCGGGTGGAAACAGAGTGTTCGAAACGGAGGGGGGAGGTGGCTACTCCAAACGAAGCTTTTTGGGGCATTTCTCAAGTCGGGCAGGTGGAAACGGAGCAAACGCCGCCGAAGGTTCATTTGTTTACCCTCCTTCCGGCGGCGTTTGCCCAAAACGGAGCAGCGAAACGCCCAAACAAATAGAGCCTTAAGCATACAATACATGGATTTTTTTAGGTGAGTAGGACGTTCACAAACGACAGTTCATGACCATCGCGTTCACGATCACTACAATCATGTCAAACGAAGCTCTATAAGTGTGGTCACAAACAACATATTTTTCGCCCGAAAATGATGTTTTTGGCCAAGATTTTAGACCAGCGAAGCATGTCTGCTGGGTGTTTGCACGCATGCATGAATGCGAAGAGGTCTGACAACAAAATGCTATGATTGAATGAAGTTTTTAAAAGAGCAATGTTATAAGCACATCAATTTAGGCTATTGACACATCAATTCTAACTTAAAAAAACACAAAGAAACCTAATTCACCTCCATTAGTCACACACCGGTCCGTTTCTATCTTCCCCTTCCGCCGAATGACGTCGAGCCCGATCTCTGCAATTCCGCGATATTCCTCTCCTTCCGCCGAACGACGCCGACGTCAAGCCGTGCTCTCCTCCTCCCGGACGCCGACGCCAAACCGTGCTCTCCTCCTCCCCGACTATGGCCCACTGTACCAAGAAACAGAGCTCATAAGGGTTCGAGAGCTCGATGATGGAACGAGAGAGAGGAAAAAGGTCAGCCAGCGATGATGATGAGGATGAAGGGCCGGCAAGAGAGCAGGAGACGCTGATCAGTACAAAGCTAAGGAGAGGTCTTGCATCGGGGAAAAAAGGCGGAATCTGCACTCCTCCCCCTCCCTGGAAACTGAAAGAAGACGTCAGAGATCGAGGAATTGGAAGCTACCGCCGACATCGTTGAGAGGAGGGGGCGAATCTCTGGGAAGTACATGATTTATTACTGTCTTTGGAAGGGATGAGTAGAAGGAGGGGGCGATGGGATGGTTGCTGGGACGGTGGAGACGGCGCCGATCTCCCGCATCTTGGTGAAACATATCAGGTGAGTAGATGTATTCAATTTTGAGGTTTCCTATGCATATGGATTTGAGGTTTGTTCTGTTTATTGATTTTGTCATTAGTTTCATTGAAGGCGTAATTCTTTTGTTTGTGCGGTTCCATTCCCACATGATTTTACTTGTTTGGGAATTGGGACTACTATAGTAATGAAAGTAGATTGGGATGTTCATTTCAATTTTGTTGTTTCTTGCCTCAAACATCCTGGCTGAATCTCTGTTTTTTTAGCTTTGGCATGATTGAATGAATGTAATGGATTAAGGCACTTTTGGTGAGTATCTCATGAAGTTTTTTAAGTACTCTAACAAGATTAAAGACTAAGAACAGACCAAATTCATGATAGTTTAGGGTTATTAATCAACAATAAGTTTGGTGCGAAAATAACATATAGAAAGGATAGTAGAATCATAGTCATTTTGTTGTCAATATCGATTTTAAAATTTGGTGTGGCAATAACGTATTGGTGTGAAAATAAAATAATCTGGTGTGTCAATAAAATTTGGCTGTCAATAGCGTAAATTGGTGTGCTTATAACATTGCTCTTTTAAAATAGGTAAAACGGTACTACTACGGTTCATTTGAGAGAGCGGTTGCGGTTGCAAAACAAGTTGTTCTAAATGCAGGTTTCAGGTTTGTAAATGAAGTTGTTGGAAACTGGTTGTGGGAAATGAAGATATGTTTGGATAGTTTTTGTTTGCAGCGTTGTTCAGAACAGAGAACCGTTTGATAAAACAACGATAACGTTCTATAAATATTTTTTATTATAAAATATTTTCAATTATATAATTTTTAATTATTTTTTCAAATATATATATATATATATATAATTGTTGAAAAGAATTAATTTAAAATAAATATTAATAATATTACTATTTATATACTATACTTCGCACATATATATATTACATATATATTACTGTTTAATGTCAGAGCGCCTCCGTCGTGCCCCGCCTACAATTCGAATGACTTTTTAGGGTTGCCTCTGGAGGCTCCCCCGCCGCCTGCCTGCTCGGAGCCCAGCGATAGGGTCGCCATTTAACACCTCCGTCTGTCGCGTAAAATATAACAGAAGGTTCAACCGGGGCCCATGCCATATTCCACGGACAGTAAACAGAGTTACAAGTTAATATCAAAAACCAAATGAATCCTAACTCAGAGCATTCTAACGGAAGTTTCATGGGTTAAAAGAACTCAAGTAACATGAATGTCCAATATATAAAACACATAGGAATGTTTACAAAATACACAAAAAAGTGCGGTCTTAACGCCTTACAATTGTTCTTCAAAAAAGTGATTTACAAACATCGGCTCGCAGGCCGGCCACACATGAAAACAATAAAACATCTTAGCTTGTCCTTCGAGGGCCGACATATCATCAAAGGGCTGCAACCCGTTATTTCCCGCTCGGCTATCTAACACCTGCACATGGACATTCCACCAGCAAGGTGGCAAACAAGGCAACGGTCAGCTTTAGCTGACCAATTTATAACGACTCTTTCTCATTTCTGGGGCAGCGGTATTCCTTCCATGTAGGCATAACATTCATATATATATATATATATATATATATATATATATATATATATATATATATATATATATATATATATATATATATATATATATATATATATATATATATATATATATATATATCTTTAGTATATATAAAGAAATACTGTGGTCTGTGAATATCATGAGTTTAAAATTCCACAAGTCGTCAGATCATGACTTCATAATTCAACAACCGTCTGATCGAGCACAATAAAATCACTCTAGCTTCCACATTTTAGTAGGTCTCCTAAACCTACAACTAGGGTATCCTAAACCTATGTGAAATTACGATTTTGCCCCTGTAACTATTAAAAAACCAGATGACTGGCTTTTAAAATGATATTTAAATTCAAACACGACTATCAGGTTTCGATCCCAGAACCTGAAGTACAAGAGGAACAACTCTATCCAATGAAGCAAGGAGGCAACTATGACATTTATTCAAATAATTTATACTTATATTGTTATATTTTATGTATTCTTATATAAAAAATATAAATATATATATAATATAATTCATTATTATATATAAATATACTATATTTAATAATTATATATATTATTCATTATATATATACATTTATAATTATAATTTTAAATTTTGTTATTTATAAAATTATATTTACTTTATTTTTCTTAAATTATTGTCGTGGGCGAGCAAAGCCTGCCGGGGGTGGGTCGGATATAGTTGCGCGAGATTGTAGTAGCGGGCCGGGTACAGTCGCGCGGGGCCGTAGGAACGGGCCGGGTACTGTCGCGATTGGCAGTAGGGGCGGAGCCCCGTGTAGGGCACTCGTGTATATATATATCTACATATATATATATATATATATATATATACATATATATATATATATATATATATATATATATATATATATATATATATATATATATATATATATATATATATATATATATATATATATATATATATATATATATATATATATATATATATATATTTATATACATCACACAATTCAAGCACCATTCAAGATATCACAAATGTTTGCATCATCAGCCAAACGTTTCGTGCACTCAGGGCACCTTATTGGTGTACTGGAAATACCCAACCCCACCACCATCCAAAAGTTCGAGACTGACGGTAAATATGAGCATTATTTCCTCTTATGCATCGACAAAGTTAAAAGGCGGTCCATTACCTTGAGACCAAGGACAGTGACTCACTCCAAGTCGATCATAAGGAGGATCCAGGTCGGTCTATCATGTTGCTCAAATCGTCATGTCATCGCCGAAAGCAAAACCTACATGGCTCAATGGACAGACGTGGGTCAGCGTCTCCCTTTCCCCAAGCAGAACAATTTAAGCTCGCACTTCCAATTCGTGGAACAATTTAAGCTTCCGCTATCCAACATAGTAGAACAATTTAAGCTCTCATTATCTAACACTGTAGAATAATTTAAGCTCTCACTATCCAATTGTACAACCTCGTATTCGCGAAGAGTGGGCCCAAAACAAGGTAAGCAAGTTTTTAAGCTTTTTGGGAGTTTTGCACTCCTAGGGGCCAATTTTTGGTGAACATGCAAAACATACTAGTAGGGGGAGAAAATATTTCTCCCCCCAAGGCGCTCTTGGCAAGCCGCCGCAAGCCGCCGCAAGCCGCCGCAAGCCGCCGCAAGCCTCCCAGGCCGCCAGGCTGCAAGCCGCCTCAGGCCGCCAGGTCGCAGGCCGCCAGTATTTCGAACTCTCGGCGGCCTAACGGGGCGAGACCGGCCAGGGGCCAGGGTCTCGCCCCCGCCTCTTCTCTCTCGGCGGCCTAGCGGGGCGAGACCGGCCAGGGGCCAGGGTCTCGCCCCCGCCTCTTCTTGCTCGGCGGCCTAGCGGGGCGAGACCGGCCGGGGGCCGCGGTCTCGCCCTTGCCCCCCTGTAGTTTTACCTTATTGCCCTCGGGGGGGATTCCCCCTTTACCCCCCGGCGTGGCTGTTTTCTATTGGCCCAAGGCTTTTTGGGCGGGAGGGTATCTCGGTCATTTTGGTCCAAGGGGTTTTGGAAAACAATAAATAGACCCCCTTGGGTGCCTTGGAAGGGGACTTCTTCTTCTTCTTGCTTGCTCCTCCCTTAGCTTCTTCTTGGTAGAGTTGAGAGAGCTCCTCCAAGGCACCCTAGCTCGAGCATTGGCTAGGGAGGGGAAGTGCTCAGGTAGCCTTCCGGGTGTGAGGTGGGACCTCCGCGCTAGAGCCGAGGGTCTGTTCCTAGCTTCTTGATCCCTTGGTCCGTGACGTTCTCTCGAGTGTAGTAGGTGTGAGGTCACCCCTTTCAGGGACCCCGAACTCCACAGAGACCAAGTTCTTGGTTTCAACACTTTGGTGCGGTGAGCGTGGAGAGTGACCAGCACAAAAGATCTCGGGAGAGTGTCATGACGGGAGGTCAAGGAGGTAGTGATGATCTCGGCGAGCTCCCCACCCCAGGACCCTTTGTGGGGAGGCAAGAGTTCATGGCCTCCATCCAAGGCATCATGGAGATGTTGCAAAGCATTGCTCCTCAGGGTGGCAGCTCCACCCCGACCCCCCAGGAGTTAGCTCCCCCTCTCGACGAGTCGACTCCCAGGGGTCTAGGCGAGATGACCCCAGCAGGGGGAGAAGGAAGTGTTCCAGGAAGAAGGCCTGGGAAGGAGAGGATGGGCGATGGGGTCGAGCGAGACCTCACCGGCCGAGAGTTGTTCTCTAGCCCGGCGAGTGCCAACCTCCCAGGGGAGCAGGCCGCGCGAGTAGAAGTGGCGAGACCACCCCTTAGGGGGTCACCCTTCAGCGAGCTGATCATCTCAGCTCCCGTTCCCGAGGGGTTCAGAGAGCCAGACATGGCTTACTATTCCTGGAAGGATGACCCCGTCCAGCATCTGCAATGGTTCGAGGATGCCATCTCCATCAGGCCGATGACAGATGCCTTCAAGTGTCGCCTCTTTGCGATCACTCTGAAGGAGAAGGCAAGGGACTGGTTCCATCAACTCCCTCCGAGGTCGATCTACGGGTTCGAGGACTTGAGCCGAAGCTTCCAGCTCCGCTTCTCCACCTCCAAGAAGCGGAAGAGGAGTCCTGAGTCCATTTTCTTAATAAGGCAGGGGGCCGAGGAGTCCCTGGCCCATTACGTAGACAGGTTCCAGGGGGAGATCCTGGAGGTCCAGGAGATTCCAGGGTATGCTCTCCAGATGGCCTTCACCGTTGGGTTGAAGGAGGGCTTCTTCAAGATGAGCTTGACCCGGAAGGCCCCCCTTTCCTTCGAGGAGCTGATGGAAAGGGCGGCAGAGGAGATTGCCATGGAGGCAGCCAACCCGGCGTTTGTCAAGAAATTGGCAAAGCTGACAGAGACAGAGGAAAAGGAGCAAGGTGGCTCGAGGCCCCAGGAGGGAAGAAGGAGAGAGGAGCGGAGAGCTCAGGAGGGTCCAGAGCCAGGTTGGAGGCAGCAGGGAGGACCCATTCAGGGCCCGGGAAGGGGTTACGCCCATGATGGGGGAAACTTTCATGGGGGCCAAGGAAGGTTCAACTTCCAGAGGCAAGCCCCTAGGCAACTCCTACCCCCACCACAGCAAGCGATGGAAATTGGTCGAAGGGAGAGGAGGAACCGCACGGGAAGGAAAAGAGTCAGAGTAGAGTTACCCTACTGTGAGTTCCACCAGGAGGAAGGCCACGCGACATCTACTTGCCCCGAATTTCTGGAGTTGAGAAGGACAAGAGCTCCAGCACCGCAACCTCATCAGCCTCAACAAGCGCAAGACCCGGTGCGGATTGAAGAAGTCCGACCCGAGGCAGCAGAGGAGAGATGTGAGGACAGGGTTGATGTGGGCACCCGGGGAAGGATCGGATGATTCACGGGGGACAAGGGAGGTAAGAGAGAAGTGAATCATCTTTTTTGTAATGAACTTAGCTTGCGTTGTATTGGCTATGATTAATGGTAAAAACCACCGAAAAATATTTGTGGTCCATGGAAAGTCCCTTAGCTCCGAGATGGATTCCGCTGCCAGGCTCCCACTAGCTGGCAGGGCAGGTTGATCTCTCGTGGAGGCTAAGCCCCTTAGCTCCGAGATGGATTCCGCTGCCAGGCTCTCACTAGCTGGCAGGGCAGGTTGATCTCTCGTGGAGGCTAAGCCCCTTAGCTCCGAGATGGATTCCGCTGCCAGGCTCTCACTAGCTGGCAGGGCAGGTTGATCTCTCGTGGAGGCTAAGTCCCTTAGCTCCGAGATGGATTCCGCTGCCAGGCTCTCACTAGCTGGCAGGGCAGGTTGATCTCTTGTGGAGGCTAAGTCCCTTAGCTCCGAGATGGATTCCGCTGCCAGGCTCTCACTAGCTGGAAGGGCAGGTTGATCTCTCGTGGAGGCTAAGTCCCTTAGCTCCGAGATGGATTCCGCTGCCAGGCTCTCACTAGCTGGCAGGGCAGGTTGATCTCTCGTGGAGGCTAAGTCCCTTAGCTCCGAGATGGATTCCGCTGCCAGGCTCCCACTAGCTGGCAGGGCAGGTTGATCTCTCGTGGAGGCTAAGCCCCTTAGCTCCGAGATGGATTCCGCTGTCAGGCTCTCACTAGCTGGCAGGGCAGGTTGATCTCTCGTGGAGGCTAAGTCCCTTAGCTCCGAGATGGATTCCGCTGCCAGGCTCTCACTAGCTGGCAGGGCAGGTTGATCTCTCGTGGAGGCTAAGTCCCTTAGCTCCGAGATGGATTCCGCTGCCAGGCTCTCACTAGCTGGCAGGGCAGGTTGATCTCTCGTGGAGGCTAAGCCCCTTAGCTCCGAGATGGATTCTGCTGCCAGGCTCTCACTAGCTGGCAGGGCAGGTTGATCTCTCGTGGAGGCTAAGTCCCTTAGCTCCGAGATGGATTCCGCTGCCAGGCTCCCACTAGCTGGCAGGGCAGGTTGATCTCTCGTGGAGGCTAAGTCCCTTAGCTCCGAGATGGATTCCGCTGCCAGACTCCCGCTAGCTGGCAGGGCAGGTTGATCTCTCGTGGAGGCTAAGCCCCTTAGCTCCGAGATGGATTCCGCTGTCAGGCTCTCACTAGCTGGCAGGGCAGGTTGATCTCTCGTGGAGGCTAAGTCCCTTAGCTCCGAGATGGATTCCGCTGCCAGGCACTCACTAGCTGGCAGGGCAGGTTGATCTCTCGTGGAGGCTAAGTCCCTTAGCTCCGAGATGGATTCCGCTGCCAGGCTCCCACTAGCTAGCAGGGCAGGTTGATCTCTCGTGGAGGCTAAGCCCCTTAGCTCCGAGATGGATTCCGCTGCCAGGCTCTCACTAGCTGGCTGGGCAGGTTGATCTCTCGTGGAGGCTAAGCCCCGTAGCTCCGAGATGGATTCCGCTGCCAGGCTCTCACTAGCTGGCAGGGCAGGTTGATCTCTCGTGGAGGCTAAGTCCCTTAGCTCCGAGATGGATTCCGCTGTCAGGCTCTCACTAGCTGGCAGGGCAGGTTGATCTCTCATGGAGGCTGAGTCCCTTAGCTCCGAGATGGATTCCGCTGCCAGGCTCTCACTAGCTGGCAGGGCAGGTTGATCTCTCGTGGAGGCTAAGTCCCTTAGCTCCGAGATGGATTCCGCTGCCAGACTCTCACTAGCTGGCAGGGCAGGTTGATCTCTCGTGGAGGCTAAATCCCTTAGCTCCGAGATGGATTTCGCTGTCAGGCTCTCACTAGCTGGCAGGGCAGGTTGATCTCTCGTGGTAGCCCAAGTCCTTTGCTCCGATGACGATTCCGCCGCCAGGCTCCCACTAGCTGGCTGGGTAGGTTGATCTCTCATGGTAGCCCAAGTCCTTTGCTCCGATGACGATTCCGCCGCCAGGCTCCCACTAGCTGGCTGGGTAGGTTGATCTCTCGTGGTAGCCCAAGTCCTTTGCTCCGATGATGATTCCGCCGTCAGGCTCCCACTAGCTGGCTGGGTAGGTTGATCTCTCGTGGTAGCCCAAGTCCTTTGCTCCGATGACGATTCCGCCGCCAGGCTCCCACTAGCTGGCTGGGTAGGTTGATCTCTCGTGGTAGCCCAAGTCCTTCGCTCCGAGGTGGTCCCGCTGTCAGGCTCCCACTAGCTGACATGGCCGGTAGTACCTCTCGTGGAGGCTAAGTGTTTTCACCCAGAGGAGGTCTCGCCACCCAGGCTCCCATAGCTGGCATGGCAGGTTGACCCCGAGGGGAAGTTACACTCCGCGAATACGTTGGGTTGGATGTTTCTTTCCGAGCTTGTGCCAACCTCGAAAAGAGCGGGGATTGTGTACAACCCCGTATTCGCGAAGAGTGGGACCAAAACAAGGTAAGCAAGTTTTTAAGCTTTTTGGGAGTTTTGCACTCCTAGGGGCCAATTTTTGGTGAACATGCAAAACATACTAGTAGGGGGAGAAAATATTTCTCCCCCCAAGGCGCTCTTGGCAAGCCGCCGCAAGCCGCCCAGGCCGCCAGGCCGCAAGCCGCCTCAGGCCGCCAGGTCGCAGGCCGCCAGTATTTCGAACTCTCGGCGGCCTAACAGGGCGAGACCGGCCAGGGGCCAGGGTCTCGCCCCCGCCTCTTCTCTCTCGGCGGCCTAGCGGGGCGAGACCGGCCAGGGGCCAGGGTCTCGCCCCCGCCTCTTCTTGCTCGGCGGCCTAGCGGGGCGAGACCGGCCGGGGGCCGCGGTCTCGCCCTTGCCCCCCTGTAGTTTTACCTTATTGCCCTCGGGGGGGGATTCCCCCTTTACCCCCCGGCGTGGCTGTTTTCTATTGGCCCAAGGCTTTTTGGGCGGGAGGGTATCTCGGTCATTTTGGTCCAAGGGGTTTTGGAAAACAATAAATAGACCCCCTTGGGTGCCTTGGAAGGGGACTTCTTCTTCTTCTTCTTGCTTGCTCCTCCCTTAGCTTCTTCTTGGTAGAGTTGAGAGAGCTCCTCCAAGGCACCCTAGCTCGAGCATTGGCTAGGGAGGGGAAGTGCTCAGGTAGCCTTCCGGGTGTGAGGTGAGACCTCCGCGCTAGAGCCGAGGGTCTGTTCCTAGCTTCTTGATCCCTTGGTCCGTGACGTTCTCTCGAGTGTAGTAGGTGTGAGGTCACCCCTTTCAGGGACCCCGAACTCCACAGAGACCAAGTTCTTGGTTTCAACACCAATCATATAATGAGGTCCCCAGGTCTCCCAAAAACAGACCTCACAAACTGAGCTCACCAAGAGCTATCACCAACGATATCCACTATCGCCCAGCGATATCCAACGATTATCCAAAACCATGGTATTTTCTGGGTATTTTTTTGAAGCGCATCTCAAGTACTTCCTGCTACTCAATTCACAGGCACAACCCCTCGAACTCCGTGAACTACACGTTTATACTTGGAGTCTTCTCCGACACGCAAATTAAAACATCACCAATCCAGACCAATTTGTCCGGATGAGCTTCACACAACATGCCTATTTCGTACTACGATTTCCGGATTCTATATGCAAAATTACCCGAGGATATCACGTATCAACCCATCGGAATTCCCCCCACTTTCTACCTTTTCGTGGGGGATTCCATGCGTATGCAAAAGTAGGACTTCACTTGTCCAAGAAGGAAGATTGTTACCCTCATAGATCGTTTTGGAGCCATGCACTTGCTTTTGATCCGGATGGAACTGATCACCACAGCTTCCTCTTCACGGATCTTGCTTCAGCTCATAAATCCAACCACGGGATTTCCTTCACCAAGCATACAAATCTCAGCCCCAGACTCTTGCCCTCAAAAACTTCAAGAACTAAGAGAGAGAGAGAGAGAGAGAGAGAGAGAGAGAGAGAGAGAGAGGGAGAAAATGAGAATTTAATCTCATGTCCAACTTATATCTGGAAGCTGTCGCTGCACGCTACCTTGTTATCGTCGCGTGGTAATATAGGCAGTGGCCGCTCAGCCTAAACGGTACCGCTCTTGCTATCGCCGCACGATATCTTCCTACTGCAGTGCGATAAGCGACTCAATGATTCATCGATTGCGATGAGAGCATTGAGTGTTACCGCTATGCGGTACCTTTCTACCGCCGAACGATATCAACCAGTGACCTTTGTCTTTTATTCACCAAGCTATCGTCGATGATAGGACTACCGCCGCGCGATAACCTCCAGAGACCGATTCTCTAATCTATCGGGAATTTTAAGGCATTAAAATTCTCTCCTCCTTTAAGAGATTTCGTCCAGAAATCCAAAGTAACTATAGAAGTACAAAACATGTCAAGTATACCTCAAAGGAACAGTTCAGTAAACTCTTTGTGCATGGTCTGCTCACGCTCCCACGACAGCTCCTTATGGCCACAATTGTCCCATCGGACTTTGACCATTCGAATCTCTTTGTTCCGTAGTCGCTTCACTTCCGAGTCCTCGATACAAATGGGCTTGACCTTAGTCATCAACCCATCATCGACCGGAATTTGTTGCACAACAATTACTTGCGTCGGCTCTTGCAAGGCTTTCTGCTGCACCAATATGTGAAAAAATATCGCTCAAACCACTAAGTTCAGCTGAAAGCTTCAGTCGATAGTCAACTTCCCCAATCCACTCAATGATTTCAAACGGCCCAAGGTATCTCGGACTCATCTTTTTCAAGCATCGGATCCTCGATATGCCTTTGAACGGTTGAATCTTGAGGTAGACCCAATCGCCAACTGCAAACTCTACGTTTCGGTGCTTGGCGTTGTAGTATTTCGTTTGCTTATCTCGAGCCACTAATAACTGCTCGCGAAAAGTGCGTATAGTCGAATTTGCATATTCGACCTCTTGTCGCTTATATAGCTTCGACTTGCCTGTTTTCGTCCAAGCTAAAGGAGTACGACACTTACTACCGTATAAAGTTTCGAAGGGTGCTATCTGAATACTAGCTTGATAGCTATTATTATAGGCGAACTCGATCATATAGAGATGGTCATCCCACCTCTTCCCAAAATCCAAGACGCACATACATAGCATATCCTTCATTGTCATGTTGGTCTTCTCAGTCTGACCATCGTTTATGGATGAAAGGTCGTACTAAACTTCTGTTAGTACCCAACAACTAGTGGATTAACCTCCAATCATTCGAAGTAAAACACCTATCTCTGTCACTGACAATGCTACGGGGCACACCGTGCAAACGTACTATGTTGTCAACATACAACTTAACCAATTTCTCAACTGAATCGTCTTTCTTATTCGGTATGAAGTGCGACACCTTTGTCAACCGGTAAACGATTACCCACACGACATCGTTCCCGCTCTGTGATCTTGACAACTCGTGCACGAAATCCATAGATATGTCATCGAACTTCCATACCAAAATTGACAACGACTTCAGAAAATCACTAGGTTTTTGACATTCAGCTTTTACCAAGGCACAAGTATGACACTTTGCCATGTAAAGAACTATGTCCTTATTCAAACCCGGTTACCAGAACATTGTTTTCATGTCCTTATACAATTTTGTGCTCCCCGGGTGGATTGAGTATTTCGTGAAGTGTACCTCATACATCAAATCCTCTCGTAGTTTACCCACATTTGGGAGACATAAACGCTCGTCCTTTCTCAAAAGACCGTCATCCAAGGAGAATTGGGAATTTGACATATCTGTTGCATAACGCTTCTTACTCTCATCGAGTTCTATTGCTCGTCGAACCCTGTCTGCGAGGTCATATTACACCTCAGTACAGTTCAAGCACACATTTATAGTGGCATTTTTGTCAACACAAGAAATATCTAAGACCTCCAACTCCTGCATCAGATACTCATCATGCATCTGTAGTCAACTTGCTCGTACAGGAGTCCTACGACTTAAGGTATCTGCGATCACATCTCCCTTCCCGGGAGGGTAATGTATCTGGAAGGTGTAGTACCTGAGGAACTCCATCCACCTCCGTTGTCGCATGGTCAGATCCTTCTGATCTATTAAATACTTAAGACACTTATTGCCCGTGAATATATCAACTTTAACGCCATAAAAGTAGTGACATCACAGCTTAAGTGCAAAAATCACACCCGCCAACTCCAAGTCGTGAACTGGATAGTTTCGCTCGTGCACTTTCAACTGGTGTGAGCCATAAGCTAACATTTCCGAACTGCAGAAGAACACAGCCTAAGCCGCTCCCTGAAGCTTCACTATATATCTTATAGCCGTCCGTACCATATGACGAACTCAAGATAGGCACAGTGGTCAAACTACTCTTTAACTCCTCAAAAGCCCGTGCGCACTCAGGCGTCCAAACGAACTTCTAATCTTTCCTCATCAGTATAGTGAGAGTTAAAGCTATCCGCGAAAAGTTCTCTACGAAGCGCCTGTAGTGGCCAGCAAGTCAAAGGAAACTCCTGACTTCCGCTATCGTAGCCAACATAGGCCATTCTCGTATCACAACGATCTTCGCCGGATCCATACAAATACCCTCTCCACTATTCACATGGCCAAGAAAATCCACTAACGACAGCCAAAACTCACACTTTGAGAACTTGACTGTACAACCCTGTGTCCGACGAGCGGGTCCCACCAGGGAGAATGAACAGGCCTGCCCCCGCGACTCGCACCCAAGCGGCAGGACGGGCTGAACGACTAAAGGGCTGGCCCGCGCCTGCCCATCCCAGGCGAGCGAGCTGGCAACCCGCAGCAAGCGAGCCGGACCCGCGATTGGCGACCCGCCGCAAGCGAGCCGGACCCGCGACTGGCGACCCGCCGCAAGCGAGCCGGACCCGCGATTGGCGACCCGCCGCAAGCGAGCCGGACCCCGAGCGCGACCTGACCGCCGATCCGCCCGGCAAAAGGCAGGCGGCTCGCCCATATCGGCTCGCACTCGCCCAGTGAGGGTAGGCAAGCCCCAGAGCCGGGTCGCGCCCGCCTCCTGCGGGAGAACTGAAGGCGAGCTGACCGCCCGGGGGTGCGAATAGCTACTCAGAACAGCGGAGCCTCGCTGTTGGTAGACCAGGTTGGACTGCGTATAGCTGTTCAGAACAGCGGAGTTTGGCTGTTGGCAGACCCATCCAGGGGTCTTTTGGTACTTCCAGGTCAGTCCTTTTGGTTATTGGCAGTTCAGATTCTGAAAATCTATAAATAAGACCCAAGGGGTACCTCAGATGACACGCTTTCAGTGCCTCCTTGCTCTCATTTTCAAGTGTTCTCTGAGAGTACCTTAGCTCGGCTCTTGGCTAAGGAGGGGAAGCGCTCAGAGATCTTCCGGGTTTGTGGTGGGACCTCCCTGCCGAGCCCTTGGGTCTGTCTTTCCTTGTCTCTCTCGTTGTTTTTCTTGCAGGTGCGAAGTAGGCGCGAGACCACCCCTTCCCCAAGGGTCGAACTCCACAAGAGGCCGGTTTCCGGTTTCAACATTTTGGTGCGGTGAGCGTGGAGAGTGGTCAGTGCAGAAAAGCTTCGGCGAGCTCAATGACGGGAGGTCAAGGATCTGACAGGCAGAACTCGCCGCCCAACCCACCTCTCGCGACAGTGGGGATGTTTGAAGACTTCAGGAACGAGGTGCTGGATCTCGTCAAGATCGCACTCGGCGTGCGGGCCGAGTGTTCGACTCCGGCAGCCCAGATCGCGGCCGCCCCCTCTCTGGGCGAGGACGCTCCTGGCAGGCGAGCCGGGAAGGAAGTGGCTGAGGAAGGTCGGGGAGGCGAGCTCTCGGGGCGCGAGCTCTTCCCCGGCTCGGCAGGCCGAGGCCGATTCGGCGAGCTGGGTCCGCGTGACTCGCCGGCCCGCCAGGTGGGGGGAGGCAGCCCTTTTAGCGAGCTGGTCTCCTCAGCTCCAGTACCAGACGGGTTCAGAGAGCCCGAGATGACCTACTACACCGGGAAGGGAGACCCGGTTCAGCACGTCCAGTGGTTCGAAGACGTGGTCTCCATCCGTCAGATGTCGGACGGATTCAAGTGTCGTCTCTTCGCCATCACCCTCCGGGATAAGGCGAGGGAGTGGTTCCACCAGCTGCCGGCCAGTTCCATCTATTGCTTCGAGGATCTACGCCGAGGGTTCATGTTGAGGTTCACTACCGCAAAGAAGAGGAAGAAGGAGTCTGAGTCCCTGTTCCACATAAAGCAGGGGGTGAACGAGACGTTGGGAAGCTACGTCGACCGGTTCCAGGAGGAGGTCACCCAAGTCCAGGAGATGCCGGGCCACAGTCTGATGATGGTCTTCACACTGGGCCTGCAGCAGGGTTTCTTCCGCATGGAGCTGAAGAGGATTCCCCCCTCTCCTACGAGGAGCTGATGGAGAGGGCGGCGAGAGAGGTCGACGGGGAAGCGTCGAACCCAGAATTTGCGAGGAAGTTGGCCAGGTGGGCGACTGAGGAGGAGAAGGAGTCGAGGAGAGGAAGAAGACAGGAAGAGAGGAGGGAGGAGCCCAGGCAGAGGGAGCAGAGGCAACTCCAAGGACAGCAACCGGGATGGGGGCGTCAGGAGCCCGACCGGAGGCTGGGCTGGAGACCAGAGTGGCAGGGGCAGGGGCCACAGAGGGGATACTACGGGAGAGGCCACTATCAGGGGAGGCAGGACCAGTTCCACCCCCCAGGCTGGAGGCAGGGTCAGAGGCCGCGGCTCCCCGATCAGGAGGAGGCCATGGCCATAGCTCTGGGCGCAAGGAGAGGGGTCATGAGGAGGAGGAGAAGGGAGTTCAGGGTGGAACTGCCCTACTGCGACTTCCATCAGGAAGAGGGGCACGCAACGGCCGCGTGCCCGGAATTCTTGGAGATGAGAGAGAACAGGGGGCGGCAGCAGCAGCAGGAGGAGGTGCGGCAGGAAGTAAGGATCGAGGAGGTCCTGCCCCGGACGGAGGAGGATCGCTGTGAAGACCGGGTGGATGTGGGGACCCGAGGAATGATCGGAGTGATCCACGGGGGAGTGGGGGTCGAGGCTTCCCGCAAGGCAAGTCTCCACACCATGTATCGGCGGAGCGTCGCCTCTACGTCCCAGACCCCGCCGCCAGAGGAGAGGATCACTTTCTCCAGAAGCGACATGCCGGACCACGAGGATCCGTTCTGTGATGCGTTGGTCATCAAGGCCGCCATCGAGAACTTCACTGTCTCTCGGATCCTAGTGGACAATGGGAGTTCCGTGAACGTCGTCTTCAAGAAGGCGTTTGACGCGATGCAGGTGGAAGCTAAGAGGGTGCTGGCCTCGGACGGGCCCTTGTTCGGGTTCTCGGGAGAGAGGAAGGAGGTAGAGGGAGGAGTCGGCCTCCACGTAACCCTGGGGGGGCAGTCCCGAAACTGCAAGTTCGTCATTGTGGACGCCCCCAGCAGCTACAGCGCAATCTTCGGGAGGCCCCTGATCAGCGCCTTCCGCTGCGTCCCCTCATCCTTCCATCAGTGCTTGAAGTTCAACACTGAGGGGGCGCAGGTCAGGGTTAGGGGGGACCCTAAGGTGGCACGGGAATGCTACGTCACCGCGGTGAACACCATCTCTTGGCAGGAAGGGGCCGAGGAGATGGGGCGGAGGATGGAGGCAAGCGAGCAGGGAGCCGGAGAGGTGGAGCTGGAGGTGAAGGGCTGCGCAGAAAAGGCGGGAGGAGGTTTGGAGGAAGTGGTCGAAGTAAGGGTCGTGGCAGGGGGGAATGGAGGTAGAGGTCCCCGTTCAGGAGGAAGGGGATGCCGAGGGATGGGGGGAGCAGTCCAGACTGGAGGCCGCAGAGGAGGTGGTGGAGCTGGAGGTGCTCACCCGCGGAGGCAGGGTGGAGAAGATCCGCGTCAGCGGGGGGCTGACCCCGGAGGACCAGGGCAGGATGCTGGAGTGCATCCAGAAGAACGTGGACATCTTTGCCTGGAGCGCCGCGGAGATGCCGGGGGTTGACGCGAATGTGGCTTGCCACCGCCTCAACCTGGACCCGGGAACACGCCCCGTCCAGCAGAAGAAGAGATCCACGGCGGACAAGCTAGCGGAGCCCATCAGGGAGGAGGTGGCAAAACTTCTCAAAGCGGGCTTCGTGTCCGAAATCCAATACCCCGGCTGGGTCTCGAACGTTGTGATGGTCAAAAAGGGAGACGGCCGCTGGCGCCTGTGTATCGATTTTTCCCTTCTTAATAAAGCTTGTCCTAAGGATTGTTACCCCTTGCCTCGGATCGACGCGCTGGTTGACTCAGCCGTCGGTTTTTCTGTAATGAGTTTTTTAGATGCATTTTCAGGTTACCATCAGATCAGGATGCACCCCCCGGACATAAAGGATGTCTCATTCATCACAGGGGACGGCTGCTATTGCTACAAGATGATGCCGTTCGGGTTGAAGAACGCTGGTGCCACCTATCAAAAATGATGGACAGGGTCTTCAAGGAGCAAAGGGGGAGAAACTTGGAGGTCTACGTGGACGACCTCATGATCAAAAGCCGAGACGTGGACTCCCACCTCCGGGACCTGGAGGAGACGTTCACCACCCTGCGCCGATACAAGATGCGGCTGAACCCCCTTAAGTGTGTTTTCGGGGCTAGCCGGGGGAAGTTCTTGGGGCATCTCCTCACCCCCGCGGGGGTCGAGCCGAATCCCGACAAGGTCAAGGCTATCTTGGAGCTGGGATCCCCGCGGAATGCAAAGGAAGTCCAACGGTTGACAGGGAAGCTAGCAGGACTGAGCCGCTTCCTCTCTCGGGCAGGGGAGAAGTGCTCCCCCTTCTTCAAAGCGCTGAGGGGGGGCCAGAGGTTCGAATGGACTAAGGAATGCGAGGAGGCGTTCCAGGCCCTCAAGGCGCAGCTAACACAGGCCCCGCTGCTCCAGGGGCCGAAAGAGGGTGAAGATTTGTTCTTATACCTCGGGGTCGGGGCAGAGGCCCTGAGCTCCGTCTTGGTGCGAGAAGAGGGGAAGAGGCAGCTCCCTATTTATTATGTCAGCCGAGTCCTGAGGAAGGCCGAGCTCCGATATCCAATCTTGGAGAAGCTTGCGTTCGCACTGATCATCTCGGCCCGGAGGCTACGGCCTTACTTCCAGGCGCACTCGATCCGAGTGGTGACAGACCATCCTCTCCGCAATATCTTCGAGGGGGTGGAGCACTCGGGCCGGCTGGCCAAGTGGTCGGTGGAGCTAAGCGAGTTCGATGTCTCCTTCGTGCCACGGCTCTCGATCAAAGCTCAGGCGATGACCGACTTCCTGGCCGACTACGTGGTAGAAGTAGCAGAGGGGGAGCTCACTTGCCCGGCTCCTTGGAAGGTGAGGGTGGACGGAGCATCAGGAAGGCATTCTCTCGGAGTAGGAGTGGTCCTGGAGAGCCCCCAAGGGACTCAGATTGAGCAGACGGTGGTGGTACATTTCCCCATTACTAACAACCAGGCCGAGTACGAAGCAGTGATAGCGGGACTACGCCTGGCCAGAGAGTTGGGGGTGCTGGATGTGGAAGTTCTGACCGACTCCATGGTGGTGGCTTCCCAGATCAACGGGGAGTTCGAAGCAAGGGAGCCCGCTTTGAAGTTATACTTGGCCAAAGTGAAGGGGGTCATAGGGACCTTCCAGACCTTCTCCATCCAACACGTGCCAAGGGGAAAGAATGAACAGGCCGATCAACTGGCGAAGCATGGCCCCCGGATGGGGGGCACCATCACCGACCTGTTCCGCCCCTCCATCGAAGAGGGGGAGCTCATGGAGATCGATCAGCAGCCCTCGTGGATGGACCCAGTAGTAGTTTTCCTCTCCACGGGAGAGTATCCGGAAGGAGTAGACAAGAAGAAGCTGAGGCACAAGTCCGCCTACTACCTCCTCAAAGACGGGCAACTATACAGAAAAACCCTTTCCGGGATGCTGGCTCGCTGCATATCCGAGGGCGAGGCACAGAGGATCTTGGAAGAAGTCCACTCAGGGGAGTGCGGGAGTCATTCCGGGAGTCGGACCTTGGAGGGGAGGATAGTCCGGCAGGGGTATTTCTGGCCCACCCTGGGCCGGGACGCCGCGGAGTTCGCAAGAAGATGTCATAAGTGCCAGCTATTTGCCCCCCTCCAGCTACAGCCGGCCCAGCAACTCAAGAGCATCACGGCCCCCTGGCCCTTTGCAATCTGGGGGATGGATTTGGTTGGGCCGTTCCCCCAGGCTAGCGGCCAGAGAAGGTTCCTCCTGGTGATGATCGACTACTTCTCAAAGTGGATGGAGGTGAAGGCGTTGGCAAAGGTGACCTCCCAGGTAATCAGGAACTTCGTCTGGGGGGAGATCATCTGTCGCCATGGGCTTCCCCAGGCCATCGTCACAGACAACGGGCCTCAGTTCGCCAGCGCCGAGTTCACCAGTTTTTGCGAGCAGCTTGGGATCGACCTCAGATTCGCCTCGGTCCACCACCCCAGGAGCAACGGGCAGGTGGAGGCGGCGAACAAAATCATCGTCAATCTCCTCAAAAAGAAGGTGGAAAACTTGAGGGGGAGTTGGGTGGAGCAGCTCCCCGCCGTCCTTTGGGCCCTTAGAACCACTCCCAACACGGCCACGGGGGAGACCCCCTTCAAGCTCTCCCATGGGTGCGAGGCGGTGCTCCCCATAGAATTTGAAGTTCAAACGCCGCGGGTCGGAACGGCCAGGGAAGGCCGAGAGGAATGGCAAGCCGAGAATGGGGAAGAGCTGAGACTTTCCCTCGACATGGTAGAAGAGTTGAGGGATCTTTCGGCCGTCCGACAGGAGGAGGTCAAGAGGAGGATGGCGAAATACTTTGACAAGCATGTCAGGGTCAAGCAGTTCGCGGAAGGGGACCTAGTACTGAAGAAGGTGGACGCGGCAGGGCGGTCAGCGTCCGTAGGGAAGCTCAACCCCAGCTGGGAGGGGCCATTCATTGTGAAGGAAGCTTTGAAGTCGGGGGGCTATCGGCTCCAAAATGTGGAAGGCGAGGCCCTGAGTCTCACCTGGAGTGGAGACGACTTGAAGAGATTTTTTCCCTGATTTTCTGTAAACAACCCGATTTTTCATAATGAAGATTTTCTTCTCCTCCCCCCAGGAATGTCATATCTAAGCTTGCTCAGAGAGTTGGAATGAACTTGGACCCCGAGAAGATCCCGCTGCCAGGCTCCCACCTAGCTGGCAGGGCCGGAAGTCACTCGGTGTCATCCCTAGCCTCGAGAAGATCCCGCTGCCAGGCTCCCACCTAGCTGGCAGGGCCGGAAGTCACTCGACGGAATGAACTTGGACCCCGAGAAGATCCCGCTGCCAGGCTCCCACCTAGCTGGCAGGGCCAGAAGTCACTCGGTGTCATCCCTAGCCTCGAGAAGATCCCGCTGCCAGGCTCCCACCTAGCTGGCAGGGCCGGAAGTCACTCGATGGAATGAACTTGGACCCCGAGAAGATCCCGCTGCCAGGCTCCCACCTAGCTGGCAGGGCCGGAAGTCACTCGGTGTCATCCCTAGCCTCGAGAAGATCCAGAAAGCAATGGCCTGCGATCTAGAGCAAATTGCATGGTCAGACTCCCACCTAGCCGGCATGGTCGGAAACTGCCCGAAAAGCGTGCGCAGCAGGACGGAATCGCAAGAGTTAGCCAGAAAAGAAGGAAAGGGTCTAGCATAGCCCCACCCTCAAGCCCCGGGAAAAGTGGCCGAGTAAACACAAAGGCCTGGGCGAGGGTCCACAGAGAGTTAAGCATGCGGCCGAGGGGCGAGCCAGCTCACCTCGCTCGGCAGACGAGCCAGCTCGCCTCGCTCGGCAGGCGAGCCAGCTCACCTCGCTCGGCAGACGAACCAGCTCGCCTCGCTCGGCGGACGAACCAGCTCGTCTCGCTCGGCGGACGAGCCAGCTCGCCTCGTCAGAGCCGGGCCGCTGGGACGGGTCGCGCCATCCGGCAGTGACATCATTGGAAAAACAAGACAGGCGAGAAATGTAAAAAGAACAGTGTGTAAAAGGAACAGTAGACAGAAATATAAAGCATAAGCGCAACTCGCGCATATAACTCAGACCAGATCTGTACACATAATGTTCATCTACAAGGCAGATTACAAAAAACACGAGACCTACAAACCCTAAAGCGGCTGGAAGCTTCTGTCGCCGGGCTCCGGCACGGGGAGGAACAGCGCCGGCACCACGTCTTTTGCCGAGAGTCCCGCTGCCTCGCTCGTAAGCAGATCCGCGCGCCTCAGCGTCTGCATCGTGTATCTCGCTGCGCTGGCCGCGTTCTTCTGCATTAGCACTTCCAGGTCGTAGTCGGAGAGGTGCTCGCGCGGGCAGACCCCGCTGGCCGGAGGAGGGACAGCGGCAGCGGCCTCCAGCTCGCGTACCCGGGCCTCCAGCGCCGCCTTCTCCTGGCGAAGGGTGGCAATCTCGGCGCCCATCTGGCTCGCAGTCGCCGCGTCCTGAAAAACGGAATAGGAATTATCATGAGCTGCGTTCGCAGGAAGAATAGATTAGCTCCGGTTGAGAGCGTACCACCCCGCCCAGATATTGCGCGAGGGTCTCCTCGGCGGCGGCGGCTCGCCCTCTCTGAAGATCCGCGTCCTCCCGAGCGAGCTTCCGGGCCTCTTCTTTCTCCTCCGCCATCTTTTGGATGGACGCGGCGTTCCGCTCCACCTGGGTACAGCGCCGCCCCACCATATGAGCCAGCTCCAGGCCGCGCAGCTGGGCCCGCGCGCTCTCGTGGATCAGCACCCGTGTCTCCTCCTTGTCGAATATGGCGGCGTCTTCGCGCGAGTACAACCCAAAGGAGAAGCTGTACGCCTCCCCGCCGATTGTGTCCTGTTCCATCCAGCTCGGCAGCAGGGTCGAGATCGTTGCGCGATTCGACTCCTTGTCCCAAGCCAGGAGCGGGACGCCGAGCTCGTCCAAGTACCTCTCGCCGTAGCCGAAGTTCCGATGCCCTCTCGGCACCGGCTCCGCAGCGGCTCCAGACCCGCCTGGCGGCGCGGAGGTGCCCGCCGCCCCGACCGGGGAATCGCTGGTCGAAACAACCAGCGGGGGCGAGGGGGCCTCAGTCGGCAAGACCGCGGGGGCCTTGCCCTTTCTTTGGCCTGCGGATGGTTGCTGATCCGCGGTCTTCGCCGACTTCGGCGGAGGCGCTGACTGCCCGCCGCCCGGTCGCTTCTTGGCCGGGACCGATGAGATGTCGCGCTGAGCGGCATCCGCGGCCTGGGCGCGGGCGAGAACCCCGGGGGGGATCCGGGCGCTTTCGTAAGGAGGATGAAGGGGAATGTCGCGTTCGCCTGCGAAGAAGGGAAGGTGAGATGAAAGAAGAGTGGGAAAGTAAGGACTAATGGAGACGAGTAGCAAACCTCCCCCCGGCGCGACAACCGCGAGATCGTCAAGGTGGCGGCGTAGGAACGCGACCTCGAAGTTCTTCCCGACAAAGAACGCGAACAGGTCGGCTTCATGGCCGCCTAGGTTGGGTGGCCGGTAGCTCGCCTCGCTGAGCTGCACCGGCGAGAAGGGCACGTTGCCGAAGTCCCCCTTGACGAATAGGAACTTCTTCAGCCAGTTGTGGCTCTTGTTGACGGTCTCCCGCACCTTGAGGTGGGTGCTGGAGAAGTAGGCCGTCCCGTCTCGGTTCGCCCTGAAGGAGAACAGCTTCCGGAATACCGCGAGGCTGAACTCCACCCGCTCCCCTCGCAAGAAGCAGGCGAACCCCATCATGACGGCGATGGAGTTCGGGGTCATCTGACCCAGGACGACCCCGAAGTATTTGAGCACCTGGCGCACCTCGGGCCACAGGGGAAGTCGCAGGCCCACCTCGAAGTGAGCGAGAGGGATGGCGAGCTCATCCCCAAATAGGTCGTTGATCTTCTCCCTCTCATCAGGTCGCCTCGCAGAAAACCCGGCCGGGATGTGGTCGCCTAGAGCTTCCAAGTATTCGCGCTCTGTGATGACGGCGCGAGGGAAATCGTGCTCGGAGAAGGTCCAAGCGCATTTGCTTCGGCCGTCCGCGTCGCCGCCGCCTCCGCCCATCCCCGTTGATTCGCCGCCGAACGCGAGACAAAAAGCCGGGAGGCGAGCTAGAATCGCACTTCGCGAGAAAAGGGGAAGCGAGAAGACGTTTTGGAGTCGGTGAAGAAATAAGGGCCGGCAGGACCTATTTATAGGAAAAAAGAAGGGGCGGGAAACTTCCCGCCAAAAGATGGGGTGCGGATAGCAAAAATTAATCCGACGGTTCGACTTCCCGCGCGCGAGCACACCTCAAAGGTCGAGCCGGCACGGTTCTCGCCCGGCTGCAGCCGCGGGAGACCGGTGCGGGCGAACCAACCCCAACCCGCACCCGCACGGCATGCCGCGCGAGACGGGGGATTCCCCGTCTAGCGAGCTCCTCGGCTCGCCCCCGCCCCGATCAGCGCGAAGAGAAGAATGGACCTTTCCCCCTAACCCGCACACAGAAGACCAAAGAAGAGCAGCGCAACAATTTCAATACAACCCAGCAACAAAATAGTCAGGCCCATAGGCAGGCTAAAAGAGTCGCAAGCAATTACAAATACAAATACAAGATAAATTCGAGATGACGGTAACCCCGCGGTATCACGCGAGCGAGGGGCAAACAACTGGGTCAGTACTCGACCCACTTCCACCTGTGCCGCCTCTTCGTTCCCGCCCGAGGCGGCACGCGGGGATCGTGGTAATCGCGAACCGCCACCAGCTCCCGCTGAGCCCGGCCGACCTGCTCCACGGCGCTCTTAAGATGCCCCTCGGCTCGCGTTATATGCACGCCCGGCGAGGTGACGTCGTCGTCTTCCGCTTCACGCCGAGGGCCCTCCAAGGCCGCGAGCCGGGCATCGGTCTCGGCCTTGTCGCCTTCGATCCTCCTTATGGCCTCCTGCAGCAGCATTGTGTGTTTCTGGAATAGCCGCGTCACCTGCCTCTTCATCCCCGCCGCATCGTTCGGGTCGCCCAGATAGTCAGATACACTGTCCACGTCAGGCGGGGGCGAGTACCCTTCGCTCATCTCGGTCTCAGGCGAGGCCCTGCGAAAGCCTGCGAGCGGGGAGGGGTCAGAATGAGCGAGCAAGAGGCAAAGTCAACGATAAAAACCAGCTCACCAGGGGTGGGCACATCGCCCGCACCGACAGATGGGCGGGAAGAGCCCGGCCGATCCCGAAAGTCCCCTCCCTCGAGGGACTCAAGAGATTTCCCCAGCCCATGGGAGACCGCTGGACGGGGAGTTTCCGGAGGTGGGCGATCCGGACCTGGGGAACTCGCGATCTTCTCAGGCGATGGAGGCGGAGGACGATCCTCTCCCCGGTTCTCCACCTCCTCACAGGGAATTACCTGCAAAACAGGGAGTCAGACGAATAGCGATAATCGGCGGAAGGCCACGCACCCCGGGGACGACCTCAGCACCCGCCGCCGAGCTGGAGGCCGGGCAGTCACCCGCCAGAGAACGCTTAACGATCTTCCCCTTCGCCGGCCTGAAGAGGGGGCCGGAGGATCCGCGAGCTAGCCATGGGGCGGCCTCGAGGGCCTCCTCCTGAGTCTGCAGGACCGCTGCCGCCAGGCGAGCTCGCACTTCTTCGCTAACCGGCATCGAGGAACAAGAGACTGCTCAGAGAAAACAAAGGGATGTGGGGAGCCTCCTACAGGGGTCAGCGGTATGTATTTATAGCAGAACAGTGGGCCCCCACCAGAAGATTCCCTGCCAGCTCAGCACAGGGGCTCGCCGAACACGCGGGTTGGATGGTTCTTTCCGAGCTTGGTTCAAGCTCAAAAAGAGCGGGGATTGTGTACAACCCTGTGTCCGGCGAGCGGGTCCCACCAGGGAGAATGAACAGGCCTGCCCCCGCGACTCGCACCCAAGCGGCAGGACGGGCTGAACGACTAAAGGGCTGGCCCGCGCCTGCCCATCCCAGGCGAGCGAGCTGGCAACCCGCAGCAAGCGAGCCGGACCCGCGATTGGCGACCCGCCGCAAGCGAGCCGGACCCGCGACTGGCGACCCGCCGCAAGCGAGCCGGACCCGCGATTGGCGACCCGCCGCAAGCGAGCCGGACCCCGAGCGCGACCTGACCGCCGATCCGCCCGGCAAAAGGCAGGCGGCTCGCCCATATCGGCTCGCACTCGCCCAGTGAGGGTAGGCAAGCCCCAGAGCCGGGTCGCGCCCGCCTCCTGCGGGAGAACTGAAGGCGAGCTGACCGCCCGGGGGTGCGAATAGCTACTCAGAACAGCGGAGCCTCGCTGTTGGCAGACCAGGTTGGACTGCGTATAGCTGTTCAGAACATCGGAGTTTGGCTGTTGGCAGACCCATCCAGGGGTCTTTTGGTACTTCCAGGTCAGTCCTTTTGGTTATTGGCAGTTCAGATTCTGAAAATCTATAAATAAGACCCAAGGGGTACCTCAGAGGACACGCTTTCAGTGCCTCCTTGCTCTCATTTTCAAGTGTTCTCTGAGAGTACCTTAGCTCGGCTCTTGGCTAAGGAGGGGAAGCGCTCAGAGATCTTCCGGGTTTGTGGTGGGACCTCCCTGCCGAGCCCTTGGGTCTGTCTTTCCTTGTCTCTCTCGTTGTTTTTCTTGCAGGTGCGAAGTAGGCGCGAGACCACCCCTTCCCCAAGGGTCGAACTCCACAAGAGGCCGGTTTCCGGTTTCAACATTGACATAAAATTTATTTCTTCTCAGGGTATGCAAAACCATCCTTAAGTGATTTGCATGATCTTCTTCTGATTAAGAGTACATCAATATGTCGTCAATAAAGACGATCATAAATCGATCTAAGTACTCTTGAAAAGTTTGGTGCATCAAGTCCATGAATAGCGACGACGCATTTGTTAGCCCAAATGACATTATAGTGAACTCATAATGACCATAACGTGTACTGAACGTTGTCTTGGGAATGTCACATTCCCTAATCCGCAACTGGTAATAGCCTGACTTTAAATCTAGCTTCGAATAGACAGTCGATCTCACCAGCTGATCAAGCAAGTCATCAATCCGTGGAATCAGATACTTATTTTTCTCCGTCAGCTTGTTTAATTCTTGATAATCAATGCATAGACGCAAGCTTCTGTCCTTCTTTTTCACAAAGAGGACTGATGCACTCCAAGGTGACATACTTGGACGTATATAGCCTTGCTTTAACTTTTCTTGCAATTGAACTTTCAATTTCGTCATCTCCTTAGGCGTTACTCGGTACGGTGAGCGAGCCACAAGTTTCTCACCTGACACCAACTCAATGACGAAGTCAATCTCTCATTGGGGCGGTAACCCAGGGAGATCTTTAGGAAACATATATGTATAATCTGATACAACGGGAACGTCACTCAAATTGGACTTTGGCTAAACAGCCTCCAACAGCGTGAAGAACAACTCTGCGCCCTTCCGAACAGCCTTGACTACCTGAAGAGCAGACATCAATATCTTGCTCGATCCTCACATACCAACAGACTTAGTCTCTCGTTCGGTGTTCTGTCCTAATGTGACTTCCTTAGAGTTGCAATCTATACAGGCACGCTGCTCCAAGATCTAGTTCATATCAAAGATTACATCAAACTCCGATATCGCTAGCACAGATGCCTCCAATCTGAAATCCTGACTTACTATTTGCACCTCAACACAACAAGACCTATCCGCATGCATCACACATCCGTTAGGTAACAACACCTTCAATCTATATGTATGCATAAGGGTAGGCACTCTGATTCAAAATACGAAGTTCTGAGATAGAAATGAATGAGAATCACATGTATTAAATAGTGCTCTCGCTAGATATTCCCAAATAAGGACGAAGCCTACATTTATCAAGTCATACACAAGCAATTCACAAGATATACGGTATATAAAGTATGAAAACTATATAATACTCATACCTATGACGACATCAACCTGTTTAATGGCCTCATGTTGGCCAAGATTGTAAACTCGGGGCAGTGCCGAAGCATATTGGGATGCAGTAGACTCCACCGCCTTTCCCTTCTCAGCATACAATGCTCTTGCCTTCTTATCTTTCTTTGGAAGTTCACTGGGACATTCACAGGCAAAATGCCCCGATTTGCCACACATATGACATGTACGCGTACTTTGCCCAGACGTTGGTCCAAAAGCAACAGTAGATGGAGCTTGTCCAGAAGACTTGGACTTCTTATTCCACTTCCGAAAATGCAATTTTGAAGAAGTCGGCACTTTGAACTCGGGCTTTATCACATCCAAGTATCTCTTTCCCTGCACCCTCTTCATGTCCTCCAATGAACGAGCTGTATTAACCAATACTTGAAAACCTTGATTCATTGGACCCGAGAGAAGAAACCTCAGCTCATCCCGTAGTCCCTCATAGAATCGATTGGTCTTACACCCCTCGTCAGCAAAAGTAGATCCCGCATATCGTCTCAACCTGGTGAACTCATGCAAATAGTTATCTACACTACTATCACCCCGAGTCAGGCGCTGGAACTCAATCTCTATGGCAATCCGCAGCGACGAAGGGAGATGTTTTGCCGAAAATAATCTCAAAAACTACTCCATCGAGATCTCAGATAGTCGCTTGTCGGCAAAGTGGCGTAACTCCAATTCATCCCACCAAAACCGCACATCTCCATCCAACAGAAAAGTGCCCAAGGTTACCTTCTGCCCCTCCTTTGTTTCAATCGGCGTCAATACTCTCTTGACACACGAAAACCCGTCCTCCGCCTGCGTTAGGGATCCTGCACCCGTGAACATAGGAGGACTAAACTCATAAAATGCTTTAGCTGCCTTTCAGTAGCTCATCTTTCCGCCAATGCCTCAACAGACACTTGCCTAACAGCTATAAGCTCAATTACACCAACCCGAACTTGTACCATCGCAGGCCGCTCCTGCCCAGTCGGCTGTGCATTTATCATTGCAAACACTGCCTCCACAACTAAGCATATCGTTTCTGCAAAAGGGGGAGGTGAGTGCACATCAACTGGTGTTGTACTCTCCATAAAATGTTGGGGTTCAAACTATCCCGCACCACTTCGAGTTACAAAAAAGTGTAAAATACAGAATTTAGCGACCACTCACAAGGCAAACCACGACTAATGAGAACACGCATGTTCCTCAAACATGTGTATTTTCATTCATAAGTGAACATTCTTGAGTTCATTGTAGTTATAACGGTAAACATATACACGTGCTCATCACCCCTCAAAAGAATTTGACCACGAATTCGTAGAAGAAAGACCGAGACAAGTAGCTGATACCAAATTTTAACACCTCAGTCCGTCGCGTAAAATATAACAAAGGTTCGGCTGGGGCCCCACGTCATTTTCCACGGACAGTCAGCGGAGTTACGGGTTAATATCAAAGACCAAACGAATCCTAACTCATAGAATTCTAGCGGAAGCTTCATTGGTTAAAAGAACTAAAGTAACACGAATGTCAACTATATAAAACACATAGGAATGTTTACAAAATACACTAAAAAGTGCGGTCGTACGGCCTTACAGTTATTCTTCAAAAGAGTGGTTTACAGACATCAACTCGCATGCCGGCCACACATGAAAACAATAAAACATCTTCGTTTGGCCTTCAAGGGTCGGCATAGTATCAAAGGACTGCAACCTGCTATTTCTCACTCGGCTCTCTAGCACATACACAAGGACATTCCACCAGCAAGGTGGCAAACAAGGCAACGGTCAGCTATAGCAGACCAATTTATAACGACCCTACCTCATTCCCGGGGCAGCGGTATTCCTTCCCTGCAGGCATAACATTCATATATATATATATATATATATATATATATATATATATATATATATATATATATATATATATATATATATATATATATATATATATATCACAAAGGTACAACTCAAGTATCATTCCATATATTACGAAGGTACAACTCAAACACCATTCAAGATATCACAAATGTTTGCATCACCAGCCAAACGTTCTGTGCACTCAGGGTACCTTATTGGTGTACTGAAAATACCCAACCCCACCACTGTCCAAAAGTCCGAGACTGACGGTAAACATGAGCATTTATTTCCTCTTATTGACTGACAAAGTCAAAAGGCGGTCCATTATCTTGAGACCAAGGTCAGTGACTCACTCCAAATCAATCATAAGGCGGGTCCAGGTCAGCCTATCCCATTGCTTAAATCTCCTTGCCATCGCTAAAAGCAAAGCCTTCATGGCTCAATGGACAGACGCGGCATGGCGTCCCCCTTTCTCCAAGTAGAACAATTTAAGCTCTTGCTTCAAAATCGTGGAACAATTTAAGCTCCCACGCACATACAACAGAACAATTTAAGCTCTCGCTATCCAACATAGTAGAACAATTTAAGATCTCACTATCCAATATAGTAAAACAATTTAAGCTCTCACTATCCAATCATATAATGAGGTCCCCAGGTCTCCTAGAGACAGATCTCACAAACTGAGCTCACCAAAAGCTATCTCTTGCGATATCCACTGTCACCCGGCGATATCCAATGATTATCCAAAACCGTGATATTTTTTGGGTATTTTTCTGGAGCGCATCTCCAGTACTTCCTGTTACTCAATTCACATGCACAACCCCTCAGACTCCGTGAACTACGCGTTTATACTCGGAGTCTTCTATGACATGCAAATTAAAATATCACCAATCCAAACCAACCTGCCCGGATAGACTTCACACAGTATGCCTATTCCGTGCTACGATTTCCGGATTCTATATGAAAAATTACCCCGGGATATCACGTATCAACCCATCAGAATTCCCTCCTCTTTCCACCATTCGGGGGGGGGGGAGATTTCATGCGTATGCAAAAGCATGATTTCACTTGTCCAAGAAGGAAGATCGTTACCCTCATAGATCGTATTGGAGCCATGCTCTTGCTTTTGATCCAGATGGAACTGATCACCACAACTTCCTCTTCACCGATCTTGCTTCAGCTCGTAAATCCGACCACTTAATTTCCTTCACCAAGTGTGCAAATCTCAGCCCCAGGCTCTTGCTCTCAAGAACTTCAAGAACTAAGGCTCTATTTGTTTTGGCGTTTCACTGCTCCGTTTTGGGCAAACACCGCCGGAAGGAGGATAAACAAATGAATCTCTGGCGGCGTTTGCTCTGTTTCCACCCGCTTGCCTTGAGAAATGCCCCAAAAAGCTCAGTTTGGAGCAGCCACCTCCCCCCTCCGATTCGAACCCTCTGTTTCCACCCGCCGGATCGACCCGCCACCGCTAAACCAAATGAAGCCAGAGAGAGAGAGAGTGGGGGGGGGGGGGAATGTGAATTCAATCTTATGTCCATCTTATACCTAGAAGATACCGCCGCGCGCTAATTTGTTATCACCGCGCGGTAACATTGGTGGCGGCCGCTCAGCCTAAACGACACTGCTCTTGCTATCATCGCGCGATATCTTCCTACCGCCACGCTATAAGCTACTCAACGATTCATCGGAGTTCGTTGAGAGCGTCGAGTGTTACCGATACACGGTACATTTCTACCTCCGAACGGTATCAACCAAAGACCTTTGTATTTTAATTCAGCGAGCTATCGTTGGCGATAGGACTATCGTCGCGCGATAAACTCTAGAGACCAATTCTCTGATCTATCAGGAATTTTGGGGCATTACACGCCGGACCCCGGCGAACCCGCCGGGATACCCCCGGGGGGTTCGTCGGGGTCCGTCGAGCCTGCCGGTGGACTCCGGGCAGGCCGTCGGTGGCGGACCTAAAAAGGTACTGCGGGTAACGGAGCTCACGGGCCTCTCACGGCGTTGGGAGAGAGGCGGGAAGATTTTTTCAATTCGTGATTTTTCTCCTCACAAAATGCCGGCAAACGGAGCTCAGTGGGAGGGTTTGACCGGTCCGCTATTTTTTGCACCTGCAGTGAAACGCTGCTGTTCGAAACGATGGTAATAAAACAAATGAAAAAAATAGCACAGTTGTGTTTAATCAAGACATAATGATGATAAACACTCCGCCAAATGAATCCTAAATTATTTCCTAAATTATTCTGGCGACGGTTTCACGCAGGCATCGCTATAACATCACACTGATCACTCATCAGAACCATAGCTTTATTGTATTTGTGTTCGTTCCCGCTCTCATGATCAAATATCTCTCTATAATTACTCAAGCTCGCCTGTTTTATGGGCTATAATTAAGTCCCGGTTCATGCGGTCGTGACCTCTTGACCGGTGAAAATAAGTCCCCCCAAACGAAGCCTAAATCTCATGCACACACTTCAACTCTAGTGTCACTCTGAAATACAAATTAAATATTTGTTTACTATGGCTCAGTTTGGGACGGGGAGGTTATTTTCACCGGTCAAGCAGTTACGACGACATGAAACTGACCTTAATTCTGATTTATGCGGTCGTAATTAAATTGTGCACGAGTTTTTTTATAATTGTTCATATAATCGGCATCGTTCTTTCACCACTTTCCCAATAGATATCACAAATTTCTTGTTGAATGTTTAGATTCCATAACATCAAGTTCTCATTGTTTTACTGTCCATTTGACACGGCTCATGTTAAAGCAAAAATCATGTGAGTTTAGTTTGAATAAGATGGTAAGACAAGATCAGTACAGCTCAAGCCACTACTACGTCTACTGTCATGATATGGACTTGGGGGGATAAAGTGCACAAATGCACTCTACGATGAAATATAATGCACCTAGTGTTCCAATGATCTGCATGAATGTGGTACACATCTCAAAATATGCACATTTAAATTAAAGTGCATTGCATTCACCCACGCTAACCGTTGGATCACTGCACTTTAACGTAAACTGCATTTGTACACTTTATCTACGTTTGGCATTGTGGTGGCTGTCGTAAACTCATTAGTTAAACCGTCATTTGTTAACGATCGCCTAACAAATATCATCAGTTTGAACATAAAAGCGGACAAAATTTCTTAGGTGGGCATCAACAAATTTCAATGTAACTCTTATGTACGTGACCCCCACCACAACTCAAAAAGGAGCATAGATTTATGATATATATTTGAAGAAACAGGTAATTAATTAAGACGATTGTTAATAGCACTATAATTTTGGATATTCGCACTATATTTACTTCTAATTTTTCGCGGCTTTTGAAAATACTCATTGTACATGTATTTTTAGGAAAAGTGTTCAACACGAAAGGTGTAGATCTCGCTGAGATCTACAACTTTAACGTTGAACACTTTTCCTAAAAATGTATGTATAAGAAGTATTTTTAAAAGGCGCGAAATCTGAGCGTATTTCCTAATGTACGTCTTGTGCATACATTTTTAGGAAAAGTGTCCAACACGAAAGTTGTAGATCTACAACTTTCGTGCTGAACACTTTTCCTAAAAATACATGTACAAAGAGTATTTTCAAAAGGCACAGAAAATTAGGAGTAAAAATAGTGCGAATATCTAAAAGTATACTGCTAATAACAATCGCCTTAATTAAACCGCCCTTCCCGGCCCCCTTACTCTCTCTGACTGAAAGTAGTTGGACTTTTAAGAATTGGAATGGGATAATGTTTGTCAGCCCCCCCGGGCTTCACATTTCAGCCTTTCGCAGCAGCCCCATGTTTTTTGTTCTTTTCTCCTCAAAAGGCATCCCCCGTGCCCTCCCCAGGAGACACCATGATGCTCCTGCCGGTCCCGCAGGACCCCGGCCGTAAAAAGCTCTCCGCCCCCACCAGTCGGCCTCCCCCTCCGCCTGCCAAAGCGAATTCCTGTACGTGCCAATATTCCATTCCATTTCATTTCATTTCATTTCATTTCATTTCGTTTCATTTCATTTCTTAGTTCACAGTCATTTGGGCGCGCGATGGTTGAAAGTTGAAACTAAGGACGGCCTTTGGCTGCGTAATTACGCCTGCAAGGCCTGAGGCGACAGGCACTGTTTTGCTTCCCATTCAACTCTTTTCCCGAAATTTTTACTTGCTGCCGCCTGCCCGGCTGCCCGGCTGCCCGGCTGCCGGCCTTCTGTGTATATGTACATATATATATTATTATATATTATATAGATATATGAGGTGAGATGAGGTCACTGCATGCGGATCTTCTTTTTGGCTTTGAATGCCGCGTCGGCTTGTTGGCTGTGATTTGTTTGTGTCTGCAGTGTTGGAAAAGAAGAAGGAGAAGGGGACGCTTTTTTAAGAGAATATTATGATTATATATTGTTTGTGTTTGTTCTACGGCGGAAGCACGCTCATTATATATATATTTTTAAATGTATGCTACATATTATTTTAATTATTTAATATGTTTTATATTAGAAATAAGTCTAGATTACACTTTCTGAAATAAATGTAGAAATATAGAGCATTTCTTGGGGTTACACTATACAACTAAAGAGATAGCAGGTGGCTTTTATGCTCAGTACATTTGGCGCGTAGGTGGCGGTCGTGAATATATATGTTGATTATAAACCGTCGTTCATGAACGCCGACCTCATTTAGGGTTCGGGGGAGATTAAGTGCAGGAAATCGGACGGACGAGATCTGCTGCACTTTACCGTAAAGTGCGATCTAATGGATGCGAGTGCACTGAGATACGTGCACATCTCAACGCACATATCTCAAAGTAGTGCGCGAGAGATCAAAGCGTGCACACATCTCCGCGCGAGCTGAGATGCACTCGCACCCGTCAGATCTCGCGCACTGCACGGTGCAGTGCATTTCCTGAACTGCACCACCCCCGGACTCCCTCATCTAAGGTTCAGGTCTTTCCCTGACTTCAGTTTCAAGGACTTTTTCTTCAGCTATTTGTTATATTCTTCATTCTTGATTTTGAGTTCAGTCAAAAAATTTAGGTGATTGTTAACCGCAACCCGTTATTTTACTAGTCGCACATCAAAATCTACCAATTTTTCGCGCCTTTTCGAAGTACGCCTTGTACATGCAATATCAGGAAAAGTGTTCAACATGAAAGTTGTAGATATCGACGAGATCTACAACTTTCGTGTTCATCACTTTTCCTAAAAATGCATGTACAAGGCGTACTTTGAAAATATGTCTAGATTTTGCGTCTTTTCGAAATACGCCGTGTACATGCAATTTCAGGAAAAGCGTTCAACACGAAAGTTCTAGATCTCGTCGATATCTACAACTTTTGTGTTGAACACTTTTCCTGAAATTGCATGTACACGGCGTATTTCGAAAAGACACGAAAAATTGAAAGATTTTGAGGTGCGACCAGCCAATTACGGGTTGCGGTTAACAATCACCAAAATTTAAATGCCTTCACCTTTCAAGACCATTTTCTCTCTTATTCAAATAGTATTTTTGACGTATGAATAGTTAAAATTCATTGGCTCGACTTGAGCAATCTAAATTCATCTCTATTTTATTGAAAGTCTTAAGAGGCTCAGGCCTCTTCCGGCCCCCCTAGAAGCTCCCCTGATGTAATCCAACACTCAAAAGATCATAAGGAGATCAAAGAGAGCATGCAAGAACTCCTTTGTTGAATTTTAGTACTAAGTTTCTATATCATCACAAACTTCAGATTACTCCGAACAGACGAAGGACGTGCTCTTGACATTTCATGTGTCTGAGAGGCGGTTCTAATCAATCTCAACGTAATTTGACTAGAAACTCCTCACTTGACTATGGATAACTCGTACTCCGCACATATATGATCTTGAGTCTCTTGAGCAAATCTTCTCCCTAAAAAATGCTTCTCAAATTCTCAATACTCAAAGAGAGAAACGTATCAAAGAAAACCATGATTAAGAACTCTTTCGGACTATACTCAAACTCCGTTACTAAATTACAACTTTCTCACAACTTCTTAATTATTTCAAAATATTGCATCTCAAATCCTTCATGAACGGCCGCAAAGTCTGCCGCAACAAAATCAATATACTCGGATGACGTGTTCATCACCATTGGCCAAAAGAAGAAAGAAGTCACAGCTTAAAACTAATAAAAAAAGTTTGGTTTTTTGATGCCTCTCTATTTTATATTCTGGAATAATTTGATAATATTATATATATGTATCTCTCTCTCTATATATAGTGATTATATATATGGATTGTATCATTTTTTAGATGATTTGATCAGTCAATTTTGAGCTGCGCATAACACCACTCATATTAAAAGATAACCTACACCTAAAATCTAAATAATCTTTTACTTTCGTTGCCCATCTTGGACCGGAACGTACGAATGAAACGTCCCAGTCAGCGATAAAGACCAAGAGACCAGAAATAGACCGGTTAGAAACCGGTCTGGTTCACCTAAAGCGACCCTCATTGCACTGTTTCCTTTTCTTCCATTTCGGCTCCCTCCATTTCGGCTCGCTTTACGAGCACGACGAATTGACGCCGGTTCGGTTGGACCGGTCAAAAAAGAAAGCAACCAAAACCACAGAAAACTCGCCGGCGGACCAGCTGACAACAGCTCACTAGGATCAGCGGCGACAACAAAGAATAGACTGCCGGAATCGCCATGAATTGTTGCCATTCTGAGAGCCTTCTTTGTCCCCCCCGGCAGCCAAAAAGCCGGGGCCCGAAGGCCGAAAGCCCCCGCCGCCCAGCGCCGCTCGGCTGCTCCTCGGGAACACCATATCCACCACATGAGCTTTAACTTCTACTGTTCCCTAAATTCCGTTTACCCGATGGTAACAATGAAAAGGTTTTGCTTTGTGCGGGCGCGCTGCAGGTTAGCTGTCTGTGCGGAACAATTTTTTCGTACGGAACTCGGAGGAGAAGCAAGGAACGGGACGACCAATGAGAAGCCGGAAATCGATAAGATGTTTTTATTTTATTATTCGATCAATTAATAAAGCTTTTTTTTTTACAAATCACATTTTAATTTACGACAGGCATTTTTGATCCGTGGGTAGTTTTTGCCTAGGGACATATTTCAAAAAATACCGAAACTTTAGGAACAATGTGAGACAAAGAAAATGCAGGGACCTATTGCTTAAGTTGAGGGACTATTCATATTTGCAGCATATTTGACTATTTGTATCACATCAATATTCGTATCACATAATTATAATTATACTTAAAATCGAAATTAAAATTAATGTTATAGATTAAACTAGGTGTTGCGGAATAATTCGATGTCCCGGTCGGGCCGGATTTGTTCGAACCGTCATAGCTCACGAGACGGTCGAACGCGCACACATTCAATGAGAGTAGAAAGTTGACACAAGATGTGATGACGTGGAAAAACCCTTAAACAGATAAAAAACCACGTGACCGGGTCTGTGCCGATCAAATTGCACTAGATTTCGGTGTTTACAGTGTGTTGGAGAATCAGGGCGACATGCCGCTCCTGTTACAGCTTGGGGAGAGAGAGAGACTACGACTCCCGACGGGCAACAGGCTGCGCCGCGGGAGTAGTTTGGACGTTGGAATGCATGAGACGGTCTCGGTGCTCTGGCTCTTCTCGTTGCCTTCACTTGCTGGTTGCGATCACCTTCCTCCTTTGGCTTTTGCGGGGACTTGGGCGTTTTCCCGCTGGCTACGCGATGGTGGAGCGCTGGTGGCTGTGGGCGGCCGCTGGTGGTTCACGGCGACTCGAGGCCGACGTCGGGGGAGGAGGCAGGAGAGCTCTCACCTGAAGAAGAAGAAAACTCCGGGCATCCAAAAGGTGAAGAATGAAGACCCTCAAGGGTCCTTTTATAGCCTCCAGGGGAGGGTCATGGCGGGCCCCACCACTAAAGTGGTGGGTTAGTGGGTGGTTACCCTCTTGATCGGACGGCGAGTAGAGCCTCCCCCCGATCGAACGGCGGGGAGATCACACACGGTGGTGGGCCGCCACAGCGGCGGGCGGGCAGCGGGGCCGGCGGGCGGGCAGCGGGGCCGGCGGGCGGCCGGCGGCGGGCGGAGGGCGGGCGGCGGAGGCCGGGCGGCAGCGGGCGGCCGGCGGCCGACGACGGTTTTCCCTCATGGGGTGAGTGGCGGGCCCCACCCCCCATGATTTCCTCCTCATGAGAGTTCATTGAGGGGGTGGGCCACCCATGACCCATTTTGGGGGGAGATCATGGGGGGGGGGGGCTTCTCTCCTATAAATAATGGTGGAACACATAAATTGCCACCCAAATCTCTGATGTCCGAGAGGAAAGTGAGCGAGAGAGGAGAGATTTCTTTTGGTTCCTTCTGTCATGACGGCTTCCGGTGAGAAGGCTGAGGCGGCGGAGGCCATTACTTCCAAGGTACTCGGAGGGAGGCCCGACGAATGATGATGGCGTACCGATGTGAAGGCGGGGGCATGCACGTTGCTTATGCGTGTCGGCGGCGCGGGAAGGCTTCGCACGTCGGCGGTGCGCGCCCGTGGAGGCCGGCCGCACGCACCGGCCGTGCGCGCGTGCGATGCGCGGCCTTGGCCGTGCGTGGATCAGGCCGAGTGGGCGCGCGCTAGCAGGCTGCGCGTGCAAGACGCGTACGCGATCCGGCCGTGCGCGCAGGCCGCTCGCGCGAGCAGGCCGCGCGCACGCGAATAGGGCGCGCAGGCCGCGCGCACCGGCAGCCAGCGCGCGCGGGCAGCCAGCGCGCGCCGGACGCCCGCTCGGGCAGGCCGTGCGGGCGCGGGCAGGCTGCCTGCGCAGGCCGCTCGAGCGGGGTTTTGCGCACGTGCGGGCTGCATGCACGCGGTTTGCGTGCGCGGATCGCGTGGCGTGCAATGTCCCTGCTATGTGCATGCTTGCGCGGCCGCCCTCTTTCGCGTGCCACTTGGGTCGCTTGGTCGCACTTTTCTTGAACTTTTGATTTTTGCTCTATGCAGGTCTCGAAGTGCTCCTCCGGCCCAATGCGTTTGCGTTCCTCTTTGACTGAAGATGGCATGGATATTTGGAGGAAGAAATACGGGCTCCCTGCCGATTTGGAAGTGAGGATCCCGCGCCCTGAGGAGCAGGTTCAAAATCCTCCTCGTGGCTGGCTGACGATTTGCGAAGTTTCTCTGAGGTCCGACTTCCGTTTTCGGCCGTGCGAGGAGGTGGTTGAGATCTTGAGGTTTTGCGGGGTGCCTATTCCCAGTTCGTCCCGGCCGAGATTGCTCGGATCATTGGCTTTGTTGCTTTCTTCCGCGAGCATGGAGGCCGGTTTTCCCTGGACCAATTTCGGGATTGGTGCAATGTTCGTTCCGATGGCGGCGAGCGGATGGAGGTACGCAGCAACAAGGCATGGTTGGAGTTTGAGGCCCGCAAAGACCGTCGTCATGGCAACAGTGTGTTCGGATATGTTAAGAATTCATTGAGTCTTCCTGAGGTGTGGGATATGCTTCCCGATCGTTGCCGTCGTGTGTGTGTGTGTGAGGGGGGGGGGGGGGGGGGGGGGGAGGAGCGGGACTTTTCACCGGTGCTTGGATTTTTGAGCCTCGTGAGTTGGCCAATCGTCTGTTCAGTATTTATGTTTATGTGGAGGAGAAGCGATTGGTGCAGTGTTGTATTTCGGCAGACCTAGGCCGGCCAGCGGAGACTTCTCGAGGAGGGGATCGCAAGATGAAAGCGGTGTCGGCGCCCCCTCGCGACCTTGATGTGGTGGCATCGGTGACCTCTGATGCTTGCCATGATTTGACTCCTGAGGTGCAGATACTTACTTCCCCAGTCCCCCTGACATCTGTTGGTGTAGCTGCTTCGCGGATGTCCTCTTTCTTAAGGGCGATGAGCGATGCGGTATGGATTTGGTTTGTTCTCGAGGCTTTTTCCCTTATCATTTTTTGCTATAGAGGCTAACTTTGCTCTTTTCTTTTTTGTGCAGATAGAGACCCAGGTGCAGATTGCACTGACCTGGAATGATCATTACGTGAGCCTGAAGGATGAGTACCTTACTCTTCAGGAGAAGCTTCGGTCGACGACGAGTTCGCTTGCCACTTTAAGGGAGGAACATGACAGGGACCTTGCGCGGTTCCGTCGGTTGGTTCGTAGCTGAAGTCCAAGGTAGAGGATGCTCGTGCGGCTTTGGAAGTGGAGAAGACTTTGGTGGAGAGGACCACTCAGATGTTGAAGCATTCGAAGGAGGAGACTTCAAGCTTGGGAGCCCAGTTACAGGCGGCGCGGGAGGAGGTCTTAGGCCTCGAGACTCAGCTTCGAGCGGCGAAGGCACAGGTGAAGACGTTGTCCTCTGATGACCATGCGTCAGAGCTGAAGGCTGCAGGGCTCGCAGAGTACTTGGAGTCGTTGGACTATATGCGAGACCTTAGCCTGATCGCGGAGGAGGTTCGTGACGATATTTGGTCAAAGGAGGTGGAACCTCAGATGGATGATATATGCGAGTTGGCGCTCTGACGCGGTGTCTCGAAGGCCTTTCGCTTTGTTAGCAAGAGCCTAGGGTGTGATACCTCCAGTTTCAATTTTGCAGATGTCTCTGAGGATGAGCATTCCGATACTGAAGACGGGTAGTGGTACTTTTGTCATTATATGCTTACATTTGATTGTACTTTGTTTTTCCCCTTGTTTGGGCTCGGTGGTTGTTGCTGATGGTACTTGTATCTTTCCAGCTTTGCTTTGTTATGACATTGTTGTTTTTTTATGTCATCTTGACTACTTGTTTGCGCTGGTTCGCTGCTTAATGTGCACAGCTTGGGTCCATGACTTAGATTGAACGAGGGATGCTCGCAACTTAGTTTGTGCGAGAGATACTCACGGCTTAGTTTGCGCGAGGGATGCTCGCGGCTTAACTTGCGCGAGGGATGCTCGCGGCTTGGCTTGTGCGAGGGATGCTCGCGGCTTTTTTTGTGAGGGGGGCAGGCCCCCACGGTGTTGCACGAGGGTCGCGTCGGGCAATGTAAATACTCATTCCGACCATCGTAGGTGCTTAATCCGGACGTTGGAGAACGTAAGTGCTCAATCCGGGTGCAATCGCGAGGGGGGGTAGGCCCTGGCGTTGGTATGAAGAGTGACGTCAGAGAATGTAAGTACTCAATCCGACCGTCGGAGAACGTAGGTGCTCAATCCGGGTGCCGGAGAACGTAAGTGCTCAATCTGGGTGCAATCGCGAGGGGGGCAGGCCCTGACGAAGGCATGAAGAGTAACGTCGGAGAATGTAAGTACTCAATCCGACTGTCGGAGAATGTAGGTGCTCAATCCGAGTGCCGGAGAACGTAAGTGCTCAATCCGGGTGCAATCGTAAGGGGGGCAGGCCCTGACGATGGCATGAAGAGTGACGTCGGAGAATGTAAGTACTCAATCCGACCGTCGGAGAATGTAGGTGCTCAATCCGGGTGCCGAAGAATGTAAGTGCTCAATCCAGGTGCAATCGCGAGGGGGGCAGGCCCTGACGATGGCATGAAGAGTAATGTCGGAGAATGTAAGTACTCAATCCGACTGTCGGAGAACGTAGGTGCTCAATCCGGGTGCCGGAGAACATAAGTGCTCAATCCTTGTGCAATCGTAAGGGGGTTAGGCCCTGACGATGGCATTAAGAGTGACGTCGGAGAATGTAAGTACTCAATCTGACTGTCGGAGAACGTAGGTGCTCAATTCGGGTGCCGGAGAACGTAAGTGCTCAATCCGGGTGCAATCGCGAGGGGGGCAGGCCCTGACGATGGCATGAAGAGTAACGTCGGAGAATGTAAGTACTCAATCCGACTGTCGGAGAACGTAGGTGCTCAATCCCGGTGCCGGAGAACGTAAGTGCTCAATCCGGGTGCAATCGCGCGGGGGGCAGGCCCTGACGATGGCATGAAGAGTAACGTCGGAGAATGTAAGTACTCAATCCGACTGTCGGAGAACGTAGGTGCACAATCCCGGTGCCGGAGAACGTAAGTGCTCAATCCGGGTGCAATCGTAAGGGGGGAAGGCTCTGACGATGACATGACGTTGAGGGGCAAAGTTGGTGTAGAACCGGCTTGTTCGGTTTGTAAGCACATCTTTACCTTAAAACAAATATGATATTGTACTTGTAAATAAACATGGTTTACGCGAGCCCGAGCTCGTGACTTTTACTGTTCTAAAGTGACGAAAATAAGGTGATGAAAAATGCAGACGATAAACAACATTAATAAAAAATGCGGAGGGATGGATGCGATGAAAATTCCAGGCTGCAGGCGTGCTATAGAGGGTCATCCTGCGTCGGTGGAGAGGTTTTAACCATTCATAATAGTGTTTTTAAGGAGGTTTGACCAAGTCAACTGTGGGGTGGGTCCCCATGGTGGTCAAAGTTAAAAGAGGTCCATGACATCGGGGGTCAGGTCAAAGTTGGGATGCCGTGTCATGATTGGTGTGCGCACGCTTTTCAGTTCACGGCTGAGCTTGATTTGACCATGGTTTGACCATTCGTCTTCAAAACTGATCGGGACCAACTTTGTTGACTTTGTATTGACCATACGAATCCAATGCCACTGACCGGGGTCAAATCAGAGTTTGTTTGCTAGGTATTCAAAATCTGCGCGTCGTGGCGCGCTAAAACGGTCAAAACACTCATAATCATAGTTAGGCTTTGAATTGCGATGCAACGAGTTCCAATGCATTCATATCGATTATACGAAGCCATAGAAACTGACAGAACTAAAATTAGAGTTCTCTAGGTCAATATTCAAAAATCTCATTTTCACGACGTTCTACAAGGAACGACCATATCTACTATATGACCTAGGAATTCAACGGAACGAGTTCCTACACACTCATATCGTCTATACGAGGTCACAAGAACTGACAGAATTCAAATCAGAGTTCTCTAGCTCGATATTCAAAAATCTCATTTTTTGCAACGTTCTACGAGGAATGGTCATATCCACCATATGACCTCGGAATTCAACAGAATGAGTTTCAACGCACTCGTATTGACTATACAAGCCCACAGGAAATGACAGAACTTAAATCAGAGTTCTAGCACTATATCCCCCTCTAGGGTTACCTTCTACCTTAGTATGGGCCACGGGTAGAGGTTCGGGTCACTTTTATTGGGCTTATTAGAGTTCTGGTGGTCCAATAAAAGTCGGAATGTTACAATCCAATAAAAATAAAAGCTTTTTTGTCCCCGAAAATTTGCTTAAAGTAGGGGGGAAAAGTAACATACGTGGGAAAAGTGCTCGGGGTGCTTTTCTCGGATGAGTGCTTCAGGTTCTCATGTATACTGGTCTCGTCCACAATTCGACCACAAAATCTTGACCTTCAGAATGGTCTTATTGCGTAGATTCCTTACTTTATAATCTACTATGCTGACCGGTTCAAGCTAGATGGATCTATCTGACTGCAACTCTATTGACAGCGTAGGGAGGTGCTTTTTTGGTTGCCGGAGGACTCGCCTCAAGGATGTGACATGAAGTACATCATGGAGATTTCCCAATTCTGGGGGCAGGGCTAATCGATACACAATTGGGCTAACACGCTCTATCACCTAATAGGGGCCCAAATAGCGGGGATCTAGTTTTTGTTGCTTTCTCAACTGGGAGACACCATGCATGAGCTTAATTTTCAAAAATATCATTTTCCCCACGCCAAACTCCGCTGGTTGGTGTCGCATATCATAATATTTGGCCTGTCGGCTCTGCGCTTCCCGCATTCGCTCCTGAATTATCTGTATCACTGTCGTAGTATCATCAATATAAGACACTCCTAGGACTTCCTGGTCCTCATCTTGAGCCCAAGTCAATGGAGTTCGGCAACGCCTTCCATACAAAGTCTCGTACAGTGTCATCTTAATGCTGACCTGATAGCTGTTATTATAAGAAAACCCTACTAAAGCCAGCAGCTGTTCTCACGACTCACTGTGCTCTACTATGCAAAGTCGGAGTAGATCCTCCGTCGTCCAGTTCGTCCCTTCCATCTGCCCATCTGTCTACGGGTGGAAGATGGTGCTAAAGGCCAATTTGGTCCCCAAGTATGCCTGTACCCGCCTCTACTCCTTGGATGTGAAATGTCCATCACGATCCGACATAATGGACTTCGGCCCTCCGTGAAACCGAACCACTTGTCCTATGAATAATCTGGCAAGAACGTCAACTTCACTACCAAGTCGGTTTGGAATGAACCGCGCTACCTTGGTAAGTCGATCCATGACAACCCATATAGGGTTGTTTCCAGCACGGGATCGAGGCAAGCTGTGGACAAAATCTATGGAAATATCTTCAAATTTCCACTCCGGTAACGGCAGAGGCTGCAATAGGCCTCCTGGGTTGTGACATTCAGCTTTAACCTTTTTGACAGGACTGACGCTGGGCCATGTAGTTGGTGATGTCTCTTTTCATTCTAGACCAGAAAATAGTCCTGCGCAAATCAACATACATCTTAACCAAACCAGGGTGAATAGAGTGCCTCGTCTGGTGCGCTTCTCGAAGAATCTCATCTCGGATTCCTTCGGTAGAGGAAATAAACATGTGGTGCCTGAATTGCAAAATTCCATCGTGCAAGTTGAACTCCTCTTGTGCTCCATCTTGTTAGGGACTGGATGATCGGGACCACTTCCAGATCGACCTTTTGGGCTTCTCGTATTCGATCCTAGATGTCGCACTGAATTTCTATCCAATATAGTTGTGTCAAGCCCCGCCTCAACTTTTGCTCCCTCGCAGCGGATCCGCGACCTATCCGTTGTGAGGTTAGAGGATAATTTCTCAGGGACTGGCTCGATCTTAGCCACAGGATATTCTTGATCTGCTATCAACAGACCATATTATCATATTAACTTTGAGAAATTTTCTGAGCCATTTCTACGCCTTTGAGAGCAAATTGATCAACATGAAAAATATTCCCCGTAGCAACGCCTTCCTCCACAAAAATTTAGAGAATTTTTTGAGTTGATTTAGTATTTTTAAAAGCCCAAAAGAAAATTATTTGGCCAAATTAAATGCCCAAAACTCTTCAAAAAAATTATGAAAATTTCTATAGGCTCATTTTAGACCCCCTTAGAGCTTGTATCAAAATTAGGGGACTTGAGAATCAAAATTGAATTTTCCTCAGTCCCTTGGAGCCTAGGGTCGTGCTTGATTACGCTTATTTTCCTCGAAAGTGAAAATTGAGTGCGCGACCACCCTTTCTGATAAGAATGATAAATGGTCTATCAACGGGAGTGGTCGAGGCAAGTGATCAAGTTCTGGGAGTTCTGAGTTTTCGAGAAACCGTCGAGCACCTCGACCCTCGGGTAATTTGGGACACGCTCAGAAGATCAGACTATGAGTAGCAAGTCGCAAATTTATCCTTGACGATTAATAAGAAAGTGACTCCTAATAAGCCTCAATCTGATTAAGTTGCAATTAATAAGGCGCAACTCAATTACTAACAGATTTTAATAATGTGAGTAACCCAAGGAAGCTTTTAAAAAAGGGTAAACTGAAATAAAACTGAATATGCCTCCTGAAAACAGAGATAGAACTGAAGCCTACAGGATAGAGTGATTGGACTACTAACCATTTTCTTTGTGATTTTTCCAGTCTTGCACTGGTCCAACTCCTTTATTCATTTCAGATCAGTACTTTCAATTTAATACTACTCTAGTCTCGTACTAGTCAAGTTCATTTCAGTTCAGTAATTTTAATTCAGTACTACTCCAGTCTCGTACTGGTCAAGTTCATTTCAGTTCAGTACTTTTAATTCAATACTACTCAGTCCCGTACTGCTCAAGTTCATTTCAGTTCAGTATTTTTAATTCAATACTACTTCAGTCTCGTACTAGTTAAGTTCATTTTAGTTTAATATTTTTAATTCAGTACTACTCCAGTTACGTACTGGTCAAGTTCATTCTAGTTCAGTACTTCCATTTCAATACTATTCCAGTTCCGTACTTGTCACATCTCATTATACAACATTTATTATCAGCAGCTTAAATTACTGCGTTCTCATTTCTACAATTTACTATTATAAGCACAGATCATGTTTTAACGAGCAGTTGGTTGTTAAGGTTGAGCCTTAGTTGAGGATAACCAGAGTGGATGTGTTCCTCCGGGTTTACCCTCAAATAAAGCGCTCTCATGCTCCTTGTCGAAAGTTGAGCTGAGCGTCGCTGCCCAAAAGTTAACCTTAAGTAGGGCAGGCCGTCGCAGACCTGGTGCATTTTAGCACGATTGTTTGATTGATTGCTTGTGAATTTCTTGCGGTAAATTGTGGCGGGCCAGTCACTTCCGTAGACCGCTCGTACCCGTGTAGAAAGTTCGACGACTCAAGGCAACAGGGAGATGAGTGCCACGGGTGACCTGCCTTTATGTTTTTCCCGTCGGGTTTCCTCCGCTGGTCGGCCAAAATGTTGAATTGTTGTATGTCGCACACATCCAAGAGTACATGAGAATGTGCGCAAGAGCCTGGGCTGTGCGGTACGACCACCCCCATAAGTGGCAGAACTGGCCACTGTCACCGACGACCACATCGGTGAGGCCCGCGGGGCTCGCTACCCTGCTGGAACAAAAGCGGTCCCTACTATGTCGACATAGGATTGATGTGCGCGGCTGTGAATGTCTGCGGTGTGTGCGCGGCTGTGAATGCCCGCGATAGGGTACAGGTTGAGAATGTCCAATGTGTTGTTATGTTAGTGGTGCCGTGATAAATAACTGGTATGTATTACTGCTGCTTTTCCAGTTATACTATGCTGCGTTTCTTTATAAATGCTCCTAGTATATATATATATATATATATATATATATATATATATATATATATATATATATATATATATATATATATATATATATATATATATATATATATATATATATATATATATGAATTATTGTACTAATTCTTTAGTGCTTCAGCTATCTACTTTCGTTGGGTGGATATGTACTCGTCCCCATGATATGAATCCAGGGAGAAGATTTGTTTCTACTTAGCTCTGTGACTAACAGTTATTTAAATAACCAATCACAGAAAATGGAGCACCGTAGTAACCCACTGCCGCAAGAGACTACGCCAGTAACCCACCGCCACAACAGTTCCGAGGACGCTGCTCGGCCCTGCTGACCTTTCCTGCCAGCTCTACCCCTTCAACCTCTTTAGCACTGTCCACGCGCTACCTGTTCTCCTTGAACTGCTCCTAACCTTCATGTCGCATGTGGGCAGAAAGCCCTCATGTGTCCCGGCTGCTGGCACAGAAAACAATTCCCTACAAGGGGAATGCATTATCATATTACTAGCGCGAGCTGTTGTACTGGAGATGGCCTGGGCTCCTGCTGCGGTGTTGGGGTTGTTGGTGGATGCCTATAAGGCTGTTTGTGCTGCTTCTGTTTGCGCCCTCTCTCCTGTTGGCGGGGAGCGACTCCTCTATCTTGTTCTTGACCTCTGGGACCTCGACCTGTCCCCGACACTACTGGGCCACCATCTTATGGTCTAACTCCAACGCATCAGCGTGAGTTGCCATAATGTGAAAGGTGGACTGAGAGATCATGATCAAGACCTGTTTCAAGTCACCTTGCAAGCCTCATAGAAGCAAACAACTCTATCTTTGTCTATGGATGCTAGGTTCCCAACAAAACATGCCAGGTGGTTAAACTTTCTCTCGTAGTCTGGCATCGTCCGGTCACCCTGACAGATGCGCATGAACCTCTCCTATTGTGCCGCTTGGTCGTCGTCCGAGATGAAGTGCTCTAGAAAGCCTCCGAAAACTCCCCCCACAGGGTAGTGCTCAATGGTCGTTCTCTGAACGTCGAGCGGCTGGCAGCACTCCACCGGTTTCTAGCATATCCCTCTAACAAGGTCGCAACTAACAACACTACAACTACTGTCGGGCACATCATTCCTGCCAATAGATCCTCTACGCGCTCAACTCACTCTTTTGTCTGTATGACAGTCTCTGTGCCTCTGAAGGAGGGAGGCCTCAGCCCCCGAAAGGTCGTTAGTAGGTCAGCGGGTACCACCGACTGATGTGGTAGCTGTGCTAAAGATGTACGGAAGGTCGCCAGGATAACAGTCAATGTTTGCCCCAAGTCATTGTCTGTAAACGGTACAACTGTAGGGGTAACTGGGTCTGGAGGTGGGGTGGCAATGACATATCCTCTGGAGGAGGATCTCCCGTTGCTAGACTCCGTTATGTCTCGAGGTGTAACAAGAAAACAAGTGTCAATATTTTGCAAAAGTATGTGGTAGCTGTGAACGATTGTTATGTGCTCGCTTTCCAAACACATGGGTCCTAGTAAAGTGCATTGCTACCTGGGGTACGAGATCCGGACCTAATAAATCACCCCCATGCAATCATACAGAGGTGTAGTTTGAAATTATAAGGGAAAAATTGTTATTGGTGAAATATTCAAAAATATCAATTATGCCCTAATTTTTATATTTTAATGACTTGACATATACTATAATCTATTTCAAAAAAAATAAAATACAATGTACATTCAAAAAATTACAATATCAAAAAATTAGAAGTCATGATTAAAATTCATTTAAATTAAAAAGTTTTTTAGTAGAGCTCATACACCTACTATAGTATGTTGTCATTATGCATGTTAGTGGTTTAGGCTCTATTTGTTTGGGCGTTTCGGTGCTCCGTTTTGGGCAAACGCCGCCGGAAGGCGGGTAAACAAATGAACCTCCGGCGGCGTTTGCTCCGTTTCCACCCGCCCGCCTTGAGAAACGCCCCAAAAAGCTCCGTTTGGAGAAGCCACATCCCCCCTCCGTTTCGAACACTCTGTTTCCACCCGCCGGATCGACCCGCCACCGCCGAACCAAATGAAGCCTTATTAAAGAAAGGTTGTCATTAGACATGTATTTTTGAGATGATATTAAACCAATCAACTTTATTAAAGTCAAAATTAAAATTTTAGGTCAAAACGTATATTATTTTTTAAAAATTTTGTAATATTTATGTATATTTTTTACGGTTATTTTGAGTACTCATATGTATATGTTGTGGGCGCAGTCCGCTTTGATGCGGCGCAATCCGCCTTGATGTGGGAGCAACGCGCACCAACCCGTCGGGGACGGGCGAAACCCGCCAGGAATGGGAGAAGCCCGCCATCGCCGACCGGGTACTTCGCACATGACCATCTACTGCCCCGCGCGACTATACCTAGTCTGCGGCGGAATTCCCCCGGCCCTCGTGCGCACCTGATTATTTTATTATTTCTATATATTTATTATAAATTTTTTAAAAAGTGTTTTTTAACAATTTTTAAAAAGTTTTTTTTTAAGAAATTAGAAAAAAAGATGCCTCACGGATTGGGCCGCCGGAGTACCCCTAGCGGGTTCGCCGGGTTCGGCGTACCCGCCAACGTCATCCGGCAGCTCTGCCGGCGGCTGCCTGGCCCAAACCGTGTGGCGTCAATTTTTTTTTTTTTTTTTTTTTTTAAATGCATGCCTCACGGTTTGGGCCACTGCCGGCGGCAGCCTGGCCTAAACCGTGAGGCGTCATTTTTTTCTGTAGCTCTGCTATCTGGATTTGATCTGGATGGGAGAAGGTGAATATTGCTGAATCGGCTATGTGCTGTCCTGCATCCAACAACCATGATAATTCTAAGTCAAATCCAACCCCTTATATTAATTAAGGTAATTTCAAATTCATTTTTATTTTTATCGACAGACCACCCTATACCCTATTAATGTACATTTACAATTTGAAATTATATATAATAAATATAAATAATTAATAAATTAAATGGGATAGCATTATGAATTGCAAAAGTGTCACGTGACTTTCCTTGTTAAAAGTAGGTAATTGTTATTAGCACCCCAGTTTTGGCTCGCGCCTTTTGGAAATATGTCTTGTACATGCATTTTTAGGAAAATTGTTCAACATCTATAACTTTCGTGTTGAACATTTTTCCTAAAAACACACGTACAAGACATATTTCTGAAAGATGTGAAATCTGGGCATATTTTCAAAGTATGTCTTGTACATGCATTTTTAGGAAAAGTGTTCAAATCTACGGTGCTAATACAATACGTATTTTCAAAATGCACGAAAAATTAAGAAAGTACGGTATGACTAGTCAAAACTACGATGCCAATAACATTTCTAAAAGTAACAGAAATAAAATTCACATAAAACAAATGAGAGCTCAAATCTATATGATGGTCATATAGCCACGTGATAAGATCCTCTATTTCTAGATTAAAAAGATGTTTATGAAAGACACATGTTTGATGAAATTAATTAAAATATGCAAACCATTAAAAAAATGAAATAATAAAATAACATTCTATGGGAAATACTAAATATTTTCATTACATATTGTTTTATCAGCAATATTGTTATTTGTTGTATATATATACCTGTTGCGGTTTGCTCAAGGCTCTAGTAGACAGGACTAAATTGAACCACCTTAGCACATGAGCGGTCGAGCGTGCAAACAGTCATAAAAAGTAGAAAGCTGAAAAATATTTTTTTTTAATGTGAAAAACTCTTCAACTGAGTGAAAAATCACGTGGTCGAATCCGTGTCGGCAAAATCTCTACTATTTGTTAGTTGTTGTACATGACTTTGTTGAAGAACTTGAGGGCGACATGTTGCCTCTTGTTACAATTTGAGGGAGATAGAGAGAGAGAGTTGCTCAGGGGGTGACAGACTACCACTCACGGAGCTTAGTATTTAACTTGCTGTCGTTGGGAGCTTCACGCACTAGAAGCTCTGGAGTCTTTGACTATTGCTTGGAGGCGGGCGCTGCTTGATTAGTTTGTCTTGTATTGGCGGCTTGGAAGTTTGAGCCACTCGTTGTGCGCGTCGTGCCCTTTGCGGCTTGTTTCTGATTGTTTTTTGGAGGAGTCTGATGCGGTTGTCCTGCCGGTGATTGGAGCGCTTGTTCTTGAGTGCACGAGGTGCTTGTTGGCGGAGAGCATGTAGTGAGCTTACTGGCGAATAGCGCGCGGTGCGCTTGCTGGAGGAGAGAACGCAGAACGCTTGCTGGAGGAGAGCACGCAGAGCACTTGCTGGCGGAGAGCGCGTAGGGCGCTTGCTGCAGGAGAGCGCACTGAGCGCATGCTGGAGGAGAGCGCACGAAGCACTTGCTGAAGGAGAGCGCGCCGGGCACTTGCTGGAGGAGTGCGCACGGAGCGCTGGCTGGAGGAGAGCTCGCAGAGCGCTTACTATCAGAGAGCGCGTGAAACGCTTACTGGAAGTTAGGTGCGTGAAGCCGCGTAAGTAGGTGGTGTGCGCGGGAGCGTGCGACTAAGAGGCACAAGGAAAGGTGCGTGCAAGTGTGTACAAGGAAGAGACGTGCACGAGAGTGCGCAAGGAATAGACACTCACATTAGTGCTCAAGGAAGAGACGTGCACGGGAGCACGTAAGGAAGAGTCGTGCGGGAGCGCGCAAGGAAGAAACGCACGCAGGAGTGTACAAGGAAGAGACGCGCATGAAAGTGCAATGATGCGGAGCGCGCGAGGGAGCGCAAGGGAGAGGTGTGTGTAGGAGCGCGCAAGAAAGAGGAGCGTACTGAGAAGAGGCGTGCATGGGAGCGCGAAAGGAAGAGGCGCGCACGAGTGCACTAGGAAGGAGGTTCTAGGTCCTATTTATAGTTTTTTGAGGGTGACATTTCTGTAAATAAGTGGTGGTTATGGTGGTTACGGTGATTATGCGGTTATTCGCACATCGTAACCAATATATGTGTTATGTGTACACAGTGGACGAACTAGGATTTTGAAGCCGCACGGACATAATTTAAGTACCGTCAAGCATGAATGAAGAGATTTCACAAATTTCACAGATTTCACAGATTTCAATTTCACAGATTTCACAACAGATTTCAATTTCAATTTCAATTTCACAAGAAGAAGAAGAAGAAGCAGAAGAAGAAGAAGTATCACAGTCCGGCGACGGGATCGGGTCCTGGGAAGCAGGCGGCGACGGGATCGGGTCCTGGGAAGCAGGCGGCGACGGGATCGGGTCCTGGGAAGCAGGAGGAGACGAGATCGGGTCCTGGGAAGCAGGCGGCGACGGGATCGGGTCCTGGGAAGCAGGAGGAGACGGGATCGGGTAGGGCACAGAACGGAGCGGGCCGAGCGGCGACCGGATCGGGTCCTGGGAAGCAGGAGCAGCGGGATGGAGCGCAGGAGCAGCGGGAAGTATGGAACGCGATGGAAGCAGGAGCGCGATCGGGTAGGGCACAGAACTGACCTAGGTTTGCGATAAAAACCGCTCGGGCACGTGCCCGAGCGTGCCTAGACTAGGTTCCGCCCCTATGTGCACACCTATTTGTATAGTTTTGTACTTTTGTGACGTATGACGGATATGGTTATGTGCAGACCATAACCACATTATTTATTATACGCAAACAATCATGCGTATTTTTGTTATACACAGACCGCTCCCAAGATGAGGAATTTTTCTATTTACGCTTCAATGATGGAGAATTTTACTATTTGCACCACATGATTAAGAATTTTACTGTTTGCACATCATGATAAAGAATTTTACTATTTGCACCCCGATGATTGAGAATTTTACTATTTGCACCCCATGATTGAGAATTTTACTATTTGCACCACAATGATGTGAATTTTACTATTTGCACCCCATGATGAGGGATTTTACTTTTTGCACACCAACGATGAAGAATTTTACTATTTTCACCACATGATGTGGAATTTTACTATTTGCACCCATGATGGAGGATTTTATTATTTGCACCCCAATGATGAAGAATTTTACTATTTGCACCAAATGATGGAGAATTTTACTCTTTGCAATCCAATGATGTGTATTTTACTATTTGCACTCCATGATGAAGAATTTTACCCGATACCCGCACCTCATGCGTGTTAGTGTGTTTAGCGCTCTAAGGAGACCCCATCAATATCCTTTAAAATAAATCCTAAATAAAATTTCTTATATGATGCATAATTTGATTACATTTTAGTACATTTTCTTACTCTATGAATAACACCCACCAATCTTTCTTATTCTCAAAGAATATAGGGAGTGATATTTTCTGTGTCAACCAGTGTAATGCTTGCTTCTTGTTTCACCCCTGAGGCTATGGTTTACAGAGCATCATCGACTCATTATGCACCTCTACTCTCTAGTTGGCCGAGCATCTTCACAAAGAGGGAGGTTTTTTAGCTCGTGGCCGAAAATTATTCAACTCAATATACCATCAACAAAGATATGGTCGATGTTAATTATATGCCTTGAGTTCTAACACAAATACAATGTTGGCGTTCATCATGACCCGCGGGTTCCACGACTTTGGCCAAAATTTTTTCAGGTAGACATCAAAGATGTTTTGAATATTTTGTAAATATACACAGAGTTGGGTTAAGTCCTGCAACGAGCGCACCCTCGTGTTTAGTTGCTATCATTTAGTTTGGAATCCAGAATAGAGTGCCAGTGATAAGCCGAAGGAAGGTGAGGATGATGTCAAGTCATCGTGGGCCTTATGCCTTGGGCAATACATATGCTACAACGGTCGGGACAATGGGTTGTGATCCCGTGAGGGGGAGCTAACTCCAAAACCCGTCCTTAGTTCGGATTGCAAGCTGCAACTTGCCAGCATGAACCCGGAATCTCTAGTAATATTCTATCAGCCATACAACGGTGTATTCGTTCTCGGGCCTTATACACTCCTCCCGCCACACTATGAGAGATAACTATACCTGAAGTCATTACCTTAACTAAACAGAGAGGTATACTAAAGGCAAGGCTAGTGACTAGAGTGAATTCATAATAAGGTAGTTGTACTGCAAGGTGTGGCTGGATCACCTCCTTTTCAGGGAGAGCTAATGCTTATGCTTGTTAGGTATTTTGGTTTGACACTGCTTGATACCCAAAAATAAGCTAGCTACATCCGAGCTAAGCTTGGATATGGATGTCTTCTTTCATTTCTTGATGGTGAAGCAAGACAAAGCCCATGAGCTTATTATCGTAGGTCGTAACAATTTAATAGGAACTCTTTTGTATGTCCCCATTGTTGAAGCCAGGAAAAATCCCAACATTGGAATTCGGACCAAAGCCGCCTAAGGTTACTGGCACAGAAGCTAGATCAGACGGCAAAGATGAATAGAAAGAAGAAACAGGTCAAACAGGACCCCAGATGTTGCGGCAGGAAGTACCCACCACGTACCCGGATGCTCGAAAAGAGCAACCCCTTCTCAACCAAGGATGGCCAAACTAGGTACGAGGGAAGCTAGCTGGCGAGGTCGCAAGGTCGCGACTTGCTCTCCAAGGAAAAGGAATCGAAAGATTTAGCTAGTATCCCGAAACTGAAGCGCGCGAGTATCCTGCCGAGGATTTTTCGTGCCCCACCTCGTACCCCTGGGGTCCTATTTATAGGCAAATGCAAGGGGAGAAGGGGGGGGGGTCATATTTATACTCACCCCCTGGCGACTAGGCGACTTCCAGGGGAACTCGCATGGGCTGGGCGAGTATCTCGCCTAGTCGCCTACCTGGCGAGTATGCAAGGGGAGCTCGCCTATACTCGCCCAGGCCTTCCGCGATCTTGAATGCTGACTTTAACTCCTGCCTTGACTTATTGACCTTGACTTATGTTGACTTGGCTATGGTAGGACCCACTCTCGACGAATACGGGTTGTACACAATCCCCTCTCTTTCTGAGCGACATCGGAGCTTGGAAAGAAACATCCAACACTTATTCGGCGAGCTGCTCTGCCGAGTATCTGGGTTGCTCACCTCTTGTGACTGCATGCCGATCACTATAAATAGGGGGGCTAGTTCTTTAGCCGGTTCTCCATAACTTGCGTATAATGTCGAACGATGAGAAGTTTATCCATGATAGTCTCGCTGCGCTGACTGGTGCTATTGGAGTCACTAAACCGAAGCGACCGCGTGAAGAGGATGTCGCCGCCGACTTACCCCCCCCCCCTCAAGAAGAAAAAAATTAAAAAGTCCAAGAAGAAACCCGCCTCTGGTGATGATATCTCGCGACCACCTCTTTCTCGACCCGCGGCCTCCACCAGAAACCACGTGCGCTCTGTCAGCACGCAACAGTTGCTTAGCGACATGGGACTTGACGACATTCCCAATGTCGCCATCTCTGATGCGAGTCTCCTCGACTCGCTCGACATCCCTGAGCTCGCCACGACCCTGGCCCCGGAACTCGCTTCCACTCCTGTGCCGCAGCGGGTTGACACCGTCGACCTGCCAGGTTGCCATTTTTGCCGAGATGCTTTCAGGTTATGTTGGTTGGTTCTATTGCTTGCTAACTTGACCATGATACTCGCAGATTCTCCCTTGGGGGGTGGTGGCGCGGTTCTGAATGTCGCCCCGTTAAGCTCTGCGCCGCTGGTCGGCCTTCCCTCCAGGAGACAAGTAAAGACCGCGCACACGGTGCGGATCAATATCAGCGCCAAAAGGATAGTTGAGGCCTCGGTTCCTTCGGCGAGCAAGGAACCGCCGTCGAAGAATCCTCCGCCGAGGAAGACGACTTTGGCGAGCAAGGATCCTTTGCCGAAGGACCCTCTGCCCAAGAAGGATCCGCCGGCAATCAAGGGTCTCCCGGCAAGTTCTGCGCTGCCTGCGAGAAGTTCTGCTCCGCCCGCTGCGAGTTCTGCACTGCTTCCGGCGAGGTCTTATCTGCCTGAGGCGAGATCCTCGCTACCCCCGCCGCCGCCGCTTACCAACGTCGCCACCATCCAGTCGGTGACCGTATCCTTGCCGCTGCCGCCGCCTCTGGTCGCGCCTTCTCAAGTCACCACGACGCGACTGCCTCCGCCTCCTCCGCTGAAGAATTCTCAGCCACTGGCGAGTTCGTCGCTCCCTCCGCCTCCTTCATCACATCCCGCGGGTAGTAAGCCAGTCAAGCCGAGGCCGAGCTACTTCCCGCTAAGAGGTGCAGATTCTGGACAAGGGGGCGCGCGCAAGGCAAGGCGGCCGAGCTCGCTGGTGGGCCATCCTCAAGCCGGCGAGATGAGCCAACTCGCGGATCCTCTCCTCGCCGATCTAGATCTCCTCGCCGATCTAGGTCTCCTCACAGTGGTATGTATCGCTATTGATGTGTATAGGGCGGCTATGTATCTTTGTCTAATCTGGCGACTTTTATTTGCTGTCAGATCGGCCGGCGACTCCAGGGGCGGCCTTCATCGATGTCATGGGGTTACCGGGCATGGAATATCGCCGTGCTGCCTCTCGCGCCTACCTGGAGCTGGAGAGCAAGTTTGACCAGCTGGCGATCTGCGAGCCTCATCGCCGAATATCATCATTGGAAGTGCGGATGACGAAGATGGAAGAGCTCAAGAGTACGCTGGAGAGCTACGAATCCCGCTACCACATGGTAAGGGAGAATGATCGTCAGCTGGCGGTTAACAGTCATCGCCTCCATGAAAGATATGGTACCTAAACACCTAGAGGGGGGGGGGGGGTGAATAGGTGACCTAAACCTTTTTAAAACTTTGTTGGCAGCACAACAGTTATTTCACAGATTACTACAGCTAACAGCAATTACAGAAATCAAACAGTCAATCCACAGCACAGCACAGCAGACACACTAATTTATAGTGGTTCCCCAATCTTTGGGTACATCCACTTTCCCCCTTCGCCTATCTAGCAGTGTACTAGATTCGGCCAAACTTCTCCACTATCTCAGAACCCAACAAGGTTCCTACACCTCAGGCCCAAAGCCTTACACTCAGCCACTAAGGCCTACACTCAGCCACCCAGGCCTACACTCAGCCAATTAAGGCCTACACTCAGAGTTCTTCAACTCCTACACTCAGGCAACCAAGCCCTACCCTCAGCCTTTATAATATAGGCTTATAATTCTCTCAGATCTAATGGATCCTACAAGTTAAAATAGAAATACAATTGCTAACTCTACAACTCAGAAAATAAGAGAGGAGTTGAGAGTTTCTTGAAGAGTTCTTGGAAGAACTCAGTTAGATCCAAACTGACTTAGCTTCCTTCAAAGCTTCTTGAGTTAGAACTGAATTAGTCTGAATCTTCTGCAGTTGTTCCTTGACCTCTGCTTCTTGAGATCCAGAAGATTCTGAATCCTTCTTCTCAGCCTAAGTTCCAAAGACTGAATTCTTGATTGGAGCTCTCTCTCTCCAACTTCTTAGATCTGCAGTTGAACTGACAGACCTTCTTGTGTTGATCCTCTGTGTATCACTTCTTGATTTAATCTGATCAACCACTTAGAATATTCTCACAAGTTGTAACAACAACAATCAATCACACACTTTTTCTGTAAACAATGGGTGCCTATTTATAGGCTTCCTTCATGGTAACCGGCTGATCCGGTTCATAACAGACTTCTGATTTCTCTGACAGTTGCAGTAGACCGGCTGGATCGGCAGCTGTCATGTCAACCAGTCACTTCTTGAAATTCTCTAACTGTCAGATAGTGTCGAGACTTTCTGTTCTTAAGTGTCGACACTTATAGACTAAGTGTCGACACATGTTGTGTAAGTGTCGACACAAGTCTACAAGGTGTCGACACAATTCCTTGTATGTCTCGACACAGATTCTTCTGCATGTGTCGACACTGAAATTGAGTGTCGACACAAGTCTTGTTCTTCATTTTTTAACTGTATTCTTCTAAGTGTCGACACATGTTCTTTGTGTCGACACATCTTCATGTGTTGAAACTGTCAAGTGTCGACACTGCTTCTTGGTGTCGACACAAGTCTTCACTTTTGTTTCTTCAGCTGAGTGTCGACACATTCCTTTAGTGTCGACACTTGTACTTAGAATATTTTGTAACTTTTCTGTTCTTTGCTAAGTGTCGACACAGCTCCTTGTGTCGACACTTTCTTCAAGTGTAGAGTCTTCAACTAAGTGTCGACACATTGTGCTGAGTGTCGACACTTTCTTCAAGTGTTGACTCTCCTGTTTGTGTGTCGACACATTGTGCTGAGTGTCGACACTTTCTTCAAATACTGACTCTTCAGCATAGTGTCGACACATTGTGTTGAGTGTCGACACTTGTACTTAGATTCTGCAGACTTTTGCTGAGTGTCGACACATCTTCAAGTGTCGACACTTTCTGGTGTAGACTTAGCTCTTCTAGGTGTCGACACTTCTGCTAAGTGTCGACACAGCTTTTCTGCATACTTCTTCACTGAGTGTCGACACAGCTCCAAGTGTCGACACTTTCTGTCTGGTGTCGACTCTTCTTCTCAGGTGTCGACACAATTACTCCAAGTGTCGACACTGCTTGTCTGGGTGTCGACACAAGCTTTCTCAAGTGTCGACACTTTCCCTCTGGGTGTCGACACATGGACTTAGAAACTTTTAGCTTCAGTCTAATGAATACCTAACCTGCACAAGTAACTCAAACACACATCAAATACATTATGATGTATATCATTGAGTTAGGTGAGGCTTCTTCAAATCAGGTACATTTGACCAATGTACCCAACACTCCAGCTCGTCCTTGACGAGGTTGCCGGTATTCGCGCGAGTATGGGCTCTGTCGGCCGGTTGACGAGGATGGAGGAGCAGTTGCGGCTCGGCGATGACGCGATGGCGATGACGACCGAGCACTTCCGGCGAGCGCGTGAGATGGGTTTTGGCAGGCGACATCCTCATCCCCCAGAGAGGCCTAGGCCTTAGAATTCTTTTTATTTTCTTTTATTTGGAACTCGCCGAGTGCGGCTTGATGAACGTTTTCTGATTTTGTAATAAGCGACCTTCGATCTCGCACCATTATTTATTTTTTATCGTCTTCAATGTTTGTGCGATATCTTGTCTGGATTGTGCCGAGTTTGTTCTGCAGCTTGCAATCATGCTTTATCTGTTCTGTTCGACCTACGCAATGGAGCCGGCTTCCTCGCTTGGTGCGCGACTTGGTTTGATGCTCGCCGTAAGGATGATATACCCCCTGGCACCTATAAATAGAGGGGGTAGGTAGGACATAAAGACGTTGTTGCGCTTTTGACCCCCTAGCTCGCGAGTATCCGTTCCTGCTCGCGTGCTGCGACTTTGCTTTGCTCCTCGCTATTCTTTCTTCTTCTCCAGTTTAAAACTCGCAAGATGGTTGGAGACGACGCCAGTGCTCGCCGCCAAGCCCATGCCGCCAACTTTGTGGATGTGGCTTTCAAGAAGTCGACCACCACCGAGCGCGACTTAGAGAACTTTAGGGAAAGGCTCCTCCCTGAGAGATACTCGGCCAGGCTCCCGAGCCGTAGAGAGCGACTCAACACCTTCATCGAGGGAGCGCTGGTCCTTCCCCTTCGCCATTTTGGCACCGGCCTGCGACTTCCACTATGGCCGAAGTATTGCGATATTCTACGGTACTTCGGCATAGTTCCCGCGCAGATCAACCCCAACGGAGTCGCCATCATCATGGGGTTCCTTTGTTACTTGCGTGATGAGAGGATCATCTTCGATCTTTCCGTCTTCCGCAAAATATTCGCCTTCGCCGCAACTGCCGAGGGCGTGGTCTATTTCAGCAGCCATGTTTGTACCCAGGTGGGGATGGCGAATAAAGTACATCGCTGGAGCGAGATGCTAGTCGTCGTTGAAGGCGACTTTGGCGACGTCCAGGGAAGGCCGTACCAGCCTGCTGACGTCGCATTCCTTCCACCGATACTGGAGGGTGTGCGCGAGCAACTCGTCGAATCATTCCGAGGTCGCCGGTTCGATGTTATCTTTTGGCGACTAAACATAAATACGCTGTTCGAGGTTCATTACAATGAAGGTAAGTCTTAGTAAGGAACGTCCGTTGCATCCTCGTCGCGATAGTTGTGTGTTTACATTACTCGGCCTTTTGCAGAGCCAAACGAGCTCCCAGCGAGGCCGCTCCCTCCAGCCAAAGAAGTCGTCACCTCGCTTTTTGAGCCCCACTCGCCGGCTGATATCGGCGAGAAGAAGAAACTTGTCAAGGGCAAAGGCAAAGCCAGGTCGCCGCGCCCCGCGACCAAGAAACAGAAGGTGTCGTCGCCGCATCTTGATGACCAGGATTCGCCGCTCCATGCTCGGCTTCCCCACTTCCACCCCAATTTCAACCTGGGGTTGGATGCGGTGGACGCCTATGGTCGCCCGTTGGTGACCTGGGCGGAGGACGAGCATCTGGTGACGCTGAGCACCAACCTTCCCTCCTGGGAGGAGGAAGGGGAGGATAAGGGGGAGGCCTTCGCCGTCCTCCACGCGATGTATGGGCGCGGCGACGCCAAGTCCATGCTGGATCTCAGCGAGGAGGAACTCGCCCAGCAGGCAGGCTGCTCGCTCGCACGAGCCGTCGAACTAAATCATTTCGCGGCGAGGAGGATGTTGGAGAGGACGAAAGCCTTGAAGATCGTCAGTAAGAAGGCGATCGATCTCGGCATGGAATCTACTCGCTGACGATATTATGAGGTAAGTCGCCTCTACGCGCGATGTCAAAGTTGCCCCACGTGATTCTTTTTGCTGACTCCATTCTTTGTCGCAGGCTGCCGAGATGGAAACCGCCAAGAAGCTCTCCGAGTATGAGGCGGAACACGCCAAGTCTCGGGCTGATCTGGAGGCAGCCAAAATCCGCGCAGCCGAGATGGAATCTCGTCTGACTATTTTAGAAGCCGGCGCGAGTTCCTCTGCTCCTCAGCCGCGGCCGGAGGACGATCATCACTACGCCATCAAGCGATCTCGCATCCTGTGGGAGGATAGGTCGTCGGTCCGCCGCGAGATAGCCCGCGCGGCAGGCAACGTGGTCCTCGCGAGGCTGAGGATTAGCGGGAAGCTCGACGAGGGGGAGAAGGCATTCACAGTTGACGAACTCATCCTTGAGCTACTCGCCGAGACAGTCTCGCCAGATCGCCTGCCTTCACCATCGTCGGGCTCTAGCAGCAGTGGCAGTAGTGACAGCAGCAGCGGCAGCGGCAGCGGCGAGGAAGAAAGCGATGAAAGCGACGAGGAAGAGGACGCCGACATTGGAGATGGGGAATATCGGCCTGATACTGGCGACGATGAGTCCTAGTTGCTCGCTGATATTCCTCATACTCGCGTGATAGCCGTTAGAGAAGTTTTGTAACCAACACATGTAAAATTTTTGAAACATTAATACAAGTTTGAATTACCACATTGTCGCTCTTTTTCCTTCTCGCATGGTTGTTGATTGATGATACTCTCTAGGCTCATAGACTCGGGGAGAACGAGTGTTCGCGACGTTTACTCGCACGCCAATATTGTTGATAATCGCGTATTTGATGCTCGCACGACCGTAGTCGTTCTTCATAGCTCGCACCCCGACACTCGCCCGTAGCTACTCGTCATACCATACTCGCTCTATGCTATGACATACTCGCATATTCGCCGATGCCTGTGTGCATACTCGCCTCAATGCTGCTCGCATCATCCCACTGAGAAGCTTGGTCTAACTCGAGGAGGTCGTTGGCCAATACACAGGAGAGGGGATCGTACAATGATTTGGACTTAATAGGACCTGCCTCTCGAGGACTTGAGCATTTGTTGGAGTAGATAGCTCTCAGGAGCCTTGCTCGACTAGAGTGGTGTAGGTCGACTCGGGGAGGCAAGTAGTCGGTCTGCAGGAGAGAAGCTCGTACAAAGGTCTCGGACTACAGCATCACTCCAGCGAGGATTTTGATCTCACTCGAGGAGGTCTGTGGACAATATGCATGAGAGGAGCTCGTGCAGGGACTTGGACTTTCAGGGACCTACCACTCGAGGACTTGAACATTGTTGGAGTCGACAGCTCTCAGGAGCCTTGCTCAACTGGAGTGGTGTAGGTCAACTCGGGGAGGCAAATAGTCGGTCTGCAGGAGAGAAGCTCATACAGAGGTCTCGGACTATGACATCACTCCAGCGAGGATCTCGATCTCACTCGAGGAGGTCTGTGGCCAATATGCAGGAGAGGAGCTCGTGCAGGGACTTGGACTTACAGGGACCTACCACTCGAGGACTTGAACATTGTTGGAGTCGACAGCTCTCAGGAGCCTTGCTCAACTGGAGTGGTATAGGTCGACTCAGGGAGGCAAGTAGTCGGTCTATAGGAGAGAAGCTCGCACAGAGGTCTCGGACTACGACATCACTCCAGCGAGGATCTCGATCTCACTCAAGGAGGTCTGTGGTCAATATGCAGGAGAGGAGCTCGTGCAGGGACTTGGACTTACGGGGACTTACCACTCGAAGACTTGAACATTGTTGGAGTCGACAACTCACAGGAGCCTTGCTCAACTGGAGTGGTGTAGGTCGACTCGGGGAGGTAAGTAGTCGGTATGCAGGAGAGAAGCTCGTACAGAGGTTTCGAACTACGACATCACTCCAGCGAGGATCTCGGTCTCACTCGAGGAGGTCTGTGGCCAATATGCAGGAGAGGAGCTCGTGCAGGGACTTGGACTTACGGGGACCTACCACTCGAGGACTTGAACATTGTTGGACTCGACAGCTCTCAGGAGCCTTGCTCAACTAGAGTGGTGTAGGTCGACTCGGGGAGGCAAGTAGTTGGACTGCAGGAGAGAAGCTCGTACAGAGGTCTCGGACTACGACATCACTCCAACGAGGATCTCGATCTCAATCGAGGAGGTCTGTGGCCAATATGCAGGAGAGGAGCTCGTGCAGGGACTTGAATTTACGGGGACCTACCACTCGAGGACTTGAACATTGTTGGAGTCGACAGCTCTCAGGAGCCTTGCTCAACTGGAGTGGTGTAGGTCGACTCAGGGAGGCAAGTAGTCGGTCTGCAGGAGAGAAGCTCGTACAGAGGTCTTGGACTACGACATCACTCCAGCGAGGATCTCGATCTCACTCGAGGAGGTCTGTGGCCAATATGCAGGAGAGGAGCTCGTGCAGGGACTTGGACTTACAGGGAGCTACCACTCGAGGACTTGAACATTGTTTGAGTCGACAGCTCTCAGGAGGCTTGCTCAACTAGAGTGGTGTAGGTCGACTCGGGGAGGCAAGTAGTCGGTCTGCAGGAGAGAAGCTCGTACAGAGGTCTCGGACTATGACATCACTCCAGCGAGGATCTCGATCTCACTCGAGGAGGTCTGTGGCCAATATGCAGGAGAGGAGCTCGTGCAGGGACTTAGACTTACAGGGACCTACCACTCGAGGACTTGAACATTGTTTTTCCTGCTGATTCAAGAGTTTGAAGATGGATTAAGTGCATCAATATCTTTGAGGAAGAAGAAAACATAAATCGAATGACGATCTTGTCGACGTCGAGTTGGGAGATTGGCGTCCAACCCTGTTTCTGATAGTTCCTCCAGTCGGAGGAGAGATGCAATCGGGGGTAGCTAGGCCGACATGCAAGGGAGGAGCTGATCTCGGCCGTCAATGCAGGGGTCCGGTCTTACAAGGGTGCTTATATCTCGAGGCATCGTCTCATCGTCTGAACTGGGCTATCCACGAGAAACAGGTCGAAGGCATGTTTCCCAATCCAAACGTTGTGATCGCTCTCAGCTCTGCCAACTGGCTACGAGCGCAAATGCAAGAGCGAGGGGTTATGACTTTCCGAGGGTCCTCCAGGACGCACTCGCGACTTAACATATTCCCTTGGGCCTATCCTGGTGATAACTTCTCAAAAAGAAGTTATCTTGAGTCTTAAATAGTCATATTTTGATGAAATGATTTATCAAATCTTTATAAAAAAGTATTAAATCTACACATACTGACAAGTTTTAAAATTGATGGAATTAACGTCGTTTCAATATGTTTTTATCTTAGGAAACCCAATATATTCACCTCGATGCGGCATGGGTCAAGCACATGGGAAGTCCAGCAAGGCAATTACAGCATTATTGCAGCAGTTTTGGAGCCGTTTGGTGCAATTTTCGTTTTTGGGACAGCAGGAAATTTGTTATAACAAATTTCTGCAGTTCAGAAAATTTGTTATAACAAGTTGCGAAAATTCAAATTTTGAATTCCGAATTCCTCTTTAATTTTGGCAGTTACAAGTGTATAGATGACAACATTTCAGCAATTAAAATACTCCTTTTTGGAGGGGATGAATATAAAGAGGGGGTGTGTGAGAGAAAAGGGAAGAAGCTTGATAATATTCAAATTTCAAAAAGGTAGATCTAGTTTTGGGAGAGAAGAAGGAGGAACCGCACCGGATCTTCATCAAGGAGGATCTTGCATGCATTTGAGTGGAGTTTTCTACAAGCGTTATTGAACTATAAGCATAATGCTTTGTAAGATCTACCCAATCTTGTATTTCTCTTTTCAAATCATGAACTAAACTCCATAGGTTTTGTATTTTGAAAGTACTTTGCTCTATTTTGATGTGATCCTTGTTTTATTTGAATTTATGAGAAGATTTGTGTGAATTTCTTATTTAGTTGATGATCTTGTGGTAGAACTTTTGGATTATTGTTTTATTTGATGCTTCATTTCGAGATTCGAGAGAGGAGAAGTGTGAGTATTTGAATGAAACATATTTTACTACGTGGCGAGATTCGAGAGAGGAGTCACGTAAATTTTTAACCAAAGTTTTCGGATCGTTTTACTGCGCTTCGAGATTCGAGAGAGGAGAGGCGTAAGTGTATCATCAACTCGATATAGCGGAGAGGGAGAAAGAGATTTCACCTCTCCGTTAGCAACTTTGATTTTTATTTTTAATCGTATTTTTTTGTTCGCCTGAGTTAGAGATGACAAGGGAGCAAGGGGTATAGTGATTTTCGATATCGAGAGATACAGATCTCTACCGTAAAATCGTTGCAGGAAAGCACACATAGATTTCTCATACATCATCTTCGTTTGATCCATCATTATAGGCTTAGAAAATCAAAATACAAGACCGTTTTTTCCCAAACTTGATAAACATTTATTTTAGAAAGTCTTAGCAATTTTAATTTAGAATTTTATTTGTCTTTAAACCCACTTAAATCTACTCACTTGGATTTAAAGAAAAGGACTAGCTAGTATTTGTGAGCCTTAGATTAATCACCTCTCCGTGGGAACGATCTTTACTCACTCTTTATTACTTGATCCGGCACGTGCACTTGCGTAGTTTACGTATACCTATTTCGGGCGTATCAAGTTTTTGGCGCCGTTGCCGGGGAGGTGCGTTAATTTATTGTTTATTTCTTGCAATATTAGTAATTCTTAGTATTTAGAGCTCAAGTTTTAATTCCTGTTTTATTTCACTCCATTTATTTTTACTTTTTTTTCTACTGCTCTATTTGTGCATGTCCCGTTATAAATCACCTGAACTGTTGCCATTAAACTTGGAAATTGAACGGACGTGTAGACTAAATAGAAGAGCATTTCGGTTAGAACATAACAACCCTATGACCATGAACCCTAATAATCAAAACATCGACCATTTGAATAATCAGGAGGTTCAGGAGCAGGAGGGTCAGGTAGAACAAAATGTACAACCTGCGGAAGTTAGGAGAACGTGTCGTGATTATAACATGCCGTATAGGGGAGGATTGCATTATAGCATCATTAAGCCCGCCATCGAGGCGAATAATTTTAAAATCGATTCCATGGCTATGCAACTAGTTCAACAAAAACAATTTAGTGGACTTAGTCATGAGGACCCCAATTCTCACCTACGGACCTTCATAGATATATGCGACACCTTCAAGATCAATGGTGCGTCTGATGAAGCAATACGACTTCGTTTGTTTCCCTTCTCCCTAGTTGGAAGAGCAAAAGAGTGGCTCGATTCTCAATATGGCCTCACCACTTGGTTACAAGTGGTTGAGAAATTTTTAGCGAAATATTTCCCACCGGCTAAAACTGCCAAGCTAATGCGCGATATAACTACGTTTCTGCAAGGAAATAGTGAAACGTTGTATGATGCCTGAGAACGGTTTAAGGAGTTGTTACGGAAGTGCCCCCATCATGGATTAGCTATCCATCAACAAGTGTGGACCTTTTATAACGGTCTCCAGACTTCCACTATGATTCAAGTAGATGGAGCTGCAGGAGGATCACTTATGAACAAGTATCCCGAGGATGCTTACGCTATCCTTGAAGATTTATCCTCCAACAATTATCAATCTTTCAATAGGCAAGGTCCTTCCACCTCCACGAGTGGTATGTACCAAGTAGATCAACTAACCTCCTTCGCTGCACAAATGACTGCCCAATTCAATTCGATGAATAAGAGGTTAGATGCTTTAAGCTTAAATAATTCCCAATTGAATCCGCAAGTGAATAGTATAGTTACCCCTCCTGCCCCCTTGAACCCATCACTCACAGTTGAACAACTGATCGGGCACAATGAGGAGTTTAACTATATAGGTGGTCAACCAAGGCACAATAACAATCATCCCTTTCCAAATTATTATAGTCCGGAATGGCGGAATCATCCCAACTTTTCATGGAAGAACAATTCCGGCATATCACAACCACCCGGATTCAACTCGAATCTGCAGCCGCATCACAACAATAACTTTAATCAACAAGGTTCATCCAGGAAGCTATCCGATGAGATTCTCATTGAATCGATGCATAAGAGTGATGCTCGTATTACTAGCCTAGAGGGGTCCTTACGTATTATTGAGTCGCAATTGGGGCAAATTGCCAATGTGTTGAGCCTTAGACCCCAAGGGTCACTCCCATCTGATACGACCCCAAACCCTAAAGGGGACAATCAACATTGTAAATCGGTCACCTTGCGTAGTGGAAGAGAATTAGCGGGTCGTGACCCAATTAAGAAGGACGAGGTAGAAAAGAACTTGAGAGATGTTAGCCCTGTTGACTGTGACAATGACTTAGAGAAAACTATTGATGAAAAGGAAGAGGAAGTAGAAATAATAAGGGACAAGAAGGTGGAACCTAGTGTTGAGGTGTCAAAGAAGAAAAACAATGTGGTAGTCTACCCACCTCCACCATTCCCCCAAAGGTTAAGGAAAAGCAAGTTGGATCAACAATTCCAGCAGTTTGTTGAAATTTTCAAGAAGCTTCAAATAAACATCCCGTTTGCGGAAGCCTTGGAGCAAATGCCCAGCTATGTTAAATTCATGAAAGATATCCTGTCCAAGAAAAGAAGATTTGGAGTGAACGAGACGGTAGCACTCACTCAAGAGTGCAGTGCCATTCTTCAGAAAAAGCTTCCACCCAAATTAAAAGATCCTGGAAGCTTTACCATACCGTGCTCCATAGGGTATCAGTTTGAGGGCAAGGCATTATGTGACTTGGGAGCAAGTATTAACTTGATGCCTCTATCGATTTATAGGAAGCTAGGGCTAGGGGAGATTTCAAAGACCTCCATCACTTTGCAATTGGCAGATAGAACGTTAGCCTTCCCAAAGGGGATAGTGGAAGATGTATTAGTAAAAGTGGACAAGTTTATCTTCCCTGCGGATTTTGTGGTAATGGATATGGAGGAAGATAGGGAAGTACCTATTATTGTAGGTAGACCATTCCTAGCCACTGGAAGGACATTGATAGATGTACAAAAGGGAGAGTTAACAATGAGAGTTAACGATGAGCAGATTACGTTCAATATACTGAACGCTATGAAGTTTATTGATAGAGAGGAGGATAATCTCGAGATGGTTAACACCATATCTGTTTGTGAATATCAATTGATAAATAAAACTGAAGAGGAGAATGAATTGTTATCCAGCTTATTGTCTGAAGAAGATGCATCCGATAATGATGATGATAGTCAAGCGTGCTTTCAAGCATGTGAGAGGCCAACTAGTTGGACTCGTAAGCCAGAACCCCTGGAGATGCCAGAGAAATCCTTGGCTGTCAAGCCGTCAGTTATTGAGCCCCCAAAATTAGAATTGAAACCTCTGCCCGAGCACCTCATGTATGTGTACTTAGGAGAGAACAATACTTTGCCCGTTATTATTAACGCAAGGTTACAACCTGAGCAGCAACAGAAGCTGACTGAATTATTAAAGCAGTATAAAGTGGCTATAGGTTGGACCATAGCAGACATTCGAGGGATAAGCCCTTCGCTGTGTATGCATAAAATTCTATTAGATGAACCTTTAAAGGGCTCTATTGAGCACCAACGCCGTCTAAGTCCACCTATGAAGGAAGTAGTCAAGAAGGAAATTATTAAGTGGTTAGACGCGGGTATTATTTACCCCATCTCAGATAGCGCTTGGGTGTCACCGGTTCAGTGTATTCCGAAGAAAGGAGGGATGACGGTGGTGAAGAACGAGAAGAATGAGCTGATCTCCACTAGGACGATTACAGGGTGGCGCATTTGCATGGATTATAGAAAACTGAATAAAGCCACGAGAAAAGATCACTTTCCTCTACCCTTCATCGACCAAGTTTTGGATAAGCTGGCCGGAAATGATTTTTTCTGTTTTCTGGATGGTTACTCGGGATATAATCAGATTTCAGTGGATCCTGAAGATCAGGAGAAGACCACTTTCACATGCCTTGACTTGTTGACCTTGACTTATGTTGACTTGGCTGTGGTAGGACCCACTCTCGACGAATACGGGTTGTACACAATCCCCTCTCTTTCTGAGCGACATCGGAGCTTGGAAAGAAACATCCAACACTTATTCGGCGAGCTGCTCTGCCGAGTATCTGGGTTGCTCACCTCTTGTGACTGCATGCCGATCACTATAAATAGGGGGGCTAGTTCTTTAGCCGGTTCTCCATAACTTGCGTATAATGTCGAACGATGAGAAGTTTATCCATGATAGTCTCGCTGCGCTGACTGGTGCTATTGGAGTCACTAAACCGAAGCGACCGCGCGAAGAGGATGTCGCCGCCGACTTACCCCCCCCCCCCCCCTAAAGAAGAAAAAAAATTAAAATGTCCAAGAAGAAACCCGCCTCTGGTGATGATATCTCGCGGCCACCTCTTTCTCGACCCGCGGCCTCCACCAGAAACCCCGTGCGCTCTGTCAGCACGCAATAGTTGCTTAGCTACATGGGACTTGACGACATTCCCAATGTCGCCATCTCTGATGCGAGTCTCCTCGACTCGCTCGACATCCATGAGCTCGCCACGACCCTGGCCCCGGAACTCGCTTCCACTCCTGTGCCGCAGCGGGTTGACACCGTCGACCTGCCAGGTTGCCATTTTTGCCGAGATGCTTTCAGGTTATGTTGGTTGTTTCTATTGCTTGCTAACTTGACCATGATACTCGCAGATTCTCCCTTGGGGGGTGGTGGCGCGGTTCTGAATGTCGCCCCGTTAAGCTCTGCGCCGCTGGTCGCCCTTCCCGCCAGGAGACAAGTAAAGACCACGCACACGGTGCGGATCAATATCAGCGCCAAAAGGATAGTTGAGGCCTCGGTTCCTTCGGCGAGCAAGGAACCGCCGTCGAAGAATCCTCCGCCGAGGAAGACGACTTTGGCGAGCAAGGATCCTTTGCCGAAGGACCCTCTGCCCAAGAAGGATCTGCTGGCAATCAAGGGTCTCCCGGTAAGTTCTGCGCTGCCTGCGAGAAGTTCTGCTCCGCCCGCTGCGAGTTCTGCACTGCTTCCGGCGAGGTCTTCTCTGCCTGAGGCGAGATCCTCGCTACCCCCGCCGCCGCCGCTTACCAACGTCGCCACCATCCAGTCGGTGACCGTATCCTTGCCACTGCCGCCGCCTCTGGTCGCGCCTTCTCAAGTCACCACGACGCGACTGCCTCCGCCTCCTCCGCTGAAGAATTCTCAGCCACTGGCGAGTTCGTCGCTCCCTCCGCCTCCTTCATCACATCCCGCGGGTAGTAAGCCAGTCAAGCCGAGGCCGAGCTACTTCCCGCTAAGAGGTGCAGATTCTGGACAAGGGGGCGCGCGCAAGGCAAGGCGGCCGAGCTCGCTGGTGGGACATCCTCAAGCCGGCGAGATGAGCCAACTCGCGGATCCTCTCCTCGCCGATCTAGATCTCCTCGCCGATCTAGGTCTCCTCGCAGTGGTATGTATCGCTATTGATGTGTATAGGGCGGCTATGTATCTTTGTCTAATCCGACGACTTTTATTTGCTGTCAGATCGGCCGGCGACTCCAGGGGCGGCCTTCATCGATGTCATGGGGTTACCGGACATGGAATATCGCCGTGCTGCCTCTCGCGCCTACCTGAAGCTGGAGAGCAAGTTTGACCAGCTGGCGATCTGCGAGCCTCATCGCCGAATATCATCGTTGGAAGTGCGGATGACGAAGATGGAAGAGCTCAAGAGTACGCTGGAGAGCTACGAATCCCGCTACCACATGGTAAGGGAGAATGTTCGTCAGCTGGCGGTTAACAGTCATCGCCTCCAGCTCGTCCTTGACGGGGTTGCCGGTATTCGCGCGAGTATGGGCTCTGTCGGCCGGTTGACGAGGATGGAGGAGCAGTTGCGGCTCGGCGATGACGCGATGGCGATGACGACCGAGCACTTCCGGCGAGCGCGCGAGATGGGTTTTGGCAGGCGACATCCTCATCCCCCAGAGAGGCCTAGGCCTTAGAATTCTTTTTATTTTCTTTTATTTGGAACTCGCCGAGTGCGGCTTGATGAACGTTTTCTGATTTTGTAATAAGCGACCTTCTATCTCGCACCATTATTTATTTTTTATCGTCTTCAATGTTTGTGCGATATCTTGTCTGGATTGTGCCGAGTTTGTTCTGCAGCTTGCAATCATGCTTTATCTGTTCTGTTCGACCTACGCAATGGAGCCGGCTTCCTCGCTTGGTGCGCGACTTGGTTTGATGCTCGTCGTAAGGATGATATACCCCCTGACACCTATAAATAGAGGGGGTAGGTAGGACATAAAGACGTTGTTGCGCTTTTGACCCCCTAGCTCGCGAGTATCCATTCCTGCTCGCGTGCTGCGACTTTGCTTTGCTCCTCGCTATTCTTTCTTCTTCTCCAGTTTAAAACTCGCAAGATGGTTGGAGACGACGCCAGTGCTCGCCGCCAAGCCCATGCCGCCAACTTTGTGGATGTGGCTTTCAAGAAGTCGACCACCACCGAGCGCGACTTAGAGAACTTTAGGGAAAGGCTCCTCCCTGAGAGATACTCGGCCAGGCTCCCGAGCCGTAGAGAGCGACTCAACACCTTCATCGAGGGAGCGCTGGTACTTCCCCTTCGCCATTTTGGCGCCGGCCTGCGACTTCCACTATGGCCGAAGTATTGCGATATTCTACGGTACTTCGGCATAGTTCCCGCGCAGATCAACCCCAACGGCTTCGCCATCATCATGGAGTTCCTTTGTTACTTGCGTGATGAGAGGATCATCTTCGATCTTTCCGTCTTCCGCAAAATATTCGCCTTCGCCGCAACTGCCGAGGGCGTGGTCTATTTCAGCAGCCATGTTTGTACCCTGGTGGGGATGGCGAATAAAGTACATCGCTGGAGCGAGATGCTAGTCGTCGTTGAAGGCGACTTTGGCGACGTCCAGGGAAGGCCGTACCAGCCTGCTGACGTCGCATTCCTTCCACCGATACTGGAGGGTGTGCGCGAGCAACTCGTCGAATCGTTCCGAGGTCGCCGGTTCGATGTTATCTTTTGGCGACTAAACATAAATATGCTGTTCGAGGTTCATTACAATGAAGGTAAGTCTTAGTAAGGAACGTCCGTTGCATCCTCGTCGCGATAGTTGTGTGTTTACATTACTCGGCCTTTTGCAGAGCCAAACGAGCTCCCAGCGAGGCCGCTCCCTCCAGCCAAAGAAGTCGTCACCTCGCTTTTTGAGCCCCACTCGCCGGCTGATATCGGCGAGAAGAAGAAACTTGTCAAGGGCAAAGGCAAAGCCAGGTCGTCGGGCCCCGTGACCAAGAAACAGAAGGTGTCGTTGCCGCATCTTGACGACCAGGATTCGCCGCTCCATGCTCGGCTTCCCCACTTCCACCCCAATTTCAACCTGGGGTTGGATGCGGTGGACGCCTATGGTCGCCCGTTGGTGACCTGGGCGGAGGAAGAGCATCTGGTGATGCTGAGCACCAACCTTCCCTCCTGGGAGGAGGAAGGGGAGGATAAGGGGGAGGCCTTCGCCGTCCTCCACGCGATGTATGGGCGCGGCGACGCCAAGTCCATGATGGATCTCAGCGAGGAGGAACTCGCCCAGCAGGCGGCCTGCTCGCTCACACGAGCCGTCAAACTAAATCATTTCGCGGCGAGGAGGATGTTGGAGAGGACGAAAGCCTTGAAGATCGTCAGTAAGAAGGCGATCGATCTCGGCATGGAATCTACTCGCTGACGAGATTATGAGGTAAGTCGCCTCTACGCGCGATGTCAAAGTTGCCCCACGTGATTCTTTTTGCTGACTCCATTCTTTGTCGCAGGCTGCCGAGAAGGAAACCGCCAAGAAGCTCTCCGAGTATGAGGCGGAACGCGCCAAGTCTCGGGCTGATCTGGAGGCAGCCAAAATCCGCGCAGCCGAGATGGAATCTCGTCTGACTATTTTAGAAGCCGGCGCGAGTTCCTCTGCTCCTCAGCCGCGGCCGGAGGACGATCATCACTACGCCATCAAGCGATCTCGCATCCTGTGGGAGGATAGGTCGTCGGTCCGCCGCGAGATAGCCCGCGCGGCATGCAACGTGGTCCTCGCGAGGCTGAGGATTAGCGGGAAGCTCGACGAGGGGGAGAAGGAGTTCGCAGTTGACGAACTCATCCTTGAGCTACTCACCGAGACAGTCTCGCCAGATCGCCTGCCTTCACCATCGTCGGGCTCTAGCAGCAGTGGCAGTAGTGACAGCAGCAGCGGCAGCGGCAGCGGCGAGGAAGAAAGCGATGAAAGCGGCGAGGAAGAGGACGCCGACATTGGAGATGGGGAATATCAGCCTGATACTGGCGACGATGAGTCCTAGTTGCTCGCTGATATTCCTCATACTCGCGTGATAGCCGTTAGAGAATTTTTGTAACCAACACATGTAAAATTTTTGAAACATTAATACAAGTTTGAATTACCACATTGTCGCTCTTTTTCCTTCTCGCATGGTTGTTGATTGATGATACTCTCTAGGCTCATAGACTCGGGGAGAACGAGTGTTCGCGACGTTTACTCGCACGCCAATATTGTTGATAATCGCGTATTTGATGCTCGCACGACCGTAGTCGTTCTTCATAGCTCGCATCCCGGCACTCGCCCGTAGCTACTCGTCATACTATACTTGCTCTATGCTATGACATACTCGCATATTCGCCGATGCCTGTGTGCATACTCGCCTCAATGCTGCTCGCATCATCCCACCGAGAAGCTTTGTCTAACTCGAGGAGGTCGTTGGCCAATACACAGGAGAGGGGCTCGTACAATGATTTGGACTTAATAGGACCTGCCTCTCGAGGACTTGAGCATTTGTTGGAGTAGATAGCTCTCAGGAGCCTTGCTCGACTGGAGTGGTGTAGGTCGACTCGGGGAGGCAAGTAGTCGGTCTGTAGGAGAGAAGCTCGTACAAAGGTCTCGGACTACAACATCACTCCAGCGAGGATTTTGATCTCACTCGAGGAGGTCTGTGGACAATATGCAGGAGAGGAGCTCGTGCAGGGACTTGGACTTTCAGGGACCTACCACTCGAGGACTTGAACATTGTTGGAGTCGACAGCTCTCAGGAGCCTTGCTCAACTGGAGTGGTGTAGGTCGACTCGGGGAGGCAAATAGTCGGTCTGCAGGAGAGAAGCTCATACAGAGGTCTCGGACTATGACATCACTCCAGCGAGGATCTCGATCTCACTCGAGGAGGTCTGTGGCCAATATGCAGGAGAGGAGCTCGTGCAGGGACTTGGACTTACAGGGACCTACCACTCGAGGACTTGAACATTGTTGGAGTCGACAGCTCTCAGGAGCCTTGCTCAACTGGAGTGGTATAGGTCGACTCGGGGAGGCAAGTAGTCGGTCTATAGGAGAGAAGCTCGCACAGAGGTCTCGGACTATGACATCACTCCAGCGAGGATCTCGATCTCACTCAAGGAGGTCTGTGGTCAATATGCAGGAGAGGAGCTCGTGCAGGGACTTGGACTTACGAGGACTTACCACTCGAAGACTTGAACATTGTTGGAGTCGACAACTCTCAGGAGCCTTGCTCAACTGGAGTGGTGTAGGTCGACTCGGGGAGGTAAGTAGTCGGTATGCAGGAGAGAAGCTCGTACAGAGGTTTCGAACTACGAAATCACTCCCGCGAGGATCTCGGTCTCACTCGAGGAGGTCTGTGGCCAATATGCAGGAGAGGAGCTCGTGCAGGGACTTGGACTTACGGGGACCTACCACTCGAGGACTTGAACATTGTTGGAGTCGACAGCTCTCAGGAGCCTTGCTCAACTAGAGTGGTGTAGGTCGACTCGGGGAGGCAAGTAGTTGGTCTGCAGGAGAGAAGCTCGTACAGAGGTCTCGGACTACGACATCACTCCAACGAGGATCTCGATCTCAATCGAGGAGGTCTATGGCCAATATGCAGGAGAGGAGCTCGTGCAGGGACTTGGATTTACGGGGACCTACCACTCGAGGACTTGAACATTGTTGGAGTCGACAGCTCTCAGGAGCCTTGCTCAACTGGAGTGGTGTAGGTCGACTCGGGGAGGCAAGTAGTCGGTCTGCAGGAGAGAAGCTCGTACAGAGGTCTTGGACTACGACATCACTCCAGCGAGGATCTCGATCTCACTCGAGGAGGTCTGTGGCCAATATGCAGGAGAGGAGCTCGTGGAGGGACTTGGACTTACAGGGAGCTACCACTCGAGGACTTGAACATTGTTGGAGTCGACAGCTCTCAGGAGGCTTGCTCAACTAGAGTGGTGTAGGTCGACTCGGGGAGGCAAGTAGTCGGTCTGCAGGAGAGAAGCTCATACAGAGGTCTCGGACTACGGCATCACTCCAGCGAGGATCTCGATCTCACTCGAGGAGGTCTGTGGCCAATATGCAGGAGATGAGCTCGTGCAGGGACTTAGACTTACGGGGACCTACCACTCGAGGACTTGAACATTGTTTTTCCTGCTGATTCAAGAGTTTGAAGATGGATTAAGTGCATCAATATCTTTGAGGAAGAAGAAAACAGAAATAGAATGACGATCTTGTCGACGTCGAGTTGGGAGATTGGCGTCCAACCCTGTTTCTGATAGTTCCTCCAGTCGGAGGAGAGATGCAATCGGGGGTAGCTAGGCCGACATGCAAGGGAGGAGCTGATCTCGGCCGTCAATGCAGGGGTCCGGTCTTACAAGGGTGCTTATATCTCGAGGCATCGTCCCATCGTCTGAACTGGGCTATCCACGAGAAACAGGTCAAAGGCATGTTTCCCAATCCAAACGTTGTGATCGCTCTCAGCTCTGCCAACTGGCTACGAGCGCAACTGCAAGAGCGAGGGGTTATGACTTTCCGAGGGTCCTCCAGGACGCACTCGCGACTTAACATATTCCCTTGGGCCTATCCTGGCTCCCTAGCTACTGGAGGGAAGCCTGACCAGGTTGATCCTTCCTCAAATCCGAGAGGTTGGGGTTCAGACCTGTTCCCGCTAGTTCCTCCAGTCGGAGGAGAGATGCAGTCGGGGGTAGCTAGGCCGACATGCAAGTGGGGATCTGATCTCGGCCGTCAATGCATGGGTCCGGTCTTTCAAGGATGCTTATATCCCGAGGCATCATCCCATCGTCCAAACTGGGCTATCCAGGGGGAACGAGTTGACGGCCAGCTTCTCGGATCGATCTTGAAGCAAAACCTTGAGTTCCTAGAAAACTTGCGATAAAAATCAAGATGAATAGCAGAAGAATAGTTGTCATTGCATATATGTAAAAGTATGTATAAACAAAATACATCATTGGCCGCTAAGGATAGAACCTTTTCAGGTTATCCCCGCTCCAAGTACCTCCCAGCCGCTCTCCAACCTGATCCTGGAGATAATAGCCCCTGGTGGCCAAGGCTTCCTGGACAATGAAGGGACCTTCCCAATTTGGATGCAGCTTGCCCACTGTTGCTTCTCTTCCTGCGGCGTCTTCCTTCTTCATAACCAGATCTCCGGTGAGAAAATGTTTTAGGCGGACATTTTTGTCGAAGTGTTTCGCCATGTGCCGCTTGATCTCCTCTTGGCGGATGGAGGCCAAGTCACGAAGCTCTTCTACGAAATCCAGTGAGAGTCTTTGGACGTCCTCATTCTCCAAGCGCCACTCTTCGCCACCATCTCCAGCTGCTATAACTCTCGGGCTCTGAACTTCGAATTCCACTGGGATGAGTGCCTCAGACCCGTGGGATAACTTGAAAGGAGTTTCCCCCGTGGCCGAGTTTGTAGTTGTTCTCAAAGCCCAGAGAACCGAGGGGAGATGCTCCGCCCAATTGCCCTTTAAGTTGGTGACTTTTTTCTTCAGAAGGTTGATGATCAACTTATTGGCTGCCTCCATTTGTCCGTTGCTGTGAGGATAATGCACAGAGGCGAATCGAAGATCCGTCCCTAGCTGCTTGCAGAAGTTCTCTAACTCCAAACTGGCGAACTGCGGCCCGTTGCCGGTGACAATGGCTAGAGGAATCCCGAACATGCATGCTATTTCCCCCCAAATGAAGTTCTTCACGATCTGCGATGTGGTCTTGGCTAAGGCCTTTTCCTCGATCCACTTGGAGAAGTAGTCGATCATGACAAGCACGAACTTCCTCTATCCGCAGGCCTGAGGAAAGGGGCCGATCAAGTCCATCTCCCAGATGGTGAAGGGTCATGAAGCAGTGATCGAGCGAAGGTGTTGAGCTGGCTTTAGTTGAAGAGGCGCGAAGAGCTGGCATTGGAGGCACTTTTTGGAGAAGGCCTCCGCGTCCTTCCTAATGGTGGGCCAGAAGTACCCATGCCTTAGAATCCTTTGTTCAAGGGTCCGAGTTCCCGAGTGACTGCCGCACTCTCCTGAGTGAATCTCTTCCAGGATACGAGGTATTTCAATCTCTGACAGGCACCGAGCCAGAGGACCTGAGATGGTTTTGCGATAGAGTTCTCCTTCTTGAAGAAAATAGTAGGCGGCTTTGTAGCGAAACATCCTCTGGTCTCCTTCGTTGGCAGGTATCTGACTCGTTGTTAGGAAAGAAACGAACGGATCCCTCCAAGATGCCCTCTGCTTGATTTCCATCATCTCCCCTTCCTTGATGGATGGTCGGAAAAGTTCAGTCACGATTTCCCCAGCCCGGGGACCGTATTTGGCAAGATAGTCAGCTTCTGAATTCTCCTCTCGGGGTACGTGCTCGACGAAGAAAGATTGAAATCCCCCGATCAGACCTTTCACCTTGATCAGGTACTGCTGTAAAATCGGATCATTCACCTCGAACTCGCCTCGGATCTGGGACGCGACCACCATCGAGTCGGTGAAGGCCCTGATATCTCGAATCCCCAACTCCTTGGCGAGACGCAAGCCGGCCACCATGGCTTCGTACTCCGCCTGATTGTTGGTAACTGGGAAGAGAATCTCGACTGCTTGCTCGATCCTGGTTCCCTAAGGGCTTACGAGCACGACTCCGGCTCCCACGGAATATCTGCCCAAAGCCCCATCTATAAACATATTCCAAGATACCGTGCTAGAAGAACCTTCCTCTCCCTCCACCTCGGCCGAGAAGTCGGCAAGAAAATCCGCCACCGCCTGCACCTTGATTGCTACCCTTGGAGAGTAAGAAATATCGAACTCACTAAGCTCCACCGCCCATTTTGCCAGCCTACCAGAGTGCTCCACTCCATCTAGGATACTCCGTAGAGGATGATCGGAGATGACCCTGATGGAGTGAGCTTGAAAATATGGGGGGAGCCTTCGAGCCGAAACCACCAAAGCGAACACCAGCTTCTCCAGAATAGGTTACCTCGTCTCCGCCTGCCGCAACACTCTACTGACATAGTAGATAGGAAGCTGTCTCCTGCCTTCCTCCCAAACAAGCACCGAACTAACTGCTTCTGCCCCGACTCCTAGGTAGAGGAAGAGATCTTCATTACCCAGCGGCACCTGGAGGAGAGGAGCTTGGGTTAGCTGTTGCTTGAGCTTTCCAAAAGCCTCCTCGCACTCCGCCGTCCACTCGAACTTCTGATTTCCCCAAAGGGTTTTGAAGAACGGAGAGCACTTCTCCCCTGCCTTGGACAAAAAACGGCTGAGTCCTGCCAGCCTTCCAGTCAGCCTTTGGACTTCCTTAGGATCCCTTGGCGATGCCATCTCTAGAATGACCTTCACCTTGTCTGGATTAGGTTCCACTCCCCGGGAGTAAGGAGGTGACCTAGAAATTTTCCCCTTCCTGCACCGAAGATGCACTCGGCCGGATTGAGTCACATCTTGTACTTCCTTAGTGTAGCAAAAGTCTCCACCAGATCCATTATATGCTCTGCGACGCTTTTACTCTTGACGAGTAGGTCATCTACGTAAACCTCCAAGTTCCGCCCCTTCTGCCCCTTGAAGATTTGATCCATCATCCTCTGGTAAGTGGCGCCCGCATTCTTGAGCCCGAAGGGCATCATCTTGTAGCTATAGCAGCCGTCGCTGGTTATGAAAGAGACGTCCCGGCAGTCGGGGGGATGCATCCGGATCTGGTGATATCCTGAAAAAGCATCAAGAAAACTCATCATAGGAAACCCGACGGCGGAATCAACCAGCGCGTCGATTTGAGGCAAGGGGTAGCAATCCTTCGGGCAAGCTTTAATCAACATTGAAAAATCGATACATAAACGTCAGCCCCCTCTAGGATTTTTCACCATTACAATATTAGAGACCCAGCCTGGATATTGGATCTCCGAGACAAACCCTGCCTTTAATTGCTTCTCCATCTCTTCCCTGATCGGCTCGGCTAGTATGGCGGCGCTCTTCCTCTACTTTTGTCGGACTGGGGCCACCGCGGGATCCAGGTCGAGTCGATGACAAGCAACATCGACGTCCACCCCCGACATCTCGGCGACGCTCAATGCAAAGACATCAATGTTGTCCTGCAGACAAGCAGCCAGCTCTATCTTCCCCCCAAGCGATAAGGATCCTCCTACCTTCAGCAGTCTCGGCTCTCCTCCTCGAGAGGTCACCTCTATCTCCTCCACCTCCTCAGCAGCACACAACCCTTTTTCCTTCTCCAACAACTCCTCTAGCTTCTCCGCGTCACCCATCCAGCTGATGGTGCTGACGGCATTCAAGTAGCACTCCCTGGAAGCCTTGGGATCTTCCCTAATCCTGATCTGCACATCTCCGCGGCAGTACTTAAGGCACTGGTGATACGACGACGGAACGACCCTGAAGTAATTGATAAGAGGCCGCCCGAAGATGGCGTTGTAACCGCTTGGTGCGTCGACGATTATGAAGCGACATCAGATCGACGTCCTACCGAGTGTTACCAGTAACTCCACTGCTCACTCCACCTCTTTCTTCTCTCCTGAGAAGCCAAAGAGTGGTCCATCTGCAGCTTAGACCCGGGACGCTTCCACCTGAAGCCCGACGAAGGTTCTTTTGAAGATGACATTCACCGAGCTACCGTTGTCCGCGAGGATTCGGTCGATGGTGAAGTTCTCGATGGCGGCTTGAATGACCAAGACATCATGGAAGGGGTTCTCATTTCCCAACATATCTTCCTCCGAGAAGGTGATCTCCTCTAATGGCGGCGGGGTCTGCGACGTCGAAGCGACGTTCTTCCGATAGATTTGGTGAAGACATCCCTTACGGGAAGCTCCAAGCCCGGCCCCTCCATTGATCACACCTACATGCCCACCTCCTGCGCCATGTATTACTTCCCCTCGAGTTCCCGGATCAACTCGATCCTCATTTCTCCTACTTGCTGGAGCTTGAAATGCCACCTGCTCCCACCGGGGCCTCCTGCCTCTGTTGCTCTCTTTCCGCCGCTCCTGCCTCCAGCCTCCTCCTTGCTTCCCAAAACTCGGGGAAAGCCAAGGTCCCGTGCCCCTCTACTCGATGAATATCACAGTAATGGGGAATCGCTGCCTCCGGGCGCATCGCTCGCTGCTCCCTCCGACGCCGTTTGTTGTCTTGGCGAGCGATGGTTATTGTCTCCCTTCTTCCTCCTCCTCGACCTCCCTCCTGTCGATTTCCTTTCCTCCTCTCTTCCTGATACTGCTGCCTTGCTGGTCTCCATTGGGGGCGATTCTCTAGATACTGGAATCGCCTTTCCTCCCTTCCTCCTTCCCGAGCTTCCGCCGGCCTTCTCTCTTCCTGTCTTCGAGGCCTCACCTGCCTCCTTTCTTCAACCCTCCTGTGTTCCTCTCTCTTCCTTCTCTCTTCTCTCCTTGGCTCTTCCTTCTTTCTTTCCTCCTTCCTTTCCTCCCTCCTTTCTGGCGTCCTCCTCGACTTTGACCCCGAAGGTCTTGTTCCCCTCCTCTCCGTCACTATCTCACCATCCAACCTTGCTAAGAAATCTTTGTTCTTCTCCTCCCCTCGAACAAAAGTGTTCGCCTTCTCTATCATTTCTTCAAAAGATCTCGGGGTATTGGACCCCATCTCCAGACTGAACAAACCTTGCTTCAACCCGAACTTGAGGGCCACCATCAAGGTAAAACTGTCCACCTCCTCCACCTCCAAAATCTCCTCTTGAAAACGGTCGATGTAGTGCCCCAAACTATCGTGTTGCCCTTGGATGATTTTGAAGAGGGTTGTCGCTTCCTTCTTCCTCTTCTTCGAAGTCGCGAACCTTGCCATAAGGCCCCGACGCAAATTTGAGAAGTAGTACACGGACCCTGCCGGTAGTTGATGGAACCAATCCCGAGCATTTCCCTTGAGGGTGATGGAGAAGAACCTGCACTTGAAGGCATCAGACATGTTACGAATGGAGACGACGTCCTCAAACCACTGGAGGTGTCTGACAGGATCGTCTCTTCCGGAGTAGTAAGTAAGAACGGGTTCCCGGAACCCTTCTGGAACTAGGGCGGTGAGGATCTCGTCACAGAAGGGGCTCCTCCCTCCCTGGCGGTGACGAGTTTCATCCTCGCTGGAGACGTCATACTCGTTGTATTGACGAGTATCTCTGAACCTCGCCGGCGATATTGGATCCCGAAAACGGACCCCCTGGCTGCTCGCCGGATAAAGTCGCGACTGTATTGGTCGCTCTTCCCTTGCACAAGCGGGCTCCTTTCCAGCTCGCCTCGGCGGTGCTTCCTCTTCTAGCGGCGTCAGGCGACGAGGAGAAGTCGTCGTGAACTCTGGGCGCTGAGCGAAACCAGTGAGAATAGTTTGCTCGATCTTCCTCGCGAACTCTTCAAACACGGCCACTGTTACAAACTCGCCACCTCGCGCTGCGTCTCCTCCTACTGCCGAGTTGCCGACCAACTCTCCTTGCTCGCCACCTATGGCCATCTCACTCAACTTCCAAACTTTTCTCCTTGGCTGCGATCCACGCTCACCGCACCAAGTGTTGAAGCCAGGAAAAATCCCAACCTCGGAATTCAAACCAAAGACGCCTAAGGTTACTGGCTCAGAAGCTAGATCAGACGGCAAAGATGACTAGAAAGAAGAAACATGTCAAACAAGACCCCAGATGTTGTGGCAGGTAGGACCCACCACGTACCCGGATGCTCGAAAGGAGCAGCCCCTTCTAAACCAAGGATGGCCGAACTGGGTACGAGGGAAGCTAGATGGCGAGGTCGCAAGGTCGCGACTTGCTCTCCAAGGAAAAGGAATCCAAAGATTTAGCTAGTATCCCGAAACTGAAGCGCGCGAGTATCCTGCCGAGGATTTTCTGTGCCCCACCTCGTACCCCTGGGGTCCTATTTATAGGCAAATGCATGGGGTGGGGGGGGGGGGTCATATTTATACCCACTCCCCTGACGACTAGGCGACTTCCAGGGGAACTTGCACGGGCTGGGCGAGTATCTCGCCTAGTCGCCTACCTGGCGAGTATGCGAGGGGAGCTCGCCTATACTCGCACAGGCCTTCCGCGATCTTGAATGCTGACTTTGACTCCTGCCTTGACTTGTTGACCTTTAATTCTGTTGACTTGGCTGTGGTAGGACCCACTCTCGACGAATACGGGTTGTACACCCATGTCTCCACATGAGAGGAACATGGGGACGTACACACGCTTTTGGCATAGCAGGCCTCCCCAAGGAAGCCCATATGATGGGTTATTAGCTCAGTGGTAGAGCGTGCCCTTGATAATTACGTCATTGTGCCCGAGCTGTGAGGGCTCTCAGCTACATAGATACTTAAATGTGCTCATCGGCGCCTGACCTAGAGATGTGGATCATCCAAGGCATATTAGCATGACATACTCCTTTTGTTCAAATCAGAGTTTGAAACCAAACTTCTCCTCAAGAGGATAAGTGGGGAGATTTAGGTGAGATCCAATGGAGAAAGAACTTCCTATTCACTCGTGTGATCCGGGCGGTCCAGGGGTCCCCTACGGTTCCTCTCTTATCGAAAATCCAAACATCCCTTATTAGTATTTGGAGAACTATCTCTCGAGCATAGATTGAGGTTCGAGGTCAATGGGAAAAATGGTGCACATAACAACGCATCCTCACAGACCAACACTTACGATATCACCCCTTTTATTTTGGGGTGATAGAGGGATCGTAGTATTTGAGACTGCAACCATGCGAGTATCATGGGAAAATGGAGCACATAAAAACGATTTTTATTAAAAGGCGGCCAACCTACTCATGTAAGTATCCCGGGCCACCACCAGCCGGACTGTAGTCCACCAGCCCCAACCCGCTCTCCACACAACCATGTGCAGTCTGTTGAAACTGAGAACCGACTTCTGTGGAGTTCGAACCCTTGGGGAAGGGGTGATCGCATACTTACTTCTCCTAGTGAGCTCGATTGACTGAAGACTTAGAACTCAAAACTGACCCAAGGCTCCAGCACGGAGGTCCCACCACAACACCCGAAAGATCTTAAAGTGCTTCCCCTCCTTAGCCAATGCTGAGCTAAGGGCACCTCAGAAAGTGCTGTAAGACAAGCGAGTGAGAAAACTGGAAAGCTCCTTTTCCGAGGTACCCCTTGGGTCTATTTATAGTTTCTGAAAAATGGTCTGCCATCAGCGCATCTCTGCTATTTTGAATGGATATATGCAACCCAATTGGGTCTGCAAACAACTTAACTCCACTATTCTGAGTGGCTATTTCCAGACCTCCGGGGGCATCCAGGTAATTTTGTCTCTGGACCCCACTGAGCGAATGATCCATGAGGCACAAGGAAAGGCGCGTGAAAGAGTGTACAAGGAAGAGACGTGCACGAGAGTGCGCAATGAATAGACACGCACATTAGTGCGCAAGAAAGAGACGTGCGCGGGAGCACATAAGGAAGAGTCGCGCGGGAGCGCGCAAGGAAGAGACATGTGTGGGAGTGTACAAGGAAGAGACGCCATGAGAGAACGCAATGATGCAGAGCGCGCGAGGGAGCGCAAGGGAGAGGTGTGTTTAGGAGCGCACAAGAAAGAGGCGCGTACTGGGAAGAGGCGTGCACGAGAGTACAGAAGGAAGAGGCGCATGTGAGTGCACTAGGAAGAGAAAATAAGGAGAGAGAAATTCGTAGGAGGATGAGAGGAGAGAGAAAATCCGTAGGAGGATTTTCCGGCGGAGGAAAAGATGAAAATGAAGGAGGTTCTAGGTCCTATTTATAGTATTTTGAGGGTGACATTTCTATAAATAAGTGGTGGTTACGGTGATTATGCGGTTATTCGCACACCATAACCAATATATGTGCTATGTGCACACCTATTTGTATAGTTTTGTGACATATGACGGACATGGTTATGTGCACACCATAACCACATTATTTATTATACGCAAACAGTCATGTGTATTTTTGTTATACACAGACCGCTCCCAAGATGAGGAATTTTACTATTTACGCCCCAATGATGGGGAATTTTACTATTTGCACCCCATGATTAAGAATTTTACTATTTGCACCCCATGATAAAAAATTTTACTATTTGCACCCTAATGATTGAGAATTTTACTATCTGCACCCCATGATGGGGAATTTTACTATTTGCACCACAATGATGAGAATTTTATTATTTGCAACCCATGACGAGAGATTTTACTATTTGCACCCAAACGTTGAAGAATTTTACTATTTACACCACATGATGTGGAATTTTACTATTTGCACCTCATGATGGAGGATTTTATTATTTGCACCCCAATGATGAAAATTTTTACTATTTGCACCAAATGATAGAGAATTTTACTATTTGCAATCCAATGATGTGAATTTTACTATTTGTACTCCATGATGAAAAATTTTACCCGATACCCGCACCTCATGCGTGTGAGTGTGTTTAGCGCTCTAAGGAGATCCCATCAATATCCTTTAGAATAAATCCTAAATAAAATTTCTTATATGATGCATAGTTTGATTACATTTTAGTACATTTTCTTACTCAATGAATAACACCTACCAATCTTTCTTATTCTCAAAGAATATAGGGAGTGATATTTTCTGTGTCAACCAGTGTAATGCTTGCTTCTTGTTTTACCCCTGAGGCCATGGTTTACAGAGCATCATCGACTCATTATGCTCCTCTACTCTCCAGTTCGTCGAGCATCTTCACAAAGAGGGTGGTTTTTTTAGCTCGTGGCCTAAAATTATTCAACTCAATATACCATCAACAAAGATATGGTCGATGTTAATTATATGCCTCGAGTTCTAACACAAATACAATGTTGGCGTTCATCATGACCCGCAGGTTTCACGACTTTGGCCAAAAATTTTTCAGGTAGTCATCAGAGATGTTTTGAATATTTTGTAAATATACACAGAGTTGGGTTAAGTCCTGCAACAAGCGCAACTCTCGTGTTTAGTTGCTACCATTTAGTTTGGAATCCAGAATAGAGTGTCAGTGATAAGTCGAAGGAAGGTGAGGATGATGTCAAGTAATCATGGGCCTTATGCCCTGGGCAATACATATGCTACAACGGTTGGGACAATCGGTTGTGATCCCGTGAAGGGGAGCTAACTCCAAAACCCGTCCTTAGTTCGGATTGCAAGCTGCAACTTGCCAGCATGAACCCAGAATCGCTAGTAATATTCTATCAGCCATACAACAGTGTATTCGTTCTCGGGCCTTATACACACCTCCCGCCACACTATGAGAGCTAACTATACCTGAAGTCATTACCTTAACTAAACAGAGAGGGATACTAAAGGCAGGGCTAGTGACTAGAGTGAATTCGTAATAAGGTAGTTGTACTGTAAGGTGTGACTGGATGACCTCTTTTTCAGGGAGAGCTAATGCTTATGCTTATTAGGTATTTTGTTTTGACAGTACTGCTTGATACCCAAAAAGAAGCTAGCTACATCTGAGCTAAGCTTGGATATGGATGTCTTCTTTCATTTATTGATGGTGAAGTAAGACAAAGCCCATGAGCTTATTATCGTAGGTCGTAACAATTTGATAGGAACTCTTTTGTATGTCCCCATGTCGCCACATGAGAGGAACATGGGGACGTACAAACGCTTTTGGCATAGCAGGCCTCCCCAAGGAGGCCCATATGATGGACTATTAGCTCAGTGGTGGAGCGTGTCCTTGATAATTGTGTCGTTGTGCCCGAGCTGTGAGGGCTCTCATCTACATAGATACTTAAATGTGCTCATCGGCGCCTGACCAAGAGATGTGGATCATCCAAGGCATATTAGCATGACATACTCCTCTTGTTCAAATCAGAGTTTGAAACCAAACTTCTCCTCAGGAGGATAGGTGGTGAGATTTAGGTGAGATCCAATGGAGAAAGAATTTCCTGTTCACTCGTGTGATCCGGGCGGTCTGGGGGGACCCCAACGGTTCCTCTCTTATCGAAAATCCAAACATCCCTTATTAGTATTTGGAGAACTATATCTCGAGCATAGATTGAGGTTCGAGCTCAATGGGAAAAATGGAGCACATAACAACGCATCCTCACAGACCAACACTTACGATATCTCCCCTTTTATTTCGGGGTGATAGAGGGATCGTAGTATTTGAGACTGCAACCATGTGAGTATCATGGGAAAATGGAGCACATAAAAATGATTTTTATTAAAAGGAGGCCAACCCACTCATGTAAGTATCCCGGGCCACCACCAGTCGGACTGTAGTCCACCATCCCCAACCCGCTCTCCACACAACCATGTGCAGTCTGTTGAAACTGAGAACCGACTTCTGTGGAGTTCGAACCCTTAGGGAAGGGGTGATCGCATACTTACTTCTCCTAGTGAGCTCGATTGACTGAATACTTAGAACTCAAAACTGACTCAAGGCTCCAACATGGAGGTCCCACCACAACACCCGAAAGATCTTAAAGTTCTTCCCCTCCTTAGCCAATGCTGAGCTAAGGACACCTCAGAAAGTGTTGTAAGACAAGCGAGTGAGAAAACTGGAAAGCTCCTTTTCTGAGGTACCCCTTGGGTCTATTTATAGTTTCTGAAAAATGGTCTGCCATCAGCGCATCTCTGCTATTTTGAATGGATATATACAACCCAATTGGGTCTGCAAACAACTTAACTCCACTATTCTGAGTGGCTATTTCCAACCTCCGAGGGCATCCAGGTAATTTTGCCTCTGGACCCCACTGAGCGAATGATCCATGAGGGCACCGCTCACCTAAAGGAGCGAGTGCCGGGGGAGCCATGGACTCACCTCCTAGACTCTCTCTGAAGGGCGTGTGCTTAGCTCGGGCAACAACTCGCTGGCTCGACGAGATGTCTCCCCGCATGTGCGCTGAGGCGCGAGATCGGGGGCAAGTACGTGATGAATATCGCACTCTCCTAAAGGGCCTTTCCCTTGATTCGTGCAAATGCCCTTTTGGGTACTGGGTGAGTGAAGGTCAACCTACCTCACTCGCCAATCTAGTGTTTATGGGCTTGAATGTGCTATAATACTTTGAACCTGCCAGAGGGGGCCCACTTGGCGAATATGAGATTGTACACAATCAATCTCCCAAATCGGGCCAACCTCCCTTAACTGGTTTGTGGAGGGTTTTTAAGGTCGGCGAGGTGTTGCGCTTGCCCAGCCTCGATCCCTTGACCTCCTTTCGATGAGAAGTGATCCAGTTAAGCACATCTATGAGGACTTCCCAAGAGGTCACCCATTCTAGGACTACTCTCGCCCGAACACGCTTAACTATAAAGTTCTTTCACTTCCCATCACCAATTCAGCTGCAGCTCAATTGGTGTTGAGAAGTGAACGAATTTTATAGTTAAGCGTGCTCAAGCGAGAGTAGACCTGGGATCGGTGACCTCCTGGAAAGTCTTCGTAGGGTAGTTTAACTTGATCAATTCTCATCGAAAGGAGGTTCATGGATCGAGGCCGGGGAAGCACAATGCCTCGCCGATCTCAACAACCCGCCATAAACCAGTTAAGGGAGGTCAGTTCGGTTTGGGAGATTGACCACACGCAGTTATGTAGAGAGTGGGTTGGGGCTGGTGGACTGTAGTCTGGCTGGGGGCGCACCGGGATACTCACATGAGTGGGTCAGCTCCCTTTCAACAAAAACCGGTTTGGCCTCCTAATCGTCAAGTAAATAAGGCTCACAACTAGAGCCCGAAACACTAAAAGATCTGGAAGTATCATCCCCTCATCACGCTGAAGCTTGATGCCAGCATCAAGTGGAGTAGAGTTACTCTTCCCCTCCTGCATGCCGAACCGCTGAACAATCCGTTCCCCATAGCCCCTTTGGGAAACAAGCATGTCGCTCTCTTTCCTCTCCACATCAAGTCCAAGGAAGTGGTGGAGCTCACCCAAGTCCTTCATCTCAAACCAAATAGATAGCTTTGCACTGAGCCTAGCTACCTCCTCCTCGGAGTTCCCCATGATAATCATGTCGTCAATGTACAATAGCACCAAGACTTGAACCCCCCACCCCCCTCTTCTTGATGAATAGGCACAAATCTAAATCAAAGGTAGAATAACCATGGAACTAGAGGTATTCTGCAATCTTCCCATACCATGCCCGTGGAGCCTACTTCAATCCATAATGAGCCTTCCGGAGCTTGTAGACGTATCCTGGATAATCTTCAAACACGTATCCCGGTGCCTGAACCATGAAGATGTTCTTATCAATTTTCCACATCTTCCAATCTTGGCAAGCCTCCAAGGTCATCACCACTTGTACTGAAGTCATTTTTGTCACAACACTAAACGTCTCTTCTATATACTATTGAGAGAACCCTTGAGATACAAGGCAAGATTTGTACCGCTCGATGCTCCCATCTGCCTTATTATTCAGCTTATACACTCACTTGCATGTCACAAGAGTAACGCCTTCGACCTTGGGCACAAGGTCCTATGTCTCATTTTTCCTGAGGGTAGTCATCTCCTTATCCATGACATTATTCCACTCCTTGAATCCAGTGACGTCTTCAAAGCTAGAAGGCTCTCACTGGTCTAGAGGGCCTGCGAAGAAAAAAGAGACGAAGCTCACTGTGTTTCCTTTGCTATAACGAGCTGGTGGTTTATGGTCCTTTTCGATCTTCGAAGAGTCTGACCCTTGTTGACCACCTTCGCTGCTTCTTCTAAATCAGCTCCATTCTCGGGCACACTTGGAGCGTTGCTCTCCCTGCTTCCTGAACCAAAAGCCTCCGTCCTAGAGCTAGAAATACCTAGAGCTCCTAGTGACACAAGCAGCTGCACCTGAAGATCCTTAGCAGCATCCTCCTGTCCGTCGTCCGACCAGCTTTCCTGCAGCTGAATTAATGTTGAGAGGTGAAAGAACTTTGTAGTTAAGCGTACTCGGGCGAGAGTAGTCCTAAGATGGGTGACCTCCTAGGAAGTCCTCATAGGGTCGCTTATCTAGATCACTTCTCATTGAAAGGAGGTCGGGGGATCGAGGCTGGGCAAACGCAATGCCTCGCCGACCTCAACAACCCGCCAAAAACCAGTTAAAGGGAGGTCAACCCAGTTTGGGAGATTAACCACACGCAGTTGCGTGGAGAGCGGGTTGGGCTGGTGGACTACATTCCGGCTAGGAGCGGCCTGGGGAATTCACATGAGTGGGCTGACTCCCTTTCAATAGAAATAGTTACCTCCAAACATTCAAGGGTATCTTGAGATCTCAAGTCGTACATTTTGTGGTAATTGCCGCCTCTTTCCATATGGGCGAGGGTTGATTTTGGAAGTCACACAATATGTCGTGCCATCGTTTTTTTGATTCCATGACAATATCTTTTTTGATTTTTTGGAAACCATCGAATCCTTTGATGGAGAAGCATAGTTAGAAGGAGATAATTCTCCTTTCTTTGGTGGATACCGCCGACCTCCTTTCCCTACCCGGCTAGGGTTCTCTATGCTTATAAATAGAGGTGTGATTTCCCCCCTCTTTATGAAGAAACTTTCAGTTAGTAGGAGAATGCAAGCAGGTCGGCTGGACATTGGCCGAACCTGGGGATTCTTTCTCATTGCAACCGCGTGTGAGTTTTTGTGGTCGGCGACCACCATTCTTATCATCTGGCTTCTTCCTTGCTACAAACTTGTTGTCAGGCTTCCTCCTCACTACAGCGTGTTCGGCTCTCTGCCATCGACTTCCCTCTTGCCGTCGGATTTCTTTCTCATCACAACGTGTATGACCGGATCTTGGAGGATTCAAAATTACCATCAATCTCTCAGTTTATTTTTTCTCCCTTATAACAGTATTGTATGTTTGAGAAAAAAATATTTTTTTGCTTGCATAGTGGACGTATCCAATTTTGGGAAACCATCTTATATTTTTTTTGTTATTTGTTTGTGATGTTTCTTATTGTTTCGTGTTTATCGTTCTTTGTAACCTCTATTTTTGCTGTTAGATTATTTTTGAGGATCTGGAAATTATCTGCCCGATGACCATTTTCATAACAAGTGGTATCAGAGCTAGGTTTGATCGGTGACTAATTGGACATTCCGTTTCGAGTTGGGTTAATGGTAAGTGACGGCAACAATCGACTCTTTATCTTCCCAATATTGATCCGTGAATTTATCAGGTCATCTCGTTCTTAGTGTAGATTTTTCGGATTAGTCTCTGTCTTCTTCTACAACCAGTACAAAGTTCAAAGTTGCGAAATTCGATGGGAAGCACAATTTTGGCCTGTGGCAGGTGAATGTCAAAGCATTACTGATTAAGGAAGGTTTAAACCAGGTGTTATTGGAAAAGACTCATAAGGATGCTGAGGTTACTGATCTCATGTGGGATGATTTGGATCTCAAAGCACTGTCCACCGTGCAGCTTTACTTACATGATGTGTTATATGAAGTTCTTTTAGAGACGATTGTCTCTGGTCATTGGGCAAAGTTGGAGAGTATCAATATGCCGAAGTCTCTCTCCCAACCACATCTACCTCAAACAGCAGTTGTATAAGTTTAGTATGAAGGAGAGTTCCTCTGTACATGACCACCTGAATAGTTTCAAAAAACTATTATCCGAGTGTCTCGACATGAATATTCAGGTGGAGGAAGAGGACAAGACAATTATTTTTCTGAACTCTCTTTCAAAATCCTATGAGGGCATGATCACTACCCTCACCTACAATCAGTGGCGGAACTAGAAATTTTATTCCGCTTGGGCACACATAATAAACTAAAAAGCTGTGACGAAAGTACCAAACGTGGATAAACCACTATCGCTAAGATTAATACTACAATTTCACATTGTCTCCGCTCAAATATCATTGTTGTCTGGTACATATAGCATTAGTCGTTGAATTTGGAAAATAAATCCCGCAAAATGATGAGTTTATGAAATTCTTTTCATTTACTTGGATGGAGTTTGGTGTTAATATAGATTTTAAACACTACAACCACATTCAAAATTCTTTACAAAAACCAGCACTTCCTAAAACAGATTTTCTATCAAAAAGCAAACAAATCACCCCAAAAGAGACATTTTCTGAATCACAACATCCATTATCATAAAAAGGAAAAAATAACAAATTTCTACCTGCCGGAGATCCAAAACATTAAAACGCCAAAGCTTTCAAAATCAGTATATCCATCAGTTCCCCGATTCATCTAGTGCAGATCTCCATGTTGTTGCCTCCGCTGAAATTTCGCCGTGGACGCGCGCGCGCCGGTTGCTATCATTCGACGACGCCGACGAGCAGTGTAGCTTTGTCGCTCAACACTCGCCCTCGTAGATAGCAACATGATTTGACAGTAGTGGAAATGTCCAGCCGTGATGCCCTAGTCGGTGCGGTGAGAGAGGGTCGGGATGGGGGAGGCATCTCATAGAAATAAAAATAAAAGCAAAAGCAAATTAAAAGGTGTTGAACAATCATGACAACTTTGGAAGAAGACGGAAAAGAGTGCCAGCTTGGATAGGCACAAAGCTGGCTTTTCTTTTCTATGAAACTTGCATTAATGCCTAGGGACAAACCTACTACTAGGCGGCAAAATTTTTTCAGAAATCACGCTCGGGCACTTGCCGGAGCGTGTCTGTACTTAGTTCCGCCCATGCCTACAATAATGATGTTTTGGATATGAAAGAGGTCACTGCAGCCTTACTCTCGATGACATCCGTAAGAAGTCATCCGACTCAAGTATTGTTGAAAGTTCAGCTTTATTTTCTCGGTGTCAGTCTGGTTCAGGCAGAGGTAAGTCCAAGTATAAGAACAGTTTAGATAGTCACTATAACTACTGCAAAAAGAATGATCATATGATAAAGAATTGTTATAAGCTCCAGAGTAAGGAAAAAAGAAAGACCCCTTGTGAAAAAAAATTAAAAGTCTATCACATCTCTATGCCTTGAGGATGCAGATGAGGACATCCTCTAGTGTTTTTCCTCACCTTTTTTGTCTGCCTATTTTTGTGTTTTTTTCTTTTTTGGTTTCCTGCATTTATGTCTTCTTGTTTCCTGGTTATCATTTCTTCGTTTGCTCATGTTTATTTCCCTTTATTTTTATTCATGTTATCGTTATACTTGTATCGCTATAACTCTTATTTTTGAGTTATTTTTCTTGGTCAAAAACTTCATTTTGTGAATGCAGTTTAGTCACACTCTATTACCTAAGTTCTTTTCTTGTTACTCATTCGTTCTTGAAAGTCCTTTACATGAGTTTTGAGTGTGTTTAATCAACCTTTTTGATTAGATCTTACAGGGGTTCATTTTTCCATGTTGAGGTCAGTTTGTTTGCATTCATTGTTGATGTGTCTGTATTTGATAATTTTCTCTCTCATGCACACATCAAAGGCCAAAAGTCTTGACAAGTTCAAATTTTTGCTACCAGAGACCACCGTTGGAGGTGGAGCAGTTGAAATTTTAGCTCCAAGGTGCAGCATTTTTGAGACAGCCATGTCAGTACACTACAAGAAAAATCCTTATTAGCTAGGGGAAGAATCCCTTGCTAAATCAAAAAATTCGTTGCTAATTTATATTAGCAAGGAATTTAGCAACAAATAACATTCCTTTCTATATTGAGCCTAGCTAAATTTAGCAAGGATATTTTTCGTTGCTGTTTTGCAAGGATATTTTAGCAACGAATATATTGCTTGCTAATTTAGCAAGGGATAATACCTACAAAAATTTCGTTGCTAATCACCATCAAATAATTTTGATCCTAATATTACCTAGCATTAAAATTGTTGCAAATTTTGATGCTAATAAATGTCAAATCAAAGAAATAAATATATTTATAATACATTATTTCATGAATAAATTGATGATGAATCATTTTTAAAAATAATTAATAATAAAAATATTTGGTGTCAATTTTATTTTAATAATAACACTATATATCACAAATAATTTTTAATTAATTTTATTTTAAATTAAGCCAAATTAAAAATTTAATTAATTATAATATACAATACTATTTTGATTAAAACTATGCTCATAAATTTTTAGTAACATGCAATATAATTAATTAAAAGACGCGTGATTAAATATATACGATGCGCGCAGACCCAATGTCGAGCTCATATAACCAAATTTTCATATATATTAACAAACTACGTATACACTCAATATCGAGCTTATATAACCAAATTTTCATATATATTAACAAACTTTAATATAACATGAAACTTGTTTTCATACATAAACAAACTTCCATACATCAAACTTCCATACATCATCAATCATTTATATATACATCATCAAACTTCCATACATCGTCAAACTTTCATACATCATAATCATCAAACTTTCCAATATCATGGTCACCAAAATTTAATATATAACCAAAACATCAATATAACAAAAATAAAGTGATCTAACATAGAATTGAACCCCAAAACTACACAAAAATAAACAATATCAACAACTATGATTGAGTATTTTGTGGATCTGAAGAATGACGATTTTCAAAAGGTTGACGTTGAGTGGAAGCATGAGCTTGACTTTCAACTTGATATTGAGCATGAGGATGTTCACTTGGTACTGGAAAATAACCATGAGAAGTATAATATCCGGGAGCTGCAGCTGAAAAATAGCCAGGACCTGGAGCAGAGAAATGACCTGAAGAATTATATAGTCTTTGAGAAGGAAACTGCCCGGAAGAAAATTGATGACCTTGATAAATACCGTGCATCTCTAGAGCTGTAGAAATGGCATTCTTAACAATATTCTGAACAGCTTCATCAACTCTTCGTTCAAAATTATTATTCATCTCCACTTGTTGATTCTCTAAATCTTTAAGACGGTCCTTGTACTTGTCATTTTCAACTTGTACGGTATTATTTGAGCTAGTATCAGAAAGGGCCATATTTTCACTATATGAATTACCAAATCCATAACAACGGCCATTTTTTGGACCCCCTGATGCCTCAACCCATAATTCAGGATAATATATGCATGAACCTTGAGTAGAAAGTAAATAGCTCTGATCAGATTGCTTCTCCTTTAACTTAGAAGTATAAATCTCCTATAAAATAAATTGAAATATATTTAATAATATCATCACATTACAATTTCTTCAAAAAATAATAAATAAAAAACTTACAAATGCTTTTTTTGATTTATCATCTACAAAAGGCCCTTTCCCTTTATTTGTTCGATGAGTACGAGTAAAAACTTTTTCATGAGGCACCGGAATTCCTCCATTATCCCTGGCCTACAGTACAAAAAAAATACTTAACGATTTTGCATGTCATTAAAAAAATCATAGCTTTTGAGAGATTGAAGATGAGAGTATTAGTATTCAACATATATGCAAACACACAAAAAATCAAGGTCTAATTCTTTAAATGAGAAAGGGAATTACAAGGAAGAACACCCAAACAATGATTGTAAACATAACTCCTGATAGAATTCTACTTGAGAAAGAGACTAAAGTAAGAGATAATCAGAGCTACTTCATCATAGATGACACAATCATGTAATCAAAAATAAGTAGGATCATTGTAAAGTAACCATGTGCCAGAGTCATGTGGGAGGAGGTACTATCGAACGAAACCCTCACACAACTTAAAACAGCCAACTGGGTTGTAACAGCACTCAGTTTGTTGTAACAGCGCCCAGTTCGCTTTAAAACAGCCAACAGGGCGCTGGACAGCGCCCAGTTCGCTGAAAAACAGCCAACTGGGCGCTGTCCAGCGCCCAGTTCGCTGAAAAACAGCCAACTGGGCGCTGTCCAGAGCCCGGTTACGCGAAAAAAAACCAACTGGGCGCTGTCCAGCACCCAGATCGCTGTGAAACAGCGAACTGGGCGATGGACAGCGCCCAGATCGCTGTAAAACAGCCAACTGGGCGCTGTCCAGCGCTCAGATCGCTGTAAAACAGCCAACTGGGCGCTGTCCAGCGCCCAGTTCAGCGAAAAAAAGCCAACTGGGCGCTGTCCAGCGCCCAGATCACTGTAAATCAGCGAACTGGACGCTGTCCAGCGCCCAGTTCGCTGTTTTTTCAGCGAACTGGGCGCTGTCCAGCGCCCAGTTCGCTGAAAAAACAGCGAACTGGGCGCTGGACAGCGCCCAGTAACAACCAACCGGGCGCTGTACAGCGCCCGGATTGCTGAAAAACAAAAAACCAGGCGCTGGACAGCGATGGACAACGCCCCGTTCGTTGAAAAACAGCGAACCGAGCGCTGTCCAGCGTCCCGTTCGCTGAAAAACAGCGAACATCGAACAGGGCGCTGTTCAGCGCTGGTATTCAGCGAACTCGGCGCTGTCCAGCGCCCAGATCGCTGTAAAACAGCCAACTGGGCGCTGTCCAGCGCCCAGATCGCTGCAAAAACAGCCAACTGGGCGCTGTCCAGCGCCCAGATCGCTGCAAAAACAGCCAACTGGGCGCTGTCCAGCGCCCAGATCGCTGCAAAAACAGCGAACTGGGCGCTGTCCAGCGCCCAGTTCGCTGCAGAAACAGCCAACTGGGCGCGGAACAGCGCCCAGTTTGCTGAAAAACAGCGAACCGAGTGCTGGACAGCATCCAGTTCGCTGTAAAACAGCCAACTGGGCGCTGTCCAGCGCTCAGATCGCTGTAAAACAGCCAACTGGGCGCTGTCCAGCGCCCAGTTCAGCGAAAAAAAGCCAACTGGGCGCTGTCCAGCGCCCAGATCACTGTAAATCAGCGAACTGGACGCTGTCCAGCGCCCAGTTCGCTGTTTTTTCAGCGAACTGGGCGCTGTCCAGCGCCCAGTTCGCTGAAAAAACAGCGAACTGGGCGCTGGACAGCGCCCAGTAACAACCAACCGGGCGCTGTACAGCGCCCGGATTGCTGAAAAACAAAGAACCAGGCGCTGGACAGCGATGGACAACGCCCCGTTCGTTGAAAAACAGCGAACCGAGCGCTGTCCAGCGTCCCGTTCGCTGAAAAACAGCGAACATCGAACAGGGCGCTGTTCAGCGCTGGTATTCAGCGAACTCGGCGCTGTCCAGCGCCCAGATCGCTGTAAAACAGCCAACTGGGCGCTGTCCAGCGCCCAGATCGCTGCAAAAACAGCCAACTGGGCGCTGTCCAGCGCCCAGATCGCTGTAAAAACAGCCAACTGGGCGCTGTCCAGCGCCCAGATCGCTGCAAAAACAGCGAACTGGGCGCTGTCCAGCGCCCAGTTCGCTGCAGAAACAGCCAACTGGGCGCGGAACAGCGCCCAGTTTGCTGAAAAACAGCGAACCGAGTGCTGGACAGCATCCAGTTCGCTGTAAAACAGCCAACCGGGCGCTGTCCAGCGCCCAGTGATCATCAAATAGATCAATGTCCTCATAAGTTTTCTTTTAAATTACGGATCATCAAATAGACCAATGGGTAAGTAGGTGTTATTGGGTTGGATCATCAAATAATTTAAATAGACAAATAAAATAAAATGACAACAACAGTAATAGTGATCACTCAGAGCACACCATCAATAAAAGTAAAGTAAGACGGTGACATACATTTCACGAAATCATATATAGTAATTGTGGAGCATATAGTCCAACAACGTGAAATTCATGTAGTTTTGTTCACTTAATATAGATCTTAAGTCATCCATGTACCTAAGGGATATGCGTCGGGTATGATTTGTATATAGGTGCCCATGTACAAATCCATTACAGTGATAAATTACACTATGGTTAGTATATCAATTGAATTCACACGGGTATGTATGAACGATAAATACCATAAATGGTCTAACATCATACATTGAGTATAATATTACACTATTGGTGTACATTAACCATAGTGTTCAAGGAAATCAAACCCGTCTTGATTCCCTAAATATCTCAAAAGACATTGAGTCATTCCCTGATTCTCGTTTGATTTTCAGCGAACGGGGCGCTGTCCAGCGCCCAGATCGCTGATTTTCAGCGAACGGGGCGCTGTCCAGCGCCCAGATCGCTGATTTTCAGCGAACGGGGCGCTGTCCAGCGCCCAGATCGCTGATTTTCAGCGAACGGGGCGCTGTCCAGCGCCCAGATCGCTGATTTTCAGCGAACGGGGCGCTGTCCAGCGCCCAGATCGCTGATTTTCAGCGAACGGGGCGCTGTCCAGCGCCCAGATCGCTGATTTTCAGCGAACGGGGCGCTGTCCAGCGCCCAGATCGCTGATTTTCAGCGAACGGGGCGCTGTCCAGCGCCCAGATCGCTGATTTTCAGCGAACGGGGCGCTGTCCAGCGCCCAGATCGCTGATTTTCAGCGAACGGGGCGCTGTCCAGCGCCCAGATCGCTGATTTTCAGCGAACGGGGCGCTGTCCAGCGCCCAGATCGCTGAGTTTCAGCGAACGGGGCGCTGTCCAGCGCCCAGATCGCTGATTTTCAGCGAACTCGGCGCTGTCCAGCGCCCAGATCGCTGATTTTCAGCGAATGAGTATGCAATACATTCAAGGAAATCAAACCCGTCTTGATTCCCTAAAGAACGCAAAAGACATTTTGAGTCCATTCCCTGATACTACTCAGTAGCCTCTGCCACCACCTATCCCAAACACCCATACTTAGCTTTCTTCTTAGCTCACTACTCAACTAGTAGAAGATTCATCAGTTCCTGTTTCTCGTTTGAAAAACATCGAACTGGGCGTTGTGCGTTGTCCAGCGCCCAGTTCGTTGTAAAATACATAATTGTGACATATAATAAAAAAACTTACCATCCTATGAGCATGATGATGAATGGAAATGGTTCCACTGGTGCTTTTAACTACCCCTTGGCCATCTCTATCGGAGAGTCTATTTTTGCGATTACATTCTTGGATATCTTTAAATTTACGTGCTTCCCATATGTCCCATAATCCTTCAAAAATTTCTCTTCGCATCCACGTCGGTGGAGGAGCAGACCTTGACTTTGCTGCATTTCGGATACGCCTCATTTCCGAAGCCATTGCTCTGCTAAAATAACTTTTCCAAATTTTATATACTTGTTGCTCTGTTGATGAAGCACGCCAAGTATATTTTGCCTACAATTATCAAAAAACTTATATTATATGCAAATCATTGTAACAAAAATACTAATAAATAATCAAAATATTTTTACCTTGAATATGTTAAACATATTTTGTTTTACATCATTTGGAATTGCACTAAATGTGGGCCAAACTCCATTGAACCAACCTCTCAAACAATTCAACATAGAACGAGGTGCAGAAGTACTAATGAAACTGCAAACATGATATAAAGCAATATAATTAAATAAACTACATTATCAAATGTATGTCTTTTTATAAATGATACATCATAAGAAAATAAAATAAAAAAAAATTTAAAGGGATAATATTACCATTTTCCTGAAATGATGAGTATCTCTCGTCCCTCTTCATCACGCTCAATCTCATCTTTGTTATTTGAATTTTTTGGCTCAAGTTTTTCTACATCAAGAGGCGTCTCAATATCAGGAGGTGAGCAATCATGACAATTCACATCATCAGACGTCTCATGCTCCTCATCTGTATCACAGTGCGACTCGGAATTTGTGCTTGATTGATGATTCATATCTTCCATTAAGAGTCTCAAAAAAGTATCATCTCGATTTTTGTTAGATGATAATCTACCTCCGCGTCCTCTAGTCCGCATAGTAACTGCAAATTTTATTAATACATTATTAATTTAAACATATTAAAAACACACATTTACAACCAAAGAAAAAAATGCATGTACAATAGTAAGTATATATAACCAACACAAGAGATATATTCTCAAGCTTACACAAACATAAAAGTTATATAGCATGGATATCATTGAAAGTGATGTCATCTTCTTCCTCCGATGAATCTGCATCATCTGATCCATCATCATTTGATTCATCATCATCTGATTCTGTTGATCGTTTTTCGAACTCATCAGACTCAAAATTATGTTCAAGATCCCTCTCTAGTGATTGTAATTCATCGGGATTTACTTGTTCCGCTTGACGATGAATATCAACTAGAACAATGTCATCATCTGGTACAACATGAGTTGGATTCATAGTTGAAGTCTCTTGGTAAAATTCTTCTACTGGAATATCACTAATCTCATATGTGCTTCTTGCTTTAACTTTGAAAACTGCATGCCAACGACGATCAAGAGCTTTCTTTCTCCAAGGATATGATGTGTAGCACACTTGATGACATTGAGAAGCCATCACAAATGGGTTATCTTCAGCCATACTACGATCATTATTAATATCAACGATTTTATATCTTGGATGAACTTTTGTTCCTCTTTTTCCACTATCGAACCATTTACACTTGAACATCACTATAGTATTTGTGATGGGCCCTAAAAAACTCAACTCAAGAATTTCTAACAATTCACCATAATAGTCTTCATTAGAATCATTATAATAACTCCCATTAACACAAACTCCACTATTCATTGTAGACTTTCCTTCTCCATACTCAAGTGTGTGGAATCTATAACCATTCACAAAATATCCATTCCAACGTTTAACAATGCTACTAAATCCATACGCAAATTGTTTGATATCACTGTCTTTTATTTGGTTGACTGGATTTTCAACCTATTAAAATAAAAAATTGTTAGTAATATATATTATATAACTATATACGTATTAATAAAATATCATCTTACATAAGTTTTAAACCACGTTGAGAACTCTTTATCACGCATAACTCCTAATGTTATGGGAGTCAAATTTGGTAGTTCAGCTTGTTTCTCGGCATCATAAAGCCTACAAAACATATATTCTCAGCACTTACATAATTAATATTACTTACTATTATTAACAGTAATGATAACTATAAAATATTAACCATAATATTACTTACTCAACATATTTAGAGATCTCAGGGCAGTTCAACAAAATATATATCGTGCATGCATCCTTCTCAAGCGGAGTTAAAATGCGCATGGGATCTTTTGGGCTAAATGGCCGACCTGTACAATTGAACACAGATAAACGACTACATGGTTCAACTTGAATTATATTCTCATTGCGCCCTGTACTCCTAGATCTTGTTTCTACATGAGGAGCAAAGAAATGAGAGCAAAAAGTTGAAGTCTCTTCAATCAAGTAAGCTTCAACAATTGATCCTTCTACACGTGCCTTGTTCTTTACTTTACGTTTCAATGTGTTCAAAAACCTATAAATATCAAAGTTAATATATATAACATGCAATAAGAAAGTAATTTTCAAGAGATAATTACCTCTCAAAGGGATACATCCAGCGATATTGAACAGGCCCACCAACCCTTGCTTCGTATGCCAAATGAATTGGCAATGCTCCATGGAATCAAACAAAGCTGGAGGAAAGATTTTCTCGAGTTTGCATAAGATTACAACTATGTTCTCCTCCATTTTTTTCATATCCGACTCATAGAGAGTTGTTGAGCATAAGTCTCTAAAAAATTGGCTTAATTCAGTTAAGCCATTCCACACAACTTCTGGTAATAAATCTCGAAAAGCAAGAGGAAACAATCTCTCCATAAAAATATGGCAATCATGACTCTTCATTCCATGCATACTATAATCCTCCAAATTAACACATCTACCCAAATTAGATGCATACCCGTCTGGAAGTTTCAAATTTTTTACCCACTTTAGTACAATCTCTCGTTCATCCTTAGATAATGTATAACTTGCCTTGGGTTTAAGAAGTTTCCCATTCACCTCCTTGAGCTCAAGATCACGACGCTTGCATATGTTTTGAAGGTCTAGACGGGCTTTTACATTATCCTTAGTCTTACTTTTTATATCCATAATAGTGTTAAATACATTATCAAACATATTTTTTTCAATGTGCATCACATCTAGGTTATGGCGAATCAGATTTGTTTTCCAATAAGGTAATTCCCAAAAGATGCTTCTTTTTAACCAGTTATGAGACTCGCCAAACCCTTCTATTTTGTCCTTGTCCTTAGTCTTACCAAAGTCAATCTTGGGTAAGAATGCGACTATAGCTTCGAGCTCATGACCAGTTAACTGAATAGGAGGCGCATCTGTCTCAATCCTTCCCTTGGTGAAGTTGTCTCTTTGATATCTATATGGATGATCTAATGGTAAAAATTTACGATGACAATCAAAGAAACATGGTTTTCGACCATGTTTAAGTCTAAAAGACTTGATATGATTCATGCAATATGGACACGCCAATTTACCATGTGTACTCCAACCCGACAACATTCCGTATGCAGGAAAGTCACTGATAGTCCACATTAATGCTGTCCTCATCTGAAAATTTTGTTTTTTTGACACATCATAAGTCTCAACCCCAACATCCCATAAAATCTTCAACTCATCTATTAAAGGTTGTAAATACACATCCAAGCTCCTACCTGGACTCTTTGGACCTGGCACGAGTAAAGAGAGAAACATATAAGGTTGATCCATGCACATCCAAGGAGGTAAATTATAAGGTGTAACAATAACTGGCCAACACGAGTAAGGTTTAGATCCTTGATTATGTGGATTAAATCCATCGGTGGAAAGAGCAAGTCTAACATTTCGTGGCTCAGCTGCAAAGGTAGGATGAGTCCTATCAAAGTGCTTCCAAGCCTCACCGTCCCGTGGATGGCATAATTTTCCCTCATCACCAATATTTTCCTTATGCCATCTCATATGTTCTGCAGTGGTTTTGGACATGTACAACCTTTGTAGTCTCGGTGTAAGTGGTAAGTAACTCAAACGTTTAAATGATATATCTTTATGCTTTTTACTCCCCCGTCGATTTCTAGGCATGAATCTAGGGTGTCGGCATACCTTACATTCTTTCAACATTTCATCATATTTCCAATACAACATGCAATCATTTTCACAAACATCAATCTTCTGAAGGCCTAGACCGAGTGGAGCAACCACCTTCTTGCTTGAATAAAAGCTATCGGGTAGTTTATGTCCCTTTGGGAGCATCCGACCAAATGCCTTTAAAAACCGATTAAAATGTCTTTCGCTCAAGTTTGATTCAGATTTGATATTTAGAAGTTCTGACAATGCTGATAACTCTGAATATTCCTCACAACCAGGCCAAAGAGGACTTTCTGCAGCATCCTTCAGTTCAAAGAACTTTTTAGCAGTTATGTTAGGGTCTTCTGGCTCATGATCTCTAGTATCCCATTCAAATTCAGGACCAGCTACATCAACAATCATATCAATCAAAGTATTTTGTTGTTCTTCAATAACTCTCGGCTCAGACATTATTTGCTCTTGCATATGACTAGTATGTGCTTTAACAGATGGTTCATCCCAATGCGGCTCACCTTGTCTTACCCAATTAATATAACCACGCTCAAAACCTCTAGAAATGAGGTGAAACTTGACCATATCAGGCACAAGAAATTTTAAGCTTCTACAATCGTAACATGGACACCGAATTTTTTCTCGGTCCATATATCTTGTATATTGTTGACATAATTCTATGAATCCTTTAACCCCCATTTGATACTCATCTGTAATACCATATCCATCTGGGCAAACACGATTATTGATCCAACTTCTATCTGGATGCATAATTGTTGTTCTACAAATACAACAAAACAAATAATTACTTATTACATAAAACAACAATGTCTTCTTTTGATAAATGCAATAACTATGATATTATATCAAATTAGACATTAACTATCAAATAACAAACAATTTATTCTATGATGATCAAAGTAATGTATGTTGATTTTTTTCTTATCAATATTGAGTGTTCATTTAGTGTAACCATGATACACTAAATTACTAAAACCCAAGTAGGTAAAAATAGCTCGTGAATGTGGTCCCATTATAGCTAAACCATACCCTATGATATCTTAGGTGTTTCATTTGCGCGACATATTTGTAAGCAACATCATATACCACTATCCTAGGTCATGGTACTAGGATATGCCGACTGATACCACACTACTTAGTTATTATCTAAAAGTCATGTATTACCCTATGGATGTTTACCCTATTATTGATAAGAACATTATACTTATGGTTATAATGGGCCAGTGTCAGGGCTTATAAATCAATATTAAGTTTAGTGATTCCATAATAACAGCATGATTGTAACAAATACTGGATAGACATTGTGTAGAATATAGCATTAACAATGATAACGGGAGCACTAATCTAGATAACCGAAAATGATTGTTAATGAGGACAGTGGTCAGGAGGCTCTCAATTATCACGTGGCACCGTTCTATTTGAAAATCCTAATTCACCAATTGTATTGAGCAGTATACATGTCCACACAAATGGTATTAATATTACTATTTTATTGTGTTAGGAAACTTTAGTAGTATCGGTCAAGACAATTTATATAATTGTCTTCCTCAACTTTCCAAGTGGAGATATAAATTAAGTAGATAAATTTGGCCTATCTCAATGAATCATTCTGAATTGTATGATACACTATAACAATTCATTAGTATTTAGTACACGGTAACACAATAAGTTTATGGGTTGTACTCATTCTTCTTGACTACCGATATATTATGATAAACAATTCATTGTACTATAGATATAACCACTTGGAAAGTTGAGGAAGACAATTATATAAATTGTCTTGACCGATACTACTAAAGTTTCCTAACAAAATAAAATGGTAATATTAATACCACAGGTTGAAATTAATGTATTAGCCGAACCATGTTAATCATGACCAATATTAGGTGATATTGGGCACTGTAGTATTATATCACCATAGCTCCGCGACAGGTGTTTCCTACATTAGGATGTATCAGCTTACTGACACTGTTCACATTTTATAATATTCACGACTAGTATGCGATATATGATGTTAACGTGAATAATACTCAATGGTATTCCCTTAGTAATAACTACAGTGCGAACTCTAGTGAGTTATAGCTATAACTTATACTAAAATGCTAATATAACAATTCTCGCGCCCTGAAGACCACCAATCGGCCGGGCTAAGCTTCCTATTGCCTGGTTTTATGACAATAGGACAGTGCTGAGTTAACAGAGAATTAAGGAATTAATTACCATCTGGATTAACCAGGTATTAGTATTTACAAGTGATTGGATAAATAACTAATAGCACATTAGACTATCAGTTAAGCACCTATACAAGGCTAGTGTATAGGGGAGAGCGCATAATCATGTTGGTTTACATAGGTGATTACCATAATTCTCTAATCACTTGTAATATAACTATCTAACTGTACATAAACGTTAGATACAGTTATGGATTGCCTCCCAATTTACGAAAGCTCATAAAATACGATCGTTGTGTAATGATCGTAGTTAAATGATTCACTTTTTTCATCGATCATGTTAATGATAAGCTTATTAAATAATGTATATACATCTAGTTCATTTGGGTATATTAATATCGTCAGAGACTTACATTTGCAAAGATGCTGCAGAATGAAAATATGCAATTGTGTATGGCTTCTGTATCAAAGGCTCAAATTCCTGATGATAAAAAATAAAATCAGCCAGGCAAAAACAAATTTAGAACATGCTACAAGAACAACAAAAAGCCTAAAAACAGGGAATGACAGTAAAGCTACGGCTTCCTCCCACTTATATGTCAGCATGCATGTATTTGTGCAAAGTGTATGAAAATTTGTGTGCACATTTGAATTCTCCCTTCAATATTGGCTTCAGCAGGTCATAGTGATGGAAACTATAAACTATGCACCTATGAATAAGAACCTAACACTTGCCATGTCACAGACTCACAAGGAAATTTTCCTCTCTTCATACTTTCAAAGTTCAAAATAAAGGACTCCGAAGTGAAGTACAGTGGGCTACAGCAATGCACATCAAATGCCTGCGCCATGAATTCTCTCATTTTTTAATAACCAAAGTAGGCAAGACGGCCCAAATCAAAGCTTTTATGCCTAGTAACATGTTTTGCAGGTAAACCTATAAAATGGCAAAATAATTTTGGATACTTCAATGGAAACTGACATGTTTGGTTCATTAGAACCCAAAAAATCCATCTTAAAAACTAATCAGTGAAAGTGAAGGGGCCGAAGGACTTGAAGTACTCTAGAAAATTAGGAATACCCAATATGGAACACACCGGTGTAAACAAACTATAGATGCAGTCACACAGGTACTTAATCCACATGACACATGATCACGTCACGATAATTCCAGCACACCCCATCACGTGAAAAACCATGCGCATGCGCACACTACTATCTAAATCATTATAATTTCGAATATAATGCCTCACGCTATTGAGGCCATTACAACTTGCTAATTGATTTAACATCCAAAGCTCATTGATGGAATCAAAAAAAAACACACACAAAAATTAAGATTCTCTTGGGCATTTGATCAAACAAAATGTGCGCATATTGTAAAAGAGGAAACAAAAGATGCTATAATACATCAAAATGGCCACCACTAGGAGTTGCAAAGGGGAGGAATGTTATACCTTGCCGATGTCAACGAAGTGGAGGGGCCGGAGTATATGGGATTTCCGGTGTGCTCTGCTGCTCGGGATGGGGTTCCGGTGTGCTCTGCTGCTAGGGATAGGGTTTCGGGCTCTGCTGCTCGGGATGGGAAAGATGATCCCCAGCTGCTCGGAATGAGAAGGACGAACCCCGATGAGTTAGAAAATCACTGAATGGTGAATGGTGAAGAGGGAGACAAGATCACGCAGAGCTTACCAAGATCGATCGGAGTGGGATTTGGAGGCCGATTCACCTGGAGGAAGAAGCTAGAGTCACATCACTCTAGATCAGGGCCGGAAAAACTCGCCGGAGTATAGAAGCTTCGCGGCGATATCGCCGGAGGAAGAAGCTTCGCGGAGATTTCACGGGAGAGGATCGCTCTCAGCTGCGCGAGATTTCACGGGAGAGAATTGAATAGGGTTTTCACGGGAGTGTTAGGGTTTTTTCTATTTATATTAAATCTAATTTACTTTATTAAAGTAGTAATGAAATAAAATGGAGGGAAACAAAAAATTTCCCTCCATAAAGTGCATTATTTTTTTTTGTAATTTTGATTTTAAAATATACACAACTATTTATACTTAATTTATTTGTAAATTATTAACATTCAAATAAAGTGCTTTATACGTAATATTATTTCGTTCTTCATCAGTCTAGATTCAAATGGGTTAATGACATTGATAATGACGTACAATGCAAGTATGAATGTTTAGTATCCTCCGTCTCCATTCTTTTTTAGTTTGTTTTCGATAAATTATGATCTGATCGATCCTTCAAAGAAGCAATATTTATATATATATTATCAGATCATACTTTGTGATATATAGTTACACGATTGATTTACTTGTCACCAAATGTATAACTTTCACAAATATTTAATGTGTTTGGTTTTATCGTATATCTATTAAAATAAGTTTTCTTCAAATTTTTTTTGTGGTTTGCACATAACAATTTGGTCTGCACTTAGAATATTTTGATGTGCACATAAAATTGGTTTGCACGTATCCAAATTTGATTTGCACATAATATTTGCATATTTTAATGCAAAAATTTTAGCATGAAATTTTTGGAAGGAAAAATTTCGTTGCAATTTAGCAACAAGTATTTAGCAACAAAATATTTCGTTGCTATTTTTGCAACAAAAAATTTCGTTGCTATTTTTGTAGCTAAAACCAAATATTATATTCATTGCTAAATTCGTTCCTAATTAGCAACAAACTAGTTAGCCTTTCTAATTTTCGTTGCTAAATCATGTTTTTCTTGTAGTGGTACAGATTGTGTGCTACTCGGGATTGAATGAGTTTTTCTTATGATCCGTTATTGGCCGAAGTTCATTCAGTTGATTCCTTTGGCTTTGGATCTTGGTGGCTGTTAAAACATCTTGGTGTTATCTCAGACAGGTGGATCATGACATGGAAGAGGCGTCAAAGTGGAGATTGTTGCGGTAATTGCTGCCTCTTTTCATATGGGCGAGGACTGATTTTGAAAGTCACAAAATCTATATTGTCATCGTTTTTGGGAATCAAATTCTTGGCGGTATCTTTTCAAATTTTTAGGAAACCATTCAATCCTTTGATGAAGAAGCATAGTTGGAAGGAGATAATTCTCCTTCCTTGGGTAGATACCATGGACCCCCTTTCCCTACCCAGCTAGGGTTCTCTATGCTTATAAATAGAGGTGTGATTTTCTCCCTCTTTATGAAGAAGTTTTTGGCTAGCAAGAGAACGCAAAGGAGGTCGGTTGGCCATTGGCCGAACCTGGGGGTTCTTTCTCGTTACAACCGCGTGTGCGTTTCTGTGGTCGGCGACCGCCATTCTTGTCATCTGGCTTCTTCCTTGCTGCAACCTTATTGTCGGGCTTCCTCCTCATTGCAACATGCTCGGCTCTCGGCCATTGACTTCTCTCTTGCCACCGAATTTCTTTCTTGTCGCAACGTGTGCGGCCGGATCTTAGATGATTCAAAATTACAATCAATCTCTTGATTTATTTTCCCACTTATATCCGTATTGTATGTTTGAGAAAAAAATAAAAAATATTGACTGCACAATGAACGATAGACTTATATGAGTTTTACACATTAATATTAATAGGTAATAGCCCAATAAATTCTCCAATAAATAAAACAGTAAATAATAATAATAATAATTAAAAAAAACATGAGAGAGAAGGTACGTAGATACAGAGAAGCTCATCAATCTGTAGTAAGACGGAGAATAGGACGCAGTAGGTGATTATATGCCAGACATATATTATCTATTTTGTCCTTACAATTATAAAAGATTGTCTGACGCGGGACCATGAAAATTGAAAACCGTTACTTATAACGATCTTCTACTTCTAATTAGTGGAGTCTCTATCAATTTGTCCATTTTAAATAATTATTAATGTGTATATATATATATATATATATATATATATATATATATATATATATATATATATATATATATATATTAAAAAATTTGTTCTTTCCGAATAAATTTTGCTTGCATTGCCTTAAACGATTAAATAGTTTCAGTTATTTATAGTCTTCATTTAAGATTTTAAGATGATTGTTATTAGCATCGCAGTTTTGAGTAGTCGTATCGTAGTTTCTCCTAATTTTTTACGTCTTTTAGAAATACGTCTTGTATATGCATTTTTAAAAAAAGTGTTACTTCCATGTTGAACACTTTTCGTGTTGAACATTTTTTCTAAAAATGCATGTACAAAATGTATTTCTAAAAGGCGCAAAATCTGAGCGTATTTCCAAATTACGACTTGTACAAGCATTTTTTTGGAAAAGTGTTCAGATCTAGACGAGATCTACAACTTTCGTGTTGAACAATTTTCCTAAAAATGCATGTACAAGACGTAGTTCCAAAAGACGCGAAAATAAAGAGAAAATGTGGTGCGACAAGCCAAAACTGCGGTGCTAATAAAATTTACCTTATTTAATGATGTAGATTCATTTTTGTTTGATCTAATGATGTATAATTTATTTGATTAAAAAATATAAAATGATGAGATTAATGAATCTGTCGAATTAGCTATAAATAAATATGATATGGACAATGAAATTGATACTATTCATTTCACTCCAAGAGAAGAGGCCCCTGATTCCACATGGGGTACTGGGGCGATGCACCACTGCTAGAAAGATTTAAATGAAAAGATACATGCGACGAACAATAAATATTATCGTTATCGCACATTGCGCATAAGGGAATCTCGTGCAGGGGCGGATCCAATGGGGGGCCGAGGGACACTGACCCCCATTATTTTTCAAAACTTTTAGTGTATTTGGATTCCTCTTGTCGAGTCAATGAATTTTGACAACTTATACGTCAAAAACGGTGGGCAGATAAGGGAGAAACAACTCCGATAAGATGGAAATGTTTTAAAAAAAATTGATGCAAGTTAATGACTGGCCCCCCATGTTAAAATTTTTAAAACCAAGTAACGCATTCAAAAAAAATATTGTGCATCCCCGTTATTAATTTTCTGGATCCGCCACTGACTAGTCCACCGTCACATTATATTAGGTAAAAACTGAGTTGTTCATGGCATTGAAACATTAAAATAGAAGTCATGCATGATCTCCCATGCAACAGTTACTCAACTTTTGAGTCATCACACATTTGAATTTTCTAAAGAACAGATTTTTATCTCATAAATAAAGTATAATTTTTTATATACTCAATATACTTGTATGTTCTAAAAATAAATATTAGTATAACAAATTGATAAATAATATATCTTCCAAAATAATATAAAAGTTTGTCCAAAATAATATTTTAGTGACATAATTAAAAAGTAGCCAATTGCTTAGTATTAAACAAAATAATATAAAAGTTTGTTCAAAATAATATTTTAGTGACATAATTAAAAAAAAGTACCCAATAGCTTAATATTAAATTATTAATACATATTTTATTTTTGTGATATTATTACATATAACATAGGACTATAAATTTGATTAAACGACGGAGCATTAATAATTTAAAAAATTGTTTAAATTAGGCAACAATTCCTTTCCAGGTGTTTTGAATTTAGTACTTAGTAGTTAATTAATAAAGAGCACTTTGCACTTTAACCCTTTCAAATTATAATATTTAGTCTTTACAGCACTAAATTAGACGCTTCTATTCCTTGTCAATGCGCTTTCAGTTCGTCGGATGCCAAACTACTGCCAACATTATATAGAAAGTGCAAATTTAATGAAAGTTTGAGACTGTTCTCAAAAGTTCCCAGCCACCACCCTGCCTACTTAAACTCCTCGAGTAAACTAGCACATCTCTCTCTCTCTCTCTCTCTCCCTCTCTCCTTCCCTCTCTCTCCCTCTCTCTCCCTCTCTCTACTGGTTTTATTTTCCGGCCACAATTTGAACTCCGGTTGCAAAGAAAGGACTTTCTTCTTACTTGCGCTACACCTAAAATGGAGAGAGACGGCGCCGTACTTCCGGCAACCGCCTCCTGTTCTCCGGCGACTCGTTCCTGCCGGAGCCACAGCGAAGCGGAGAGAAAACGCCGGCAACGCATCAACGGGCACCTGGCCACACTCCGCTCCCTCCTCCCCGCCGCCGCAAAAGTATGCATATAATTAAAATAGCATTCTAATAATTCGTTTATTTCGATTTTCGTCCAGTAATTAATTAGTTCCTAATTTATTTATTCAGATGGATAAAGCGACGCTGCTTGGGGAGGTGGTCAGGCACGTGAGGGAGCTGAGGGTTCGTGCTGATGACGTGTCGAATCCCGCAGTTCCTGACGAGGGCGATGACGTCGGCGTCGAGGGTGAGGAAGCCGCTGGCGGCGGCGGGAGAGTGAGGGCGTGGGTCTGCTGCGCGGACCGGCCTGGGTTGATGTCCGAGTTGAGCCGGGCGGTCGGTTCGGCTAGGGCGAGGGCAGTTCGGGCGGAGATGACCACGATAGGGGGCCGGACGCGGAGCGTGCTGGAGCTGGAGCTGCTGGGCGGTCCGGCGTTCGCCGGAGTGGAGGCGCGGTCGGCCATCCAGACCGCGCTCAGGGAGGTTCTCCTGACCCACGGCGGTTCAGCCGACCGGTTCAAGAGGCAGCGCATGTCGTCTCTGTTCGGCACCGCCACCCTTTAATAAGTAATTAACAGCTCTTCCCTCCATTGCTGCCATTCCATTCAAGCTTCCTTCTCTGCTGTAAAATCTCTTCCCAATGTAGTAATCATTTGCTTTATGGCGGCAAATATAAATTTTTTTAATTTTAATTGCGGAATTTATGTGCATGTTTTGGTATAATCAGGGAGAAATTATTAATTTGGATTATCCTTTTTATTTAAAAAAATTCAGTTGGCATGATGATTAATTAGCTTTAATAAACATTCACTAATCATGAGAAGGTTAGAGAGTGGGATTAATGGGCGCTTTAGAGCCAGAGGGTTCCTGTTAGAGTGAAGAAGAAGGAATTTTTCTGTATAAAGATTCGGGGTTCAATCTTGGAGATTTTCTGTATAATATCTCTCTAAAATACAAAGATACACGTCACTATCTTACATGATTGTTATTCACATTATATAATTTTGATTTTTCGTAAATTTTTGATATAAGTAAATCAGTTTTTATTAAATTTATATTTGAAAATTATATTGTTAATAGCTAATTAATTTTTTGATATTCATAAATAAATATTTAAAAAAAGTTTAATTTTTTTTTATTATAAAATATTTTAAAAGTATAGTAATATTTTTAGAGAAAATACAATAAAGTAATAAAATTTAACAATCAAAATATATCAACATGTTGGCTTATTTATAATCATCATTTCATTTTAATTTTTAAATTAAAACTAATCATCACTTCATTTTAATTTTTAAATTTGAAATTAATTTGTAAAAAATTATTAAAAAAATTTAAACTTATAAATTGAACATCTATATGCTAACAAAAACATATATTTAAATATTTTGTATCTCAAAATTTGACAATCAAAATATGTTTGCTCGTCCTGTTTGATTAATAATCTATTTTATGAAGTTTTTCTGAAAGAAATTAATAGCAAAATAAAATTTTGCATGGAGCAAGCGAAAATTTTCATAATAAATGAAATTGATCAACAACTTAGATAGAATGCGAATAACCTAAAATAATTTGCGGATAACAACCACCTACATTTAAACCTCCATAATTATATCTTATTTATTAAGCGCATTGTTATTAGCACCCGACACATAAATACTATCCACACTCAAAATTTGAAAAAAAAACTTAAATAAAAGAAATTTTTAATAAAAGTTTTAAGGGTCTCTAAGTAAGCTTAACCTTTCTTAATTCTCCAAGGTGAGTAGCTATTTTATGAACATTGCACGAGGAAGAGGGCGTTGGTAATTATTTTTTTAAGTGCTAATAGCTAATTTAAGAGTGGAAATAACAATGCTTATCTTCTGATTATTAAATTTTGGGATTATGTTCTTAATGAATTATAGAGTAAGCACTTTCTTCTTCTTCCTTTCATTATTACCTATATTCTTTGATTTGCATTTATATTTGACTAATAGATGTTAAGATATATTGTTTTAATGATTTGTCATTTTGATTTTACAAGTCATTCATATTATTGTGTAATGCATTTTGGGAGAGGCAGTGGCGCGTGTGCTACAAGCGGTTTGGGAGGCTGAGCAACAACTTTTGTCGTGAACAATGTAAAACGCAGAAGAGAGGATTCGTGATAAAAAAATGCGACTAAGGTGGAAAAAAAGAGAGAAATCATAGCGTAATGAAGGAAAAAAGACATGGTTTGGAGGAAGACGGGAAAGGAAGATGGGATGAACAACATGTTGATTGAAGATGGAAGATGATAGGGTTGAGAAGCCCTCTATGACCAGATAGCCAAGAAATAGAAGAAAAAGTGTTGAGATATAATGCGGAAAGTATCATCTAGATGCAACCAAATAAATATAGGGTTGACAAGTACGGATAAATCTGAACAAATCTCTGCATACATAAATAACATAATTGCAATAATAATACATGATGAAATATACCGACATCCGTTACAAAGAACGCGGATGAGTCGAACTCGCTCGGTCCGCGGGAGAGAGAATAATCTAAACTGCAATCCGCTAGCACAGCGGACGCACAAGGTTCATCGAGAATCTTTGTCATTCCATGATGACCAAACCACCCGCCACCATTGGTGAAGCACCGTCGAGGCAACTGCACTCACGCACGCCATCAACACTATGCCGCACCACCAGAGAGAAACATCATCAAGGCTACTGCACTCCCGCGTGCCTTCGCCGTCATGCTCGCATCGCCGAAGAGAAACTCCGTCAAGGCCACTGCACCACCGGAAGCATTCGCCGCCACACCCGTACCGCTGGAGAGAAATGTTGGAAATTTCCCGTAAGGTAGTTTCGATTCATCGAGACGTCCCGGTGAAGTCGTGCACGAATTTTGAGCCTATTCAGACTTCTACGGGCGTGCGTTAATTTAGTCGCACGAACGGTCGAAGCCTGTAATAGATTGGTCAGATCGTCTCGTAACTTCAGCCGCAAACCCGACCTCACCCTTGACATATGAATGGACGTGATAATTAAATCTCACTCAATTTTACGTGATTTAATTTATTTGAGTTTTAATTTGGGAGTTATGAGGATTAATGGTGCTCTTTTGATAACTCTCATTAGATCTCCCTATTAAGCTTAAGAAATCCATTTTTCATTTCCACGGCTGAACGAGGTGTGAAATTATAAGTATTCTCACTTCCCCGTTTTCCGAAACAGCCGACCTCCATCTTCTTCCTCCGAGACTCCCGACGTCCAGATCTAGATCTCCGATCCAGTGCAAGAAAGTGATCGGGCTTTAGAGTCAAAGATTTCTCCACTACTTTTGGGAGGGAGCCGATGTTAGATTTATATATAATATGTCCGCTCGTGTTTGGACCGACTCGGAATAGGTTAACGAGTTTCGTGTCATTCTAGGGTTTGACCCTCTGCTGGAAGTGTTGAGGTATATTGATATTAGTGTTTAATGGACTACTTAACGGGTTGGTTAGGATCCGATAGGAATCCAAACCCGTAGTCGGGGATTTAGGGTTTCGCCTATAAATACCCCGCTGGGGGCAACGGGTAGGCCATTCCAAACTAGATGGTCACGCGGATGCTTCGAGCACTCTAACATTCTCGAAGTTCTGCCCTAGCCCGCCCCCGTCTCCCGTGATCGATCTCCGCTCCCGCTGCGATTCTCTGCGTCGTCGCCGCTGCCGTTCGCGAGTTTGGAGGCATCGCTGGATCTAAGATCGGGATTCCACTGTCGCGATTTTGCTGGATTGTGGCCGCCGCTGCACCCGTTCGCGTTTTTTCGCTGCGGCTGCCCTAGCCGATCGATCGTCAAGTGGAAGAGAAAGCCGTCGTTCGCGTTTTCTCGGTCGCCACTTTGATCGAAGTTATCGATCGGAGAAGTAGATCGTGAAGAACCGTGCCGCTGTTGCTCGCGATTTCCCTGCCTCCGTCGCCGTTTTTTTTGGTTTTCTTGCCCGTCGTCTCTCTGTGCGAAAGCGCGACAAGGCTGTCGCTAAGGACATCCGGCCGTCTGCGCTAAGGAAATCGCGACAGGGCTCGCCAGGAGGAAGGCCAGTTCGACAGATCTGTGATCAAGCTTCACCGGATCGCCGGGAGGAAGGCCTGAAGACGAAAACTCCAGATCGCGTGATCAAGCTTCACCGGATCTGCAGTTCTCCTGCAGTTCTCCTGCTGTCTGTCTGCAGATCGTTGGATCTACTTCATCTGAAGAAACTGGTGCTGCATCCTTCATCTGTAGGTCCAGGATTTGGCTCTGCACTGCTACTCCTCTCTCGCTGGAGGTTTGCAGATCCAGCCGGCCACTGTTCCCTTCCGATCCTCACCGTCTTTGTCCAAGGAAGCGAGATCTGCATCCCATCTGGATCCTTACTTGCTTATCGGTATCTCAGAGGAGTGGAGGAGGACTTCTCTCTCAAGAAGACAATCAACCTTTTGAGTTGCTGCATCTTGCCAGAATCTGGTGGTGTCGGATCTGCCAAAGGATCAAATCAGCCTTGTGTGGCTGGTCCATCAGTGCCTCTTTGGGATTATCGTCGCTCAGATCAAATTTTTTGTGATTGTGTTCAGCCGAAACAGAGCAATTTTTCTTTTTCTCTGGATTGGATCCGAAGCTTTATCGTCTCCGCGGCTCAGGTGATTTCTTTCTAGTATTTTCTGCTTGTAATTTATATTGCTAGTAGAATACTATCGTAGTGGAAAGAAACACAAAAATGTCAAAAGCGATCAATCACTCCTCTCCCGTGCCGATGATCAAGCTGGAGAAATTCTCCAACGCCGAGTTCAGTGCCTGGAAGCGCAACACACAGTTCGGCATGAAGTACCTGAACATCTTCTACACAGTGCAGACTGTGTTTGAAGAATTCAAAGGAAGTGACGTTGAAGATCAATGGGTCAACGACGAGGACTTCTGTAGAGACTACATCCTGAATTGCCTCTCCAACAGGCTTGCAGAGACGTACGGCAAGATGCAACGGGCCAAGGAGATCTGGGAAGCCTTAGAGGAGCAGTTCAAGGAGGAGGAGAACATGTCCAAGACGCACCTGGTGGACAAGTTTATGGCATTCACCTTCACTGAGGAAAGGGAAATCCTGCCACAGGTTGCTGAGTTTGAAAATTTGGTGGACAAGCTCAACAGTGAGAACATCCCTCTGCCAGATGGATTTGTTGCAGGGGCAATCATTTTCAAATTGCCCTCGGCCTGGTATTCCTTCAAGACTGAGATGTACCGGAAGAAGACGCAGGTGAGTCTTAAAGACCTCAAGCGCTTCATCTGCATTGAGGATGAGAGCCAGACTAGGCACGCTATAGAGACGATCAGCAAGCAGTCATCTACTGCTAACATGATCACGCACCCTAAGCGGAAGCCTAAGCCTGGCAAGACTCGCCCACCGACCAGTGCACCCGCAGTTGCTGCCACCAGCAAACAAATTAAGAAGAAATTCAAAGGCAAGTGCTACAACTGTAATAAGTGGGGTCACTGCGCTTCCGAGTGCCGTCAGCCCAAACGGGGCGAATCCAGCACACCAAGAACTAATAATCAAGCCAACATGGTTCATCAGACTGCGCCTACCGACTTTGTTGCTATGGTCGGTAACGGGACGGCCAGTTCAGAGTGGTGGCTCGATTCAGGCGCTACCTGCCACGTCTGTCACAATCCAAAGCTTCTGGAGGATGCACAAGAGGTGCAAGAGACTGTCACTGTTGCAAATGGAGCTGTAGCTGACGTGCTGAAGGTCGGCAATGCTACCTTGACTCTCTCCTCAGGTAAAACTCTTACTTTGAAAAATGTTAAATTTATACCGACATTAGCTGCTAATTTAATTTCAATTAGTCTGTTGTGCGATGCGGGTATGTCTTTTAACATTAGTGGTGGTCGGGTAACCCTTATGGTTCACTCACATTACTTTGGTTGCGCATATGTCGTTAATGGGATGTATAGGCTGAGTCTAGCACACGAGGTAGTTAATCAGGTTAATTCTAATCTGATAGATCCTAAGACTTTACATGCAAGACTAGGACACGTCAATTATAGAAAACTTCTCCTGCTAGCTAGAACTCATAACATACCCCTCGACACAAAAACCAAATTTGAAAAATGTGAAATTTGTGCTCAAACTAAGATAACTAGAACACCTTTTAGTCAGGTTTCTAGGAGCACACAATTGCTAGAGTTAATACATTCCGATATTTGTGACTACAAAAGTTTTGTCACTCGAGGCTGTTAACCCAGAAATCGGCGATCCTTCCCAAGATGGCCAGCTGGCTCATCGTGACCCTTAGATTATCCCTTTCGATCGCGATGGGTCCCAGCGTAGGCGGACAGTCTTCCCTATCCGCCTAGGTCTCCTAGCAACCGCGTGCCCTGCGGGACGGCGAGCTATTCCCATGGCTCACCCTCGCGGGACATGCGGTTAGGTCCGCTAATCGTGCAGTCTTTTCCTTGCAGGAGTCCGCCAACAGCAGTACCAGTAGCGGTCTCCTATTTCTCTCAAGGGGCGGTGGTCTCCTACCGCCGTCCGTCGAGGACGCCCGCCTAGGGCGACCTCCCTGCTGCCCGAGGGGCGGCGGCCTCCTGCCGCCGCCCGCCGAGGCCTCCCACCCCGGGCGGCCTCTGCCCGTCAGCCGGGCGGACTCCACCCGGAGTCCGCCCAGGCCGCCCGCTAGGGGGCGGCCCCGGCTCCAGCCGGGCGGACTCCACCCGGAGTCCGCCCAGGCCGCCCGCTAGGGGGCGGCCCCGGCTCCAGCCGGGCGGACTCCACCCGGAGTCCGCCCAGGCCGCCCGCTAGGGGGCGGCCCCGGCTCCAGCCGGGCGGACTCCACCCGGAGTCCGCCCAGGCCGCCCGCTAGGGGGCGGCCCCGGCTCCAGCCGGGCGGACTCCACCCGGAGTCCGCCCAGGCCGCCCGCTAGGGGGCGGCCCCGGCTCCAGCCGGGCGGACTCCACCCGGAGTCCGCCCAGGCCGCCCGCTAGGGGGCGGCCCCGGCTCCAGCCGGGCGGACTCCACCCGGAGTCCGCCCAGGCCGCCCGCTAGGGGGCGGCCCCGGCTCCAGCCGGGCGGACTCCACCCGGAGTCCGCCCAGGCCGCCCGCTAGGGGGCGGCCCCGGCTCCTGCCGGGCGGACTCCTCCCGGAGTCCGCCCAGGCCGCCCGCTAGGGGGCGGCCCCGGCTCCAGCCGGGCGGACTCCACCCGGAGTCCGCCCAGGCCGCCCGCTAGGGGGCGGCCCCGGCTCCAGCCGGGCGGACTCCACCCGGAGTCCGCCCAGGCCGCCCGCTAGGGGGCGGCCCCGGCTCCTGCCGGGCGGACTCCTCCCGGAGTCCGCCCAGGCCGCCCGCTAGGGGGCGGCCCGGCTCCTGCCGGGCGGACTCCTCCCGGAGTCCGCCCAGGCCGCCCGCTAGGGGGCGGCCCCGGCTCCTGCCGGGCGGACTCCTCCCGGAGTCCGCCCAGGCCGCCCGCTAGGGGGCGGCCCCGGCTCCAGCCGGGCGGACTCCACCCGGAGTCCGCCCAGGCCGCCCGCTAGGGGGCGGCCCCGGCTCCAGCCGGGCGGACTCCACCCGGAGTCCGCCCAGGCCGCCCGCTAGGGGGCGGCCTCCGGCCTGCCGGGCGGACTCCTCCCGGAGTCCGCCCAGGTCGCCCGCTAGGGGGCGACCTCCAGTTCTCTGCAGGTGGGTCCTTCCGACTGCTTCATCGCTCGACAGTGGCGGACGCAAAATCTCTGTCCGCGGAGTCCGCGCAGGTCGTCATGCTGATGTCACTGAGCCCCGCTTCTAGAAGAACTCCCCTGGGCCTATAAATAGCCCATGGTGCCTCTCATTCTGCATCGGTGGATCACACGCCAGACGGTTCCTGGATCTGGCTGGATCCTGCAAGTCTCGCCAGCAAGCCCTGCGGACTCCGTTTTCCAGTCCGCGCAGTCCGTCATCGCCTCCTCCAGCAAGCTCTGCGGACTCAATTTCCTGTCCGCGCAGCTCTCCAGCAGCTCTTCAGCAGCTTGCCAGCAGCCCTCTGCAGACTCAGTTTCTCAGTCCTCCAGCAGCTAGCAGACTATTTTACTTAGTCTCTGCCAGCTTCTCCCCTGCTTTCTGGCACTTTCTTCTCTCTTAGCCGCCAGCTTCTCCTTGTACCCTTTAAGTGATTTTGTTGTAAAGGTGTACTTGTAAGCTTGTAATCTCTAGCTATTAATAAAAGGAAAGCCCGTCGCAGGAGTGGCATTTAGGCCGCGGCGGGCGAAGTGTGTTGTTGCCGCTGCTAGCGGCCCCCCTTCTTCTTCTCTCTGCTCAGCAAGCCTTGCTCCTCTGCTCAGCAAGTCTTGCTCCTCTGCTCAGCAGACTTCTTCTCAGCTCAGCTCTCCTCGGCATCCAACCTGCAAGCACAACCGTCACATTAGCCGTCTGCTCGACAGCTCCTGGTCAACCTCCTTCTCCTCTCTTGATCAACCCGCTCTGTTGATCAAGCTTCTCTCCTCTATCCCCGCAACCCTCTTTGACAAGCCGTTTGCTCCACTCTCGAGCACTCAGAGGCTTCCTTCCTTTCCTCCTTTCCTCCTCTCCTAGCTTGTGAGATCGAACACCCCCTCCGTGTTAGCTGGCTGGTGCCCCGCGACGTTTTCGCGCATCAACAGTTAACACGCGACCTTCAGATCCGGTCAGACGGTGAACAGCGACAGTTAGCCATGTCAGATCAGTCAGCCGAGAACTTTGCCCCAAGTCCCAGTGAAGATCCTCTCTGGGAAGCTTTTGAGCAGTCGCGCCGTGAGAATGCTCAACAGTTCCAAGCAATCAACCAAGTCCTTGCTGCGATCACGCAGCGGTTAGACTCTCGTCCAGCAGCTGCTCCAGCTGCTCCAATCAACCCAACGCCAACATCAGAGCATAAGCAAGCTTATTCTCAAGCTTGTCCTCCGTTCTATCCGCCTTACACCCCGACCTTCCCGCAAGGTCCTGCTGCTCCTTTGCGAACTCAAGATGAAGAGTTTGCCGCTCGCCAAAACTTCTTCCGGCAAGCAGCCCGGGGAAGTCCTGCTAGATTTCTCAACTTTCAAGGAAGTCATCCTTGCCCCCCAGCTCCTGCCTCTGCTCCCCCTGCAGCAACCTTTCCTTTCTACCCCCCTGCTTCTTTTGCAGCTGCAGCCTATGCTCCCTTTGATCCCTATGCTGTGGGAGAGCAGGAAGAGCCGTCGCCCTTTATTGAGAGTGTTCGCCTTGAACCTACTCCAGCAAACTTCAGAGAGCCTCGACTGCCAATCTATACAGGAGAGACCGATCCAGTAAAGCATCTTCAAGCCTTTGAATCAACCGTTGCTCTCAAGACTCTGTCAGATGCAACCAAGTGCAAGCTCCTTGTGACAACCTTTGATGGGCAAGTGAGGGATTGGTTCTATGGCCTCCGTCCTCACTCCATCTCTTCCTTCCTTGATCTTCGTAGAGAGTTCCTTCTCAGATTCTCTACCTCCTCCAAGAGAAAGGGCGGTCCTGAAGCCCTCTTTGAGATCAGACAGCGCAGTGATGAAACCTGGTCTCAATTTGTTGATCGATTCCAGAGAGAGATTCTGGACATCGAAATCGTTGATCAAGAAATGTACCGAGTGGCTCTTATCCATGGTCTTCGCGAAGGGCCTCTCAAGTTTGAAGCTAATGTCCGTGCTCCAAGGACATACCAAGAGCTGATCGCTCTAGCCAACTCGTACATCCGAGGCGAGAAGAGCAATCCAGGCTTTGTCTCCAAGCTCGTATCAGAGAAAGATCCGTTTCGCAAGCAGCCTCCAAGGTCTCCTTATGATCGTTTCCCAGCTCACTCAAGGAAGGAGAGAAGGCTTCATCGCCAGCGATACTCCTTCCCGATCCGCGATGCTCAAGATCCATTGCTACCGCTAGCTCCTTCTCAAACAGCAGCTGTCCAACAGCAGCAAGACGATGACTTGCATGAGTCGGATCTCGACGACGTCGTGCAAGAGGTAGTGCAGATCATGAAAGACAGGGCAAGCTACAAGAAGCCCTACCGGCCAGCAGATCAGAGGTCTCGAGACTCAGAGCCTTATTGTGAATTCCACAAAGAGCCAGGCCATCGAACAGAAAACTGCCGAGCATTCCGCCAGCTTGTGCAAAGGATGCTCCGGCAGGGCAAGATGCATGACTTGCTTCCTAAAGAAGATCGCCCTGACCCATCAACGTCAAAGGGCAAAGAGATTTCAGATGTTCCTTGCTCCTCAAGGGGAGTGAATCACGTCGAAGAGCCTCCTCTCCTCATTGTCAACCAAGAAGTCGAATGCTTCGACGCAGACGATGAAGGCGTGCTGGGAAGGTTATTCTGAGCTAGCAAGGACTTCACAATCCTCCAAAGCCATGGACTTCACAGTCCTCCAGAGCTCCTTACAACCTACAGGGGTTATCTCAACCCTTACTCCCTCTTTCAAACATTTTCATTACAACGCTTCTCAGTGTTTTATTCCTGCTTTTCTGCAAAGCTTTTATTCAGAGATCCTGTACTGACACAGTTTCCTTTTTGTTGCCTCTCTCTCTCTCTCTCTCTGGATCAATACGCCAATGAGATTTCGCCGAGTCTGAAACGTTCCCTCCGTAGTTTGTTCTCGCACTACCGCTTCGACCACATATGGCGGGAGTATACCCATGTGTGTAGTGGGAGCAGTTCATCTACGATTATGGGCTTCAGGCTTAGGATCCTAGCCAGCATCTGACACAGAGTGTGTGCTAGGGGAGCCCCATGTGTTAGCTCTGCTGTGCGTCTTATAGGAAACACTACGGTTAGGATGATCTTCGCTGGACAAGCAATGGCGATCAAGCGTAGCCTTGTCTCTTGGATCATCCTTCAACTGTGGTGGCCGAATAACTCTCTCTGGTATCCTCGATCCATGCCTCTCGGGTTCTCACAACTCCACTGATCAATACACAGACAATATAGGCCTCTTGGCGCAACCTGTCTCCTTGATCAGTGATGCTTGTGCCCAGGGCAAGAGAGCAGAGTTTCTAGCGATCCTTCTCAGGATCTTCCTTGCTTCCAGCGGTCCTTCTCAGGACCTTCCCTTGCTTTGTGCCCTCCTTGAGGATGCGCGGCCAGCCCGCTTTGAGCAGGACCATACTCGGAATGACTTTCTCAGGCCAGTGATGCATAAGGCCCATGGGGAACACCTGTGGCAGCATTCAACCTTCTTTAGTCATTCCGAACATGGACCTCTTTTTTCTTTCCCGCTTTGAGCAGGACCATACTCGGAATGACTTTCTCAGGCCAGTGATGCATAAGGCCCACGGGGAACACCTGTGGCAGCATTCAACCTTCTGTAGTCATTCCAAACATGGACCTCTTTTTTCCTTTTTCCCCCCTCCTTGAGGATGCGCGGCCAGCCCGCTTTGAGTAGGACTATACTTGGGATGATTTCTCGGGCAAGTGATGCATAAAGCCCACGGGGAACACCTGTGGCAGCATTCAACCCACTTTAGTCATTCCGGGTGCAGCCCTCCTTTTTCTCTCTTGCCTTCTTTCACAGGTGAACAGGTTAATCCGACCTACCAAAAGGATTTTCAGCAGTCACTTTGCTCGTGCTCATCCTATATGAATTGCTTATTCAAAGCTCTATCGGATGATGACTCGCACTCTACTCATATAAGTTCTATTGCTCTTATCTTCTATATATTGTTTGCTCAAGCGCTATCAACCATACTATTGCAGTTCAGTCATATCTATCAGCAGTTAACAACTCAGTTTATTGATCTGGGCTTCATAATAATATTCATCAGGCACTCTTCTTGCTAATTGGTCATATCGGCCTTATCTTGTCAACAGTTAACTTATCAACAGTTAACAGTCTACAGTTAACACTTGCAAGCCTTCTCTTCACAGGTACTTGCAAGTTATTTTCATATCTTATTGGTTCCTAACTTCTCTTCTTGCAGAGATTAGCAAACACCTGCAAGCCTCATCCAGGTACTTGCAGCTTGTTTTTATATACAATACCTGCTCTTAACTCTCTTCTTGCAGAGATCCTCAAACCCTTGCAAGTTTCTTCACAGGTACTTGCAAGTTACTCTCATATATTGTGCATGCTCCTAACTCTTCTTTTGCAGAAACCAGCAAAGACTTGCAGGTCCCTTCCAGGTACTTGCAAGTTGTTACGCCTTTCCGTTTTCCTCACTTTTGTTTTGCAGAACACTTACAGAAGACACGCCTTCTTCGGTTTGCAAAAGCAAATTCAGGTACACACTCGATGTGCCACCCCTACATGCTTACCCTAACTTTCCTTTTGCAGGAAAATTGACAGGAAGCATCAAGCTTCTAAGGAGAGTCTTCAGGTTCTGTCTCTCCTTGCTCCCCTTCTTCCGTTGGGGTGGATCACGATTTTCGTGGGTCTCCAACTTTTTCGAAGTTCTTTTCGGAACTTAAAAAAGTGCGGGGATTATGTTAACCCAGAAATCGGCGATCCTTCCCAAGATGGCCAGCTGGCTCATCGTGACCCTTAGATTATCCCTTTCGATCGCGATGGGTCCCAGCGTAGGCGGACAGTCTTCCCTATCCGCCTAGGTCTCCTAGCAACCGCGTGCCCTGCGGGACGGCGAGCTATTCCCATGGCTCACCCTCGCGGGACATGCGGTTAGGTCCGCTAATCGTGCAGTCTTTTCCTTGCAGGAGTCCGCCAACAGCAGTACCAGTAGCGGTCTCCTATTTCTCTCAAGGGGCGGTGGTCTCCTACCGCCGTCCGTCGAGGACGCCCGCCTAGGGCGACCTCCCTGCTGCCCGAGGGGCGGCGGCCTCCTGCCGCCGCCCGCCGAGGCCGCCCACCCCGGGCGGCCTCTGCCCGTCAGCCGGGCGGACTCCACCCGGAGTCCGCCCAGGCCGCCCGCTAGGGGGCGGCCCCGGCTCCAGCCGGGCGGACTCCACCCGGAGTCCGCCCAGGCCGCCCGCTAGGGGCGGCCCCGGCTCCAGCCGGGCGGACTCCACCCGGAGTCCGCCCAGGCCGCCCGCTAGGGGGCGGCCCCGGCTCCAGCCGGGCGGACTCCACCCGGAGTCCGCCCAGGCCGCCCGCTAGGGGGCGGCCCCGGCTCCAGCCGGGCGGACTCCACCCGGAGTCCGCCCAGGCCGCCCGCTAGGGGGCGGCCCCGGCTCCAGCCGGGCGGACTCCACCCGGAGTCCGCCCAGGCCGCCCGCTAGGGGGCGGCCCCGGCTCCAGCCGGGCGGACTCCACCCGGAGTCCGCCCAGGCCGCCCGCTAGGGGGCGGCCCCGGCTCCAGCCGGGCGGACTCCACCCGGAGTCCGCCCAGGCCGCCCGCTAGGGGGCGGCCCCGGCTCCTGCCGGGCGGACTCCTCCCGGAGTCCGCCCAGGCCGCCCGCTAGGGGGCGGCCCCGGCTCCAGCCGGGCGGACTCCACCCGGAGTCCGCCCAGGCCGCCCGCTAGGGGGCGGCCCCGGCTCCAGCCGGGCGGACTCCACCCGGAGTCCGCCCAGGCCGCCCGCTAGGGGGCGGCCCCGGCTCCTGCCGGGCGGACTCCTCCCGGAGTCCGCCCAGGCCGCCCGCTAGGGGGCGGCCCCGGCTCCTGCCGGGCGGACTCCTCCCGGAGTCCGCCCAGGCCGCCCGCTAGGGGGCGGCCCCGGCTCCTGCCGGGCGGACTCCTCCCGGAGTCCGCCCAGGCCGCCCGCTAGGGGGCGGCCCCGGCTCCAGCCGGGCGGACTCCACCCGGAGTCCGCCCAGGCCGCCCGCTAGGGGGCGGCCCCGGCTCCAGCCGGGCGGACTCCACCCGGAGTCCGCCCAGGCCGCCCGCTAGGGGGCGGCCTCCGGCCTGCCGGGCGGACTCCTCCCGGAGTCCGCCCAGGTCGCCCGCTAGGGGGCGACCTCCAGTTCTCTGCAGGTGGGTCCTTCCGACTGCTTCATCGCTCGACAGTGGCGGACGCAAAATCTCTGTCCGCGGAGTCCGCGCAGGTCGTCATGCTGATGTCACTGAGCCCCGCTTCTAGAAGAACTCCCCTGGGCCTATAAATAGCCCATGGTGCCTCTCATTCTGCATCGGTGGATCACACGCCAGACGGTTCCTGGATCTGGCTGGATCCTGCAAGTCTCGCCAGCAAGCCCTGCGGACTCCGTTTTCCAGTCCGCGCAGTCCGTCATCGCCTCCTCCAGCAAGCTCTGCGGACTCAATTTCCTGTCCGCGCAGCTCTCCAGCAGCTCTTCAGCAGCTTGCCAGCAGCCCTCTGCAGACTCAGTTTCTCAGTCCTCCAGCAGCTAGCAGACTATTTTACTTAGTCTCTGCCAGCTTCTCCCCTGCTTTCTGGCACTTTCTTCTCTCTTAGCCGCCAGCTTCTCCTTGTACCCTTTAAGTGATTTTGTTGTAAAGGTGTACTTGTAAGCTTGTAATCTCTAGCTATTAATAAAAGGAAAGCCCGTCGCAGGAGTGGCATTTAGGCCGCGGCGGGCGAAGTGTGTTGTTGCCGCTGCTAGCGGCCCCCCTTCTTCTTCTCTCTGCTCAGCAAGCCTTGCTCCTCTGCTCAGCAAGTCTTGCTCCTCTGCTCAGCAGACTTCTTCTCAGCTCAGCTCTCCTCGGCATCCAACCTGCAAGCACAACCGTCACATTAGCCGTCTGCTCGACAGCTCCTGGTCAACCTCCTTCTCCTCTCTTGATCAACCCGCTCTGTTGATCAAGCTTCTCTCCTCTATCCCCGCAACCCTCTTTGACAAGCCGTTTGCTCCACTCTCGAGCACTCAGAGGCTTCCTTCCTTTCCTCCTTTCCTCCTCTCCTAGCTTGTGAGATCGAACACCCCCTCCGTGTTAGCTGGCTGGTGCCCCGCGACGTTTTCGCGCATCAACAGAGGCGGTCGGAAGTATCTGATAACATTTATCGACGACTACTCTAGATTCAGTCACATTTACCTTCTTAAAACCAAAGATGAAGCATTTGAAAAATTCCGTATTTTCAAAAATAGGGTTGAAAATCAACTTGACATGAAAATAAAAAGGCTAAGAAGTGATAGAGGAGGAGAATACGTCTCGGGGGAGTTCAGAGATTTCCTTTCCAGCAATGGCATAATCCCTGAAACCACCGCTCCATATTCCCCACAATCCAACGACATCGCTGAAAGGAAAAACAGAACTTTAACAGAAATGTTGAATTCTATGTTGTTGACTGCTGGCATGCCTGCGGCCTATTGGGGTGAAGCCGTCCTCACGTCAAATCATATTCTTAATAAAGTTCCCCATGCAAAGTTGACTAAGACACCCTACGAGCTTTGGTTTAAGAGGCCTCCTAGATTTGACAATCTTAAGACCTGGGGTTGTATCGCTTATGTTAGGATACCAGACTCTAGAAGAGCTAAGATTGGACCCAGGACTAATACCTGCGTCTACCTAGGATGTGCAGATGATAGTGCTGCAGACAGGTTTCTGGATCTCTCCACTAATACTGTAATAGAATCCAGAGACGCTGTCTTCTTTGAGGATAAGTTCCTTAAGGACAAGAACCTGACACTGCCAGGTCTGCCAGCCACTAGTACTGAGCCTTTAGTTGAGCCAGGACAACGTAACTCTGACACTGAGCCTGTAGACACGAGTGGTTTAGACACCAGAAGGCTATCTAGTAGAGAGAAAATGCCTAAAAGCTTCGGTACAGACTTCGTGACTTACCACGTTGAAGCTGATCCATCCACTTATAAGGAAGCGATGCGATCTAGAGACTCTCTATTATGGAAAGAAGCCATAGACGAAGAGATGAACTCTCTCATGCAGAACAACACATGGACTTTGGTTGATCTGCCCAAAGGGGCTAAAACCATTGGCAATAAGTGAGTTCTAAGGAAGAAGCTAAATCCTGATGGGAGTATCGCAAAATACAAAGCACGTCTAGTTGCCAAAGGCTTCACTCAAGTGAGTGGTGTAGACTACTTTGATATATACTCACCTGTATGTCACTATGCGACTATTAGGATTCTTCTCGCACTAGCATCTATTGAACACTTCACTGTTTATCAGATGGATGTCAAGACTGCATTTCTGAATGGAGATCTGACTGAGGAGATCTACATGCACCAACCTGAAGGGTTCGTCATAGAAGGTCTAGAAAATAAGGTCTGTAAGTTGATTAAGTCACTATACGGATTGAAACAAGCACCCAAAATGTGGTATGAAAAATTTGACACCTGTGTAAAAGGCTTGGGTTTCAAATCCAGCCTATCAGATAAATGTCTGTACGTTAGAACAAGTGCAAATAAAGTAGCTATCATATGCTTGTACGTTGATGACATGCTAATTCTGGGCACTGATCAGTCTGAGGTGAAAGACGTGAAAGTTGCCTTGACGGCACAATTTAGCATGAAAGACCTAGGTGAGGTGAAAATTATCCTAGGAATGGAAGTGAACTTTACAAAAAAGGATATTACCCTGAGTTAGAGTCACTACATTAGGAATCTACTGGAAAAATGGGGTTACGATAAGAGCAAAAAAGCTGAGACTCCATACGATTATAACAGTAGACTGAAACCGAATGAAGGTTCAGCTATCAGACAGTTAGATTATTCCAAACTCATAGGAAGTCTCATGTACGCTACTACCTGCACTAGACCTGACATAGCCTTTACGGTCGGCATGTTGAGTAGATTCACCAGTAACCCTGGGAAGGACCACTGGGACGCCTTAGACAGGCTAATGAGATACTTAAAGTTTACTGAGAAGTATGCTTTATGTTACAGTGGGCATCCTCCAGTGCTTGAAGGGTACTCCGACGCATCTTGGTGCTCGGAAATAGCTGATTGTCGATCCACTAGTGGCTTTGTGTTTACACTAGGAGGAGCAGCAGTAGCTTGGAAGTCTAAGAGGCAAACGTGCATTGCACTATCCTCTATGAAATCGGAACTCTATGCTCTCGCTTCAGCTGGAGAAGAAGCAGAGTGGATAAGAGATATGATATTGGACATTCCAATGACGAGTCTGAAAATGCACTCGATTTCGATTTATTGTGACAATCAGGCCACAAAGACCATTGCTACAAATACGTTGTTCAATGGCAAGCGAAGGCAACTTTGGATGAAACATGCCTGGTTGACCTATCTCACTAGTCAGGGGATAATCTCCCTATTGGACGTGAGATCAAAAGATAATGTAGCAGATGTCCTTACTAAGGGCTTATGTAAGGTTCTCACATCTAAAACATCGGGGGAGATGGGATTAACGTCCATTTAGGAGGACTTAATACCTAGCTTATGTTTTTAATTGAAGAACCGTTGTCTGCTTACATTCAAGCATCTACGTTGAGCACACTAAAGTATTTCAGATGCTATCTGATGAAAGCTAGAGGTGAGATAGTTGTCAGTCATTCCAAACTTGATGACTTACGTAACCATTCTTTGCCAAAGGCTGAATTAGGTATCATTCCAAAAAGGAGTACTGAGGTTGCTGATATGTGTCCTGATATTATGATTATTAGTTGTATCATTCCAAACTTGATGATATAATAGTCACAGCTTGTTGTATCATTACAAAATTGATGATATAGCACAATTGTGGAACGTTAATAATAATCTTAATAATCGAAGGAACATGCTTTGATTCTATGAAATCAATTTATCTAATTTTGTGTAAGTTAGATAGAGATGCTGTTTTGGGATTCTTTCCTCCCAGTTAGAGTATTAAGTTCACCCGCTGTTAGAACAAATCACTTTATTTCTGCAAATGTTTGAATTCATAGAGATTTGTCTCATGACATTCTTGTTGTAATTGTTTGCAGGAAAAGTGGAGATTGAAGGAGAGACAGTTGATTTTGACCCAGATGATGATGATCTGCTTTTCGCTTAGATCAATTATCGGTTTGAGATTTCCAGTTTATTGCTTTTTCATGTTTGGAACATTTGGTTTGAGTTTAGTATTTTGTCATCTAAAACTCATATTTATATTTCTGGAAAAACTCTTGTTTGTTTGGTCATTATTAACTTTTGGATAAGTAGCACCTTTCTTATGCTAACACTTATATACAATATAGGAGGAGATTGTTGAGGTATATTGATATTAGTGTTTAATGGGCTACTTAACGGGTTGGTTAGGATCCGATAGGAATCCAAACCCGTAGTCGGGGATTTAGGGTTTCGCCTATAAATACCCCGCTGGGGGCAACGGGTAGGCCATTCCAAACTAGATGGTCACGCGGATGCTTCGAGCACTCTAACAGGAAGTACTATAAATATCCTATTCCATACTTAGATGAGATATCGTAGAATACTTTGAGCGGCTCTCTAACCCTAACATTCTCAAAGTATTCTACGATATCTCATCTAAGTATGAAATAAGATATTTTTCTCATTCGGCCACCATTTATTCGCGTGTAAACAGTTAAAATTCATTGTCTCAATTTAAAATTCTATATGTTTCTCGATTTGTTCGAATAAATTGACTATGAATTGAAAGTGTTGCCTCACCGCCAAAAAAATAAAGTTGTCTGATTGTTCTCAAAATTTAGTGAAGCTTCTTATTATGTTTGTGAACAAGGATGTTAACTATTTATCAATCCGATCTCCAAATCTTTTGAAAATCACCGCCGGATTGCCGTAGCTGAAGAATATGAAAGTTGTCGAATTAAACATTCCCTCTTCTCATCATTTTAATACACATTATGGTGGCAATTCATTGGTTTGTGCGCCTGATCTCTTCTCATCTTCACTGAACTGTCATTAAAAAAAGGGTGATGTTATATATAAATTATTTTTGACTATATACAAATCATTATTATATACAAATCAGTGTAAATATAAATTTATTATACACAAATCTAGTGGTTATATACAAAACAGCACAAAATAAAAAAAATAAATTTTTTTAAAAAAACCACTTAATGACACTAGCTCGTGAGGTATTAATTTTTGGGTGTTGTTATAGACAAACCAAATTTGGCTATATACAAACCCATTTTGAACTCTTTTTAGGGTCTTTTAAATGACTATATACAAACCGGTTAAATACCTAGGTTAATCCTCTTTTTTTTATATTTCTTCCAACCGGCCTCCCCGACTGTTCTTCCCCATCCTTCCTGCGACAGCAATGGCGGGCAAAACTGCTCCGGCAGACCGCCTGAGACCACTCCCGACGCCGGCCTTTCGTATCCAGAGGCATGAATCTCCCTCAGCAGCGAAGTAGGAGTGCCAACGAACCCGACGCCGCCTTCTTTGGCCGCCTCGACGACATGCCACATCCCGACGCCGCCTTCTTTGGCCGCCCCGACAAAATGCCTCATCCCGACGCCTCCCCAGTTACCTTCTTCTTCATTCTCCATGCCTAAACTTTTTTTTCTCAGATTTCTAAAAATATATTCTATACCCTAGCCTGATTCCCTTCCGTCTCCGTCTCCCCCGATTTCCCTCTTTTGTTTGTGTTAAATTTTCTCAACGTGGTCAGCAAGATAGCCCAAACACCAACTTAATATCTTCGGAACTACCCAGTTCGCACGCTGAACCTGCGGAAAGCCCAAGGACTAGAGGTTGCACCCAACAAAACAATGGAAGCACAAGAAGGTCTTATTATGCATTCACTTCTTTACAATCCGAGGCATACATAGCGAGACATGATTTCGCTAGTATTACAGCTGAAAACAAAAAGAACCCAAAAAACAAGCCGGGCGGACAGCACCGGAGTCCGCCGAGACCGCGAGGTCGCCGAGACCGCCGAGACCGCTGAGCTCGCCCAAGCTATGCTGCAATCCGCCGAATACCACGGAGTCCGCCGAGACCGCGAGGCCGCGCGGACAGACCGTTATTCGCCTCCTGCTGAACCCGAACTGAGGAACTCCCATACCCGCCTGAAACCGGCGGACAAGTTATTGAAGCTGGCAAAGTTGAAACAGAACTGACAAGCCGCAGAGCGACCTCCTGCTGAGTCCGCAGAGAGCGCACACTTCCAAGCACTGACCGAAGTCACAGCCAAACTCCTGGCTCCTTGAAGTTATCCGCGCGACTGTTCACTCAAGTTACTTAGGTTACTGTAGATGTGCCAGGGGGGTCCTATTTATAGGCAAGGTGAGGAGTGTGGTCACCGCCCAAGAGATAGCGACACCACCCTCAGTCCGCGCGAATACAACCACCGTCCGCTGAGTCCGCATGGACTTAGCCGGATACCAAGGAAACCGCCAGGAGCAAGGCAACCATTGACGAACCCTCTCCAGTCCGCCTAAGCTAAGCGGACAAGGCATCAGCCCGCAAAGCTCCAACCGCTTCAGGACAGCAAACCCCCTTCAATGGCTGTCCGCACCAACCCGAGGCAGTCCGCAAGACACACCTCAATCCGCCACAAGTCCACGACCAAAGGCAGCTAAAGACAGACCGCCCGGTCACAGCGGACTCGGCGGATACGACGGACACACTGAACTTGGCACCAAGTGTGACCAAGCCCAAAACCATAAGGGGCTAATGCGAGCTTGGCGGACGCAAAACTTCAGTCCGCCAAAACACCACAGCGCAGGCCGCCACAGTCCACGAGCTCCTCGCACTCCTGCCATCACAGCGATCATTCCCGGAGTCCAAAACCAGGCCGCCACAACGATCTCCACAGCAACTCCCTGCTGTGCCACCAGAGCTCGACAAGGCCTCAGCCAAGCTCTAAGCTTAGTCCGCAACAGCCAATACCGCGGACACATCAGTCCGCAAGCTTCCCGCGGACAAGAGCCAACCCGCCTTTCAGCACAAGCTTGCACCCGCGACCACTGAGCAAAGCACCAGTCCGCAAGCCTCTCTATCCGCAGATACCAGGCCGCACCAAACCACGGACTCCATGCAACAACCCGCTCAGAACACAGCCGGCTTCCACCAGACTTCTCACCAGGCCGCAAACCTCAGTCCGCCCAGTCCGCCCAGTCCGCCAAGGCTGTCCGCCACAGGCCGCGCGGCCTGTCCCGTCACCCACTTCCACTTCACAAAATTCAACACTCCCCCTTGAAGTGAGAAGTGGTGACCAAGCCCAGCAAGCTGCGCAAGCGTTCAAAGGGCCCCTTCGACAGCGGCTTCGTGAAGATGTCAGCAAAATTGTCTTCACTCCGAACATGCCCGACCAGCAGAGATCCTTCCAACACCTTCTCCCTGATGAAATGATGATCAATCTCTATATGCTTGGTCCTGGCGTGACACACTGGATTGTTAACCAGTTTGAGAGCACTCTCATTGTCACCCCGGAGTAAAGTAGGCCCTTGCACTTCTTCATGAACTTCCTCTATAAGCCTCCTCAACCAAACGGCTTCCCGAGCAGCCAAGGCCGAAGCCTTATACTCCGCCTTCGTGGTTGAAACCGACACTGAGTCCTGCTTCTTGCTACACCACGAGATGCTAGCTGAACCGCAAGTGAACACATAACCTGAAGTAGACCTTCGATCATCCGAATCACCGCCATAGTCAGCATCCGTGTACCCGAGCAACGCAACCTCCGCGTCCCTTCTATAGAGGAGTCCCATGTCAGAAGAAGCCTTGACATACTTCAGAATTTCCTTCGCCGCCACTAGATGAGATTGCCTTGGTTCAGCCATATACCGACTTACTCGGCCAACAGCATAAGCGATATCCGGCCTTGTAATCGTCAGGTAAATCAAGCTCCCAACAAGAGCCCTGAACACCAAGGGATCATGAAGAACCCTTCCCTCATCCCGTCGAAGCTTCAACCCAGATTCCAGTGGAGTAGAGCACTTCTTCCCTTCGCCCTTGCCGAACGGCTTCACAATGCGATCAGCATACCCTTTCTGGCTAATGAGAACCCCGCACTCCTTCCTCTCCACTTCCAGACCGAGAAAGTGATGCAACTCTCCCAAGTCCTTCATCTCGAAGCATATAGCAAGCTCTCCCTTGAGCCTTGTTACTTCCTCCTCCGAGTTCCCTGTGATGATCATATCATCCACATACAGCAGGACCAAGACTCTTAGCTCTCCCTTCTTCTTGACAAACAAGCTTGAATCCGAGTTGGAAGCCAGGTATCCACAGAATTGCAAGTACTCTGCAATCTTCCCATACCACGCTCGAGGAGCTTGCTTCAACCCATAGAGAGCCTTCCTGAGTTTGCAGACATAGTCCGGATGCTTCTCAGAGACAAAACCAAGCGGCTGATACATGAAGATGTCCTTGTCAATCTCTCCGTAAAGAAAGGCATTCTTCACATCGAGTTGCCACAACCTCCATCCCTTGCTAGCAGCCAAGGCGATCACCACTCTTACAGAAGTCATCTTCGCAACTGGACTGAATGTCTCCTCATAGTCTTCTCCATACTGCTGTGAGAATCCTCTAGCGACCAGGCGAGCCTTGAACCGATCAATGCTCCCATCAGCCTTCTTCTTTAACTTATACACCCACTTGCAAGTAACCGGAGTAACGCCATCAACCTTGGGCACAAGGTCCCAGGTTTCATTCTTCTTCAGAGCATCAATCTCCTCCTTCATGGCATCATCCCACTCCTTCACTCCAGTGGCCTCGTTGAAGTTTGCAGGCTCTCGCTCATCCAGAGGACCAGCAAAGAAGCAGGAGACAAAGCTCACTGCATTCCCATCACAGTACCGAGCCGGTGGCTTAACCACCCTCTTCGATCTCCGAAGACACGGCTCCTTGCTCATGGCTTCCGTTGCTTCTTCAGGCTTCACTCCTACCTGGGGCAAGCATTGAGCAGTGCTCCCCCTGCTTCCTGAGCCAGAAGGCTCAGCCTCGGAGTTTGAAGCAACAGGAGCTGCTGGTGAAACAGCAAGCTCCTCTTCCAAGCCTTCAGCAGCCTCCACCGGTGCTTCAACATCTTTGCTACTTCCGGTTAGCTCCACCGAGCCACCTCCATATGACGTCAGCTCGTCGAAGACAACGTCTCTCGACACCACAAACTTCTTCGTCACAGGGTCCATGCACTTCCATCCCTTCTTCCGCTCATCATAGCCAACAAAAACAAGTTTCCTTGTCTTCGCATCCAGCTTTGTCCGTGAAGCATCCGGGACATGCACGTAGCAAGTTGAACCGAACACCCTAAGGTGTTCAACACTCGGCTTCTCCTTCAGCAACATCTCAATAGGAGTCTTCATGTTGATAGGGCTGAGTGGCATCCGGTTGATAACATAAGCAGCACAAGACATTCCCTCCGCCCAAAAGGACCTTGGGATATCTTTCGCATGAAGCCAGCATTTGCAGGTCTCCGTCAGATGACGGATCTTCCGCTCCGCTACCCCATTTTGTTGTGGAGTGTGAGCACAAGTAAGCTCCCGTTGGATCCCGTGCTTCCTGCAGAAGTTAGAAAACTCGGAAGAGACAAACTCCCCCCCCCCCCCCCCCGTTATCAGTTATAAACTTCTTAATCCGCAAGCCAAGCCGGCCTTCTACCAACTCCTTGAACTCCACAAACAAACGGAAGGCTTCCGACTTCTCCTTTAAGAAGTACACCCAAGTATACCTTGAGTAGTCATAAACCAAGACAAGCATGTATTTGCTTCCACCAAGGCTGGCAGTAACCGTCGGTCCCATCAGGTCGCCATGAATACACTCCAATAGTTTCTTGCTCCTTGTTTGTGATTTATCAAATGGAAAGCGATGTGCATTTCCATATTGATAGCCCGCACAAACATGTCCATCACCAAAGGAGGACAACTTCGGCAACCCCCTCACCAGACTTCTACTCGCCATTGCCTTCAGCTTGTCCATGCCAACATGCCCCAGCCTCTCATGCCAGATAGCCGCACTATCATTGGCCCTCATTCTATCAACATAAGCACTGGTGGAAAGAACATACAAGCTCTTCACCCTTCTCCCAACATGAGCAACATCAGCCTTCATCGCTGATACGTTGCGAAGGAACCTCACGTCTGTTGGCCCAAACAGAACGTGATACCCAGCGTACACCGCATTGGTCACCGAGAAGAGGTTCTTCTTCATGCCCGGCACGTGATACACACTCCTTAACGTGAGTGGCCCCTGATCACTACCCAAAGACACGACCCTCTCCTTCTCTACTGCATAAACAGTATTATCAGCAGTGATAATAGCTTCATTACCTGAGTAAGCCTGCATGGAGGTGAACTTCGACTTGTCTCCGGTGAGGTGATGACCACACCCGGAGTCGATGATCCACTCGCTGTTGAAGTCCTCAGCAGATAAGGCCCGGACACAAGTGCCCGTCATGAAGGCTCCTCCCCATTCTGCTTCTTCACTTCGCGAGCAAGCTTCCTCCTTTCCTGCAGCATGCCCAGGCTGCAGTTTGACCTTGCAGTCCCGCTTGAAGTGCCCACGCTGATGACACCGGTAGCACTTCAGATTCTTCTTCCAGTCCTTAGGAGCATTGCTCCTCTCCGGCGGATACGAAGTTGAAGTCTCCTTCTCACCAGCGGCCTGCACCTTCTTCTTCTTCTTCCCTTCCCATCCCTTCTTCTTGCCTGAGAAGAGAGCATCGCTGCCTTCCTGATTCAGGTTCACTCCAGCCATCTGCCTTGCTAAGCTCTCCTGCGAGGCAAGCAGATTCTCCAGCTACAGCAGAGACGGCTGAGTAGCCCACCCTTGAACAAATGTAACAAAGGCCACATACTCCTTCCGCAAGCCACGGATAATGTGCCTCTTCATCTTTGCCTCAGAGATAGGTTCATCAGGATCCAGTGCCGACAGCTCAGCACACAAGCTCTTCATCTTTAAGAAGTACTTGGAGATGGAAAGGTCTCCCTGAGTTGCCCTGGCCAACTCATTCTCCAGGAACTGAAGCCGCGCCACATTCTTCCTATTGAACAACTCATCAATGGTTGTCCAAATATCAGCAGCCGACTCACACCCAATGATGTGATCAAACAGTTCCGGAGAGACAGCTCTCTTCAGAATGAACTCCGCCTTAGCATTAGTTATTCTCCAGAGCCTCACCTGCTCAGCAGTACCGAAAGCAGCAGTTACTTCCTGTCTGTCGTCTCCACCGACAACTTCCCACAGCTCCTCGCCCAGAAGATAACTCTTCATGCACGACTTCCACTTCTTGAAGTTAGTCGGCGTTAAGAGTTCAATGCCCAGACCTCTTGCTAAGCTCCCTTCCATTGCAACACCTGTTGGCAACCTTCCAGCAGCTCCGAGCAACAACACAGGTTGATCACCACTCAATCACAGAGTAACAACACTGGCTGACTTCCGCTCATGCAACTGAACCTCAGTAACCTCAGAAATCTCCCTCTGATACCATGTTAAATTTTCTCAACGTGGTCAGCAAGATAGCCCAAACACCAACTTAATATCTTCGGAACTACCCAGTTCGCACGCTGAACCTGCGGAAAGCCCAAGGACTAGAGGTTGCACCCAACAAAACAATGGAAGCACAAGAAGGTCTTATTATGCATTCACTTCTTTACAATCCGAGGCATACATAGCGAGACATGATTTCGCTAGTATTATAGCTGAAAATAGAAAGAACCCAAAAAACAAGCCGAGCGGACAGCACCGGAGTCCGCCGAGACCGCGAGGTCGCCGTGTAACGCCCCGAAACTCAAAGGAGCAGAGGGGAATAATTTGGGCCAGTTTGAGTTCTGGCTGCAGGCACACGGCCTGGGACACGGGCGTGTCCCAGGGCGTGTCAAGCCTGTGTCGACACTAAGGCGTGAAGTCGACACTTTGGTCTCGACATTGTGTCGAGACTGGGCACACGGCCTGCGACACGGGCGTGTCGCAGGGCGTGTCGACCCGTGTCGACACTTAGCCGTGAAGTCGACACAGTGCTTCGACGTTGTGTCGAGACACGGCACACGGCCTGCGACACGGGCGTGTCGCAGGGCGTGTCAACCCGTGTCGACACTCGTCCCGCGAAGTCGACACTTTGGTGTCGACAGTGTGTCGAGACATGGCACACGGCCTGCGACACGGGCGTGTCGCAGGGCGTGTCGACCCGTGTCGACACTTAGCCGCGAAGTGCCGAGACCTTGTACACGGCCTGGAGCCCAGGCGTGTCAAGGTGACACGGGCAAGGACACGGGCGTGTCCTAGAACCCGTGCAGTGCTCGGGTTGAAAACGGGAGAAAATCATGGGGTACACGGCCAGCTACACGGCCGTGTCAGGTGGAACACGGGCGTGTCAGCTCGAACACGGGCGTGTTCGATACCCGTGTGAGGTTCCAGGTGATTCGATTTTGACGGCGAATGAGGCACACGGCCCTGGACACGGGCGTGTGCCAGGCCGTGTTCGGTCCAGATTGGGCATTTCAGTCCCGAATCGAAGCCGTTCATTTCTTTGACTGAAGATCCAACGGCTGGGGGTTGTTCCTGAAGGGTTATACCCGGGTTTTGACTTAGAAAACCCTCACTTTTCCACTTGTTCTCTCTCCAAACCCTTGGAGAAAGAAGAGCTAAGGCAAGAAGAAGAGGAGCTAGATCCGCCATTGGAGGAGCTTCGGAGCTCCGAATCGCAAGCCGACTCCGGATCCACGGAGGCAACGCAAGTGCGGTGATTTCCATCCGATTACTTTTCGATGGCGCCAAAGAGGACCGCAAGGGTAACGATCTTCATCTTGAGCATGAGTCGCTCTCTTTCTTTGCATAGGAAGCCCGCTCTCGCGAGTTTGCGGAGAGTTGGAGGCGTTCCTTCGGGTAGATATGTGAAGTCCCCGTTGTTTAGAGTCCGTATGCGAGAACGGACATAGGCATTTTGGTTGAAGCCTACCCGGGCATGTTAGTCCGGATCGGTGATGTTGCATTGCATAAGGCCGGAGAAGACTCCGTGTTATTGGGTGTTTTTCGGGTTTTCTACGCGGTAGATTGCAGCAGGGAGCCTTGGGGACTAACCCAAAGGTGCACCCGGAAAACTGGGCGGACACGAGGTCTTGCCAACTTGGTGGCCTGAGAGCCAACTTGAACATAACGGGGTTATGTGACTTGTGTTAGAATGGGACTCGGTGAAAGTTTGACCCGCGCATATGGCTTAAATTGCCGTTGCGATGTGAGCACGGGTTAGATGGAGCCGTACCCGCTTTATGTCGTTCGGGTTAGAGAGACCTAAAGTTACATGGCACTCGCCGTTGGCATAAATGGGGGTCTTCGGTGGTCGATGGCTTAAATTGACGTGACCAATACCATGAAGACGAATTGCTCATAGGAATGGCTGTCTAAGTGGCGGTGGTGAGTCCGGAATGTTAATGGCTTTAATTGACGTGACATCGACCGGTTCACCGAGAATGTGCCCTGAGTGCACGGGGCGTGTGGCCGTGCGAGCCAACGCCTGTGATGAAATGGCTATGGTTATAATTGCTCGCTTATGCTAATGAAATGCAGGAAAGGAGCATCGCCGCCCCGAGTTGGGGGCAGGATCGTTATAATTTGGTCAGCATTGCTGACCGTTGCCTTGTTTGCCACCGTGCGGTGGTTTGTTTGCTTGCAGGTGCAGCTGGACCAAGCGGTCAATAGCGGGCTAAAGCCCTTTTTGCGAAGCTGGCCCTCGAAGGCCCAAGTGGAAATGTTTTATGTTTTATTCATGTATGGCCGGCCTGCGAGCCGAGGTTTGTAAATCATGTAAAAGACAAGTGAAACATTTTGTAAGGCCTTAAGGCCGACTTTTGAGTATTTTGTAATAACATTCCTATTATCATGTTAGTGGACATTCATGCTTGTTGCTGGGTTCTTGTTTTGCAACTTATATAAACTGCTTCCGCTAGAATGCTCTGTGTAGGACGTTAAGATTGGTTGGATGGTTTCCATAAGTAACCACCCAGTCTGTCTGTGGCATATGGCGTCGGGCCCCGGCCGGACCTACTGTTATATGCTATGCGACGGATAGGGGGTGTTACAATTTGGTATCAGACTACTGGTTTTGGTTGGGCTTGCATTGAATTCGTGGGCGAATTCTTTTTAAGGGGTGGTGAGCACATTGTGTGCGTCATCGTTATAACCGTAAAAAGAACCCATGAATGTCCACTTAGGAATGAAAATACTCGTGTTTGAGGAACCTGCGTGTTCCTATAATTGCTGTTTGCAATTTATTTGGTCGCTTAACGGTGTTTTGTACCACTATAGGTGACCCGAAGTGGCATTGGGCCGTCAGAACGCCGAGTTTCTGAGGCAAGTAGTGCACCGGAAGTTGCTCCCGCAACACCTTTGTCGGCTGAAAATATAAGATTGGTGGCTGAAGCGGTGTTGGCCGTGATCAATGCGCAGCCTGGGAGGCAAGCGCAGCAGCCCGCTCCTGTGATGGAGCAAGTACCTCTGCAAGAGGCGGAGCCGAGGAGGATGGAGCAAGTGGTTGTAGAACCAATAGTGCCAAGGAGGGCGACTGAGAGGCAGTTGAAGCATGTAATGAGCTTTAACCCTCCGTTATTCTCGGGGTTGGGAACCCCATCGCAGGCTGAAGACTGGCTCTCTAGGGTGAAGAGAGTCATGACAGCGACGGAGACGGAGGAGTGACAGATGACCACCATCGCTACGTTCCTGCTGGACGGTGAAGCGAGGATGTGGTGGGAAGGCTTGGAGCTGCATCATCTGAGAGGTAGACAACTGATAGACGTTCCGATGGAAGAGTTCTCGGAATTGTTCTTGGCAAGATACCTCCCTTCGACTCAGAGGATTTCAATGGAGAATGAGTTCCTGAAGTTGGTGCAGGGTGAGAGGAGCGTGGATGAATATCTCCACGAGTTTACGCGGTTGAGTCGTTATGCTAGCTCTACCATCATGGATGAGGAGCGCAAGACTAATCGTTTTTATGAAGGCTTGAGGGATGAGCTGAGATTGTTACTGTCGGGGCCAATGACGCAGGGTTTCTTAACCTTGGTCAATACTGCCCGGTCCTTGGAGAAGGACATGAAGAGTGTACAAGCGAAGAAAGGCTTGGCTGATAAGAAATCTGAGTTCAGAGTGCCGACTACCTCAAAGTCAGGCTATCGGAGGACTTTCAAGAAGCATAGGACTTCGGGTCCAGCTCCTTCTAGCGCTTCTGGGGCGACTACGGGTCGGACCCCGGGTGCGTGCTTTACGTGTGGAAAGACGGGGCATTTCGCCCGTGATTGTTGGAGCGGACGTCCTAAGTCCGAAAGGAGGCCTGGAGCTACTTATGAAGAGAAGGGCAAGGCGGTGGAATCGACCGCATCCCATTATGCTCCGGCCCAACCAAGGGTTTACAATCTTGGCCAACAGGAGGCCATTAAACAAGCTGACGTGGTGACAGGTACGGTTTAATTTATAGCAAGTCAATTCCTTTATATGCTTGTTATGCACATGTTACCTTACCACTACTTGTTTAGGATTTGTGTTGATTTGTGAAAATCCGGCACGAGCACTCTTTGATACGGGAGCTTCACACTCCTTCTTGTCCGAAGGATTTATATTACGCATCGGAGTCCCTTCCTCGATGGCGAAGGATAAGTTGGATGTGTTGTTGCCAAATGGGTGTTCGATGCGAGCGGATAGAATCTGCGAGGTTAAGACTCGTATTGGAGAGCAGGAGTTTGACCTGCGGGCGTCCTTACTTCCGTTGGTGGAGTTCGACGTCATATTTGGAATGGACTGACTCTCGGAGCAGCATGCCCATATAGATTGCGGTAGCAAGGAAGTAAAGCTGGGAGCAAGTCGTGAGACGACTTTTACGGGCTTAAAGGGGTCGAGCAAGACGTTGATGTCTGCTCTTCAGGTGGTGAAGGCGGTTCGTGCCGGAGCAGAACTGTTCTTTACACTAGTGGAGGTTGCAAAGCCGAAGCCCGCGATGGATTGTATTTCAGTGGTATCGGAATACCCTGATGTGTTCCCCGCAGATCTTCCTGGAGCCCCGCCACAACGGGAGATAGATTTTACTATCGAGCTAGTGCCAGGTGCAAAGCCTGTGTCACGATCTCCGTATCGGCTAGCGCCTAAGGAAATGGCAGAGCTGAAAGTTCAACTACAAGAGTTGTTGGAGCAAGGGTATGTGCGCCCGAGTTCTTCGCCTTGGAGCGCACCGGTCCTCTTTATTAAGAAGAAGGACGGAAGCTTGAGGTTGTGTATTGATTATCGGGAGCTAAACAAGCTGACTGAGAAGAACAAGTACCCGATCCCCCGGATTGATGATCTCTTTGATCAGTTAGTCGGGTCGACGGTGTACTCGAAGTTAGATCTCAAGTCTGGGTACTATCAGCTGCGGATAAGGGAGAGTGATATCCCGAAGACAGCGTTTAGTACGAGATACAGGCATTATGAGTTTACGGTCATACCGTTTGGGCTGACTAATGCGCCGTCAGTATTTATGGATTTGATGAACAGGACGTTCAGGGAGTACCTAGACCATTTCGTGATCGTCTTCATCGACGATATTTTGGTGTACTCGCAAAGTGAGGAGGATCACTTCAAGCATCTCCATTTGGTGTTGGAGACACTCAGGAGAAATCAGCTGTATGCCAAGTTCTCGAAGTGCGAGTTTTGGCTATCCTCAGTGGCGTTCCTCGGGCATATAGTGAGTGGAGAGGGTATTGCTGTGGATCCGGCGAAGATTGTTGCGATACGGGAGTGGCCTGAGCTTGCTACGGTAGCAGAAGTCCGGAGCTTTTTGGGGCTTGCCGGCTATTATAGGCGCTTCGTAGAGAACTTCTCGCGGATAGCGTTACCTCTCACTACTTTGACGAGGAAGGATCATAAGTTCGTTTGGACGCCGGAGTGCGCGCGAGCTTTTGAGGAGTTAAAGTGTCGGTTGACCACGGCGCCTGTGCTGAGTTCGCCGGTTGGAACCGAAGGCTATGAGATATATAGCGATGCTTCGGGCAGCGGTTTGGGTTGCGTGCTATTGCAGCACGGCAGCGTGATAGCTTATGGCTCGAGACAGCTAAAAGTGCACGAGAGGAATTATCCGGTCCATGACTTGGAGTTAGCGACCGTGATTTTTGCCTTGAAGCTGTGGAGACACTATTTGTACGGTGTGAAGATTGATATCTACACCGATCACAAGAGTCTAAAGTATTTGATTGATCAGAAAGATCTGAATATGCGGCAGCGTAGGTGGATGGAGTTCCTGGGGGACTATACTTTCAAGATCCACTACGTGCCTGGACAAAGGGAATGCGGTTGCGGACGCGTTGAGTCGCCGAGCCCCAGCTCAAGCGAATTGGCTATCAGTGCATGATGAGCGGTTGGTGCAGGAGCTGGAGGCGTTGGAGATTGTTTGTGTGGATAGACAATCTAGTGCTGAAGCAGTGCTGAATTGGACTGAAGTCCAATATGACCTGGCTGATCGGATTCGGCAGGCTTTGGATATGGATGCTCATATGAAGCAGTTCATGATAGAGGCTCTGGATGGGTCAAATTCCCAATTCGTCGTGGAGGACGGATTGCTTTGGAAAGACGGTCGTTTGTGCGTCCCAAGTGTGGGCAGTTTACGGGTGGAGTTGTTGTACGAGGCGCACCATACCAAGTACTCGATTCACCCGGGGAGCACGAAGATGTACCGTGATGTAAAGAAACTGTTTTGGTGGCCGGGCTTGAAAAAGGATGTGGCGCTATATGTAGCGAAGTGCCAAACTTGCGCCTTGGTAAAGGCGGAGTGCCAAAAGCCGGGAGGATTTCTTAAGTCCTTGCCTATTCCGGAGTGGAAATTCGACGACATCTCTATGGACTTTGTGCATGGTTTGCCAAGGTCGCAGAAGGGGAACGACGCCATTTGGGTGGTGGTCGATCGATTAACAAAGGTGTCGCATTTTATCCTGCATAGGAAGGATGATCCGGTGGAGAAGCTGGCAAAGTTTTATGTGGATAACATAGTGCGGCTTCATGGTGTGCCCCGTAGCATCGTGAGTGACCGAGATGGGCGGTTCACGTCCAATGATTGGAGGCTAGTGCAGCAAATGTTGGGAACAAAGCTGAAGTTTAGCACAGCCTTCCATCCACAAACGGATGGGCAGACCGAGAGGGTCAATAGAACCATGGAAGACATGCTTCGCATGTGTGTCTTGGACTTTGGGAAGCAATGGGAGGACCACCTTTATTTGGTGGAGTTCGCATACAACAACAGTTACCAAGCAAGTATTCAGATGGCGCCTTTCGAGGCCCTTTATGGTAGACGATGTCGCACGCCGTTGTCTTGGTTAGAAACGGGCGAGTCGAAGTTGTATAAGCGATCGGAAGTGGAGGATGCTACTTCGTTGGTGAGAACCATTCGGGAGAGGTTGCTTATCGCTCAGGACCGGCAAGCAAAGTACTATAATGCCAAGCACAGGAACGTGGAGTTCGCTGTGGGCGATCATGTATACTTGAAGATCAAGCCGTTCAAGGGTGTCTCGCGGGTGCGGCGATTGAAAAAGCTAAGCCCGAGGTACCTTGGACCGTTCGAGGTTCTGGAGCGAGTAGGAGAAGCGGCCTATCGGCTGAAGCTTTCAGTGGAGCTAAGTGGTTTACATGATGTATTCCATATTTCGGTGCTTCGGAAGGCGGTGCAAGAGCCTACGCAAGTGATCGCGGTCGATCAAGTGCCGGTGGATAGTGGGCTAACGACAAAAGTCAAGCCCGTGCGGATTGAGGACTCGGAGGTCAAGCGGCTACGCAATAAAGAGATCAGGATGGTCAAAGTCCGGTGGGACAATTGCGGTCGTGAGGAGCTCTCTTGGGAGCGAGAGCAGACGATGCTTGACGAATATCCGGAGTTGTTCCGCTCAGGTACAAATTTTGTTTTGTACATGTTTTTCCCTTTATGTAATTTCGTGGGCGAAATTCTTTTAAGAGGGGTAGAGTTGTAACGCCCCGAAACTCAAAGGAGCAGAGGGGAATAATTTGGGCCAGTTTGAGTTCTGGCTGCAGGCACACGGCCTGGGACACGGGCGTGTCCCAGGGCGTGTCAAGCCTGTGTCGACACTAAGGCGTGAAGTCGACACTTTGGTCTCGACATTGTGTCGAGACTGGGCACACGGCCTGCGACACGGGCGTGTCGCAGGGCGTGTCGACCCGTGTCGACACTTAGCCGTGAAGTCGACACAGTGCTTCGACGTTGTGTCGAGACACGGCACACGGCCTACGACACGGGCGTGTCGCAGGGCGTGTCAACCCGTGTCGACACTCGTCCCGCGAAGTCGACACTTTGGTGTCGACAGTGTGTCGAGACATGGCACACGGCCTGCGACACGGGCGTGTCGCAGGGCGTGTCGACCCGTGTCGACACTTAGCCGCGAAGTGCCGAGACCTTGTACACGGCCTGGAGCCCAGGCGTGTCAAGGTGACACGGGCAAGGACACGGGCGTGTCCTAGAACCCGTGCAGTGCTCGGGTTGAAAACGGGAGAAAATCATGGGGTACACGGCCAGCTACACGGCCGTGTCAGGTGGAACACGGGCGTGTCAGCTCGAACACGGGCGTGTTCGATACCCGTGTGAGGTTCCAGGTGATTCGATTTTGACGGCGAATGAGGCACACGGCCCTGGACACGGGCGTGTGCCAGGCCGTGTTCGGTCCAGATTGGGCATTTCAGTCCCGAATCGAAGCCGTTCATTTCTTTGACTGAAGATCCAACGGCTGGGGGTTGTTCCTGAAGGGTTATACCCGGGTTTTGACTTAGAAAACCCTCACTTTTCCACTTGTTCTCTCTCCAAACCCTTGGAGAAAGAAGAGCTAAGACAAGAAGAAGAGGAGCTAGATCCGCCATTGGAGGAGCTTCGGAGCTCCGAATCGCAAGCCGACTCCAGATCCACGGAGGCAACGCAAGTGCGGTGATTTCCATCCGATTACTTTTCGATGGCGCCAAAGAGGACCGCAAGGGTAACGATCCTCATCTTGAGCATGAGTCGCTCTCTTTCTTTGCATAGGAAGCCCGCTCTCGCGAGTTTGCGGAGAGTTGGAGGCGTTCCTTCGGGTAGATATGTGAAGTTCCCGTTGTTTAGAGTCCGTATGCGAGAACGGACATAGGCATTTTGGTTGAAGCCTACCCGGACATGTTAGTCCGGATCGGTGATGTTGCATTGCATAAGGCCGGAGAAGACTCCGTGCTATTGGGTGTTTTTCGGGTTTTCTACGCGGTAGATTGCAGCAGGGAGCCTTGGGGACTAACCCAAAGGTGCACCCGGAAAACTGGGCGGACACGAGGTCTTGCCAACTTGGTGGCCTGAGAGCCAACTTGAACATAACGGGGTTATGTGACTTGTGTTAGAATGGGACTCGGTGAAAGTTTGACCCGCGCATATGGCTTAAATTGCCGTTGCGATGTGAGCACGGGTTAGATGGAGCCGTACCCGCTTTATGTCGTTCGGGTTAGAGAGACCTAAAGTTACATGGCACTCGCCGTTGGCATAAATGGGGGTCTTCGGTGGTCGATGGCTTAAATTGACGTGACCAATACCATGAAGACGAATTGCTCATAGGAATGGCCGTCTAAGTGGCGGTGGTGAGTCCGGAATGTTAATGGCTTTAATTGACGTGACATCGACCGGTTCACCGAGAATGTGCCCTGAGTGCACGGGGCGTGTGGCCGTGCGAGCCAACGCCTGTGATGAAATGGCTATGGTTATAATTGCTCGCTTATGCTAATGAAATGCAGGAAAGGAGCATCGCCGCCCCGAGTTGGGGGCGGGATCGTTATAATTTGGTCAGCATTGCTGACCGTTGCCTTGTTTGCCACCGTGCGGTGGTTTGTTTGCTTGCAGGTGCAGCTGGACCAAGCGGTCAATAGCGGGCTAAAGCCCTTTTTGCGAAGCTGGCCCTCGAAGGCCCAAGTGGAAATGTTTTATGTTTTATTCATGTATGGCCGGCCTGCGAGCCGAGGTTTGTAAATCATGTAAAAGACAAGTGAAACATTTTGTAAGGCCTTAAGGTCGACTTTTGAGTATTTTGTAATAACATTCCTATTATCATGTTAGTGGACATTCATGCTTGTTGCTGGGTTCTTGTTTTGCAACTTATATAAACTGCTTCCGCTAGAATGCTCTGTGTAGGACGTTAAGATTGGTTGGATGGTTTCCATAAGTAACCACCCGGTCTGTCTGTGGCATATGGCGTCGGGCCCCGGCCGGACCTACTGTTATATGTTATGCGACGGATAGGGGGTGTTACACGCCGAGACCGCCGAGACCGCTGAGCTCGCCCAAGCTATGCTGCAATCCGCCGAATACCACGGAGTCCGCCGAGACCGCGAGGCCGCGCGGACAGACTGTTATTCGCCTCCTGCTGAACCCGAACTGAGGAACTCCCCTACCCGCCTGAAACCGGCGGACAGGTTATTGAAGCTGGCAAAGTTGAAACAGAACTGACAAGCCGCAGAGCGACCTCCTGCTGAGTCCGCAGAGACCGCACACTTCCAAGCACTGACCGAAGTCACAGCCAAACTCCTGGCTCCTTGAAGTTATCCGCGCGACTGTTCACTCAAGTTACTTAGGTTACTGTAGATGTGCCAGGGGGGTCCTATTTATAGGCAAGGTGAGGAGTGTGGTCACCGCCCAAGAGATAGCGACACCACCCTCAGTCCGCGCGAATACAACCACCGTCCGCTGAGTCCGCATGGACTTAGCCGGATACCAAGGAAACCGCCAGGAGCAAGGCAACCATTGACGAACCCTCTCCAGTCCGCCTAAGCTAAGCGGACAAGACATCAGCCCGCAAAGCTCCAACCGCTTCAGGACAGCAAACCCCCTTCAATGGCTGTCCGCACCAACCCGAGGCAGTCCGCAAGACACACCTCAATCCGCCACAAGTCCACGACCAAAGGCAGCTAAAGACAGACCGCCCGGTCACAGCGGACTCGGCAGATACGGCGGACACACTGAACTTGGCACCAAGTGTGACCAAGCCCAAAACCATAAGGGGCTAATGCGAGCTTGGCGGACGCAAAACTTCAGTCCGCCAAAACACCACAGCGCAGACCGCCACAGTCCGCGAGCTCCTCGCACTCCTGCCATCACAGCGATCATTCCCGGACTCCAAAACCAGGCCGCCACAACGATCTCCACAGCAACTCCCTGCTGTGCCACAAGAGCTCGACAAGGCCTCAGCCAAGCTCTAAGCTTAGTCCGCAACAGCCAATACCGCGGACACATCAGTCCGCAAGCTTCCCGCGGACAAGAGCCAACCCGTCTTTCAGCACAAGCTTGCACCCGCGACCACTGAGCAAAGCACCAGTCCGCAAGCCTCTCTATCCGCAGATACCAGGCCGCACCAAACCGCGGACTCCATGCAACAACCCGCTTAGAACACAGCCGGCTTCCACCAGACTTCTCACCAGGCCGCAAACCTCAGTCCGCCCAGTCCGCCCAGTCCGCCAAGGCTGTCCGCCACAGGCCGCGCGGCCTGTCCCGTCACCCACTTCCACTTCACAAAATTCAACAGTTTGTTCGATTGCATGTGTGGGATTTAACTCCCCCGATTTCCCTCTTTTGTTTGTTCGATTGCATGTGTGAGATTTAATGGGGATGCATGTGTGTGCTAAGGAGCAAAGGAGTGTCTCCTCCGGCCATGTTTTGACACAACGTTTTTGCTCAAGTGAGTTTGGTTTGGGCAGAAAAAAAATCACATTTTGAACTTAACATGTGTACAAACAGGAAAGCACAACAATGTTGGAGGCAAATTAGATGTTGCTAGTGAAATTTTACTTTGTGTTGATTGTATACAATGAAGTCTTCTAACTCTAAAGGTTAGAATTTTTTTATCAAATTATGTTTTAATGTATTTGAATACTCTTCAATCGTATCTGATTTATTATTTTTATTGCAGGATCTTCTCTCTTGACGTTACTGATCGGAAGAAGAGGACATGTTTGCTAACCTTTTTTGGGTTTCAATGCATCTTTATATCTTGAATTGTAAACTTTTTGTAATGTCTAACTATCTAATGAATGCATTAGTTTAGCTATAATATAATATGATGTTTACAAAAGATTTTTTTTTAAAAATTTTTGTACTGGTTTATATATAACAATTTTGTCTACGTATAACAATTTTTTGTTTGTACTGGTTTGTATATAGTAAATGTTTGTATATAGCCAAATATGGTTTGTCTATATCAACACCCTAATTTTTTTCTTACGAAAATCAATAGCTCGTATAAATACTTTAAATCTTGCTATAATTGTGAATAGCGCTCGAGTGGGAAGAAACATTCCGACTGCAGGTAAGCACTAGATTGTCAAATTTGAAGAATCTCCATTACACGTCGGCGAGGCGATATCGAGAGCGGCGAAGGTTGTCGCGAGGAACCAAATAGGAATGATCGGGAGGTGTATGCGGATGGGTATCGAGAGCGGGCGAACCGAATATGAGTGATCACCAACCGGGGGACTGCTTCCTCGGCCAAGGCTCCATTGCGTGACGGGGACTTTAGCATGATCGTTATAAGAGATATCGGGAGGTATATGCGGCGGGATTTCGGGAGCGGGCAAACAACTCGTTAGACTTAGGCTAGAAATGAGAAAAATTGATTCTTTTGAGTATTTAAATTGGTTTGTCTATAGTATTTTTAAAGGACCCAAAAAATTCTAAAAATTAGTTTATATATATCCAAGAGCGGTTTATATATACCATCACCCTTGAAAAGTGATCTTTGTGCTTGTTCTCCTCGGTTTTTTCGTGACAGACTGTTTTCAACCCTCAAACAGCTTATGGTGACAATTCGTCAATCTGATTATCAATTCTTCAACGGTTATCGTTAGAAAAATAGAATTCTTATCCAATATGTTTTATTCTATTATCTCGCCGAACAACATAATTTGAATTAAGATTAATTCCAATTCTAGCAAAAGTTGAAATTGATCTCAATTCTTAAATTCAATTCCAATATATTACAAACAAAACCGGCTCTTTGTGCTTGTTATACAAATTTGTAAAAAAACAATAGACAATATCGTGCAAGTGCAACCATTATCTCAAAATTTTTTGTTTGATAGAGGGGTAAAACGTAAAAATATAATTTCACTTAAAATAAAATTAATGAATATTAAAATTGATCTCATTTCAGCCATTTGGTTAATATTATTTTTTCGCCTAGAAATTTAGGCTCCTTTTGGCACGGTAATGACGGTCGTAAACGCATGTGTTAAACCTTCAATTCGTTAATGATCACCTAACAAACATAAAAGTGGATGAAGTTCTTTAGATGGGCGTTAACAAATCATAATTTAACCCCCATATTCATGACCGCCGTCACCATGTCAAAAGGAGCCTTAAAAGTCCATGCATCCTTCGGCGTAGTCTCGAACCATCAAGTGCTTGCCTCGAACTATTTCTGCCTTAAAATAATCGCTTGTTGATCAAAAATCAATCCACAGATACACAAGGCATGCCCAAAGATGTCAACGTAATTAACGAAACTAGGGGTCCATTTGGTGCAGCGTTTTTGCTCGAATGAGTTTGGACTACCATCATAGTGTGTTTCGCAAGGCAGCAGTTATGTCCGCCAAAGGAAAAAAAAACTGATTTTGAACATAAAAGTAGATGAACTTGATTAGGCAAGGTCAGAAGTTCAAGAGCGACAATTCGTAATTATCGCAATGACAAACACCAAACAGACCCTAGAGCACCAACTTATTACCTTTATTTATTTATTTTCATCTCAAAAGTTGACCAGAAAAACAACTCTGGCTAAGAATATCAAAATTGAATATATGAAGTACATGTCAAACTCTTCACTACAATACTGATCCAAAGAAGACTCAAATGTAGCAGGGCACAGAAAAAACATGAAGCACCTCATTATGAGGCCCAATTAAAGAGACTGGGCCGGGCCATTCTACATTCCGATATGTGCAACTTTATTCGCCGAGAAGATCATTTTTGATCACCCGGGCAGGCAAAACTGCTCAATTGAGAGAATAAAAACGCACTCATGGGGGACAGAATGCTCACTTCTGAGCGACCAAAAATGCTATCTGGAGATCAATTTTACTCGTCGGGATAGCGAAATGATCCCCGACCCATCTCCAAATTTTGGAAACAGGCCCATCCTCAAAAATGTCCCCATAATGAAGGCAAATTGAATCAAATAACACTTCAATCAAATCAATATTTGTGACAGATGCATAGATTTGAATTTGTTCAAATATTTGCACAAAAGTTAACACGTGTTTTTGCAATTTCAATTTAAATCAGTGAAATGAACAGTTATGATCATGTATTCCATCTTTTGATTCTTTGACTTCCACAAATCAATTGTCAAGCTCATTCTTTGACTTAAGTCTAACTTTTTCATTATTATAAATAGTAACACAGTTTTCTTCTCCTTTTTACTTTGAAGCACTCATGTGCTCTCAAAGTGGTTGAGCACACATCCCATCATACGGTTGAAGCCTTCGTTTTCCGCCATGCTAAATGAAATCTCATGCATAAGAACCCATTCAGTAAGTGTGCAAGAATGATCATATTTTTCATCAATAACTGTGCAAGAATTCAAAATTTTCATTTGAATTTAAAGTAACTGTGTTTTTTCTTAGTCTAACATTAAAAAATTTTAGGTGTTTCTTCAAAGGAGTACAAGTAGATGCCTGTATAGCAAGTTTTCAACCATAATGATTGCATTGATGTTTTTGCCCCCCATCAGCCATAACTGTTTTAAAATCCTTCTGGACAGTTGATTTAAGTTGTCATTTCATACTGTTCTGTTCTGCTAAGGAAAGACATGATGTACTTGGGCATTAGTGAGATTATGACTAAAGATAGGGCACAATGACAATAAAGAACCCATACAGACGACCCCATTATAATGGGATAAAGGCTTGAGTGTTGTTGTCTGCTTTGTTTCTGCTTCTTTTTCCTACATGTTTCTGACAATAGATTGATTCATGTACACTTAAACATCATATGCAGGCTGTGAAGGTAGGAGATTCCTTATATATTTGCGTATCTTTTCAATAGAGATGATATTATTTGGATTCCTATTCAAATTCCACTCGAGTCTGAATTAGAATTAAAATTAAAAATAAAGACGATATTATTCGGATTCCTATTCAAATTCCACTTGAGTCTGAAGTAGAATTAAAATAAAAAAAAAGACTTCACAAATCGATTCCTGAATTATTAACAAACTATTCATTTGCGTCTTTACGAACAATCCTAATTGTAACTACAATTTGGTAGAACCCAACTGTTAAGTGATAATTTTTCTTTGCCGGGAGAAGCTATTTAAATATTTTTTTAAGTTTAGGGTGCATTATTTATATAGTTTCTTCCCCTCACCTTCTATTTTGTTCTGTTTAACAAATTTGGTACAATCTGATTTCCGCAAGTGCGAGAGTCCTATCTTGATTTTGTTTTCATCCAAGATAGTAAATAATTGCGCCAAGATTAATAGGCCGCACCCTACAAATTTTGTGAGGGTGATTTTTCATATTGCAAGCTACATAGCCATGAAATATCATCAGCAATTTCTGACCCAAAGCATGGGCCTTAAATGCATGCAATAAATGTCTTCGGCAAAGAGGAGCTGTTGAAATTGTTGAAGTGGAAGTGAACGGTATGTTTGGGTTTGGGCAGATCGCACAGACCGCAGAGTCGGCCGTTGGTTAGGCGACCTGGTGTTGGCGGATAGCCGGGTTCTGACTTTTGTTTTCTTTTTCTGCGGTCTGGGTCAGCAAGCACCCTGGGAGGTACCGGGCGGTTAGCATTGGCTAACCGCGGATGTCGCGGTCAGTATTGTGAGACTGCGGAGTCCGCTTGGAGCTGGCAAGCTCACTGGCTTGCATAGAGGCAGGCGGTTAGCACGGAGTTCGTTGTGTTCTACTTGCGCGGTTTGGTGCCAGAGTTCGCTGGTGTGTGTGGACTTGGTCACGGTGATGTGTCAAGTCCATGGTGTTGCCTAGTTCGCAGAGACCGCTAGTTGCGCGGTCTGCTTTTGAAGTTTGCAAAGACCGCTTATGTTGCGCGGTCTGGGTGTGGAGATCAGCAAGCCGCCTGGCGCGAATATGGCTTAGGTTGCGTGGCTGTCAGGTTGTTCAAGTTCATGCGGACTGAGGATGCTATCCGCGTGTCTCTGCGGTTTGTCTCTGGTATCCGCACTCTTGTGCGGACTGGTGGTGCTAGTTGCAGGATGACGTACATCTATCCTATCACTATGAGCGGTGACCACACTCCCCTTGTCGCCTATAAATAGAGATCACTGACTCGTAATATATAATGAGAACAGTGAGAACTCAGTTCGCGCTTTGAACTTGCGGTTAGACTTTCTTAACCGCACGACTAAGTGAAGTTGACTTGTACTGTGTAGGTAGTGCGGCTAACACCGAGCGACTAGGCGACTAGTTGGGAAGCTCGGTGTGGAACAGTTCGCGAATAGTAGTTTGTGGTATACAACAGGTAGCGGTCTAGGCGACTTGAAGTCTCTTCCTCGGGGTTGTGGATAGTTCAAGCACTTCGCCCGGTTCATTAGCGGGTAGACTGTTTTACAGTTCATCAGCACTTCAATAACAAGCAGTCTGCACGGCTTGTGTTGCGGGTTGGCGACTTGGCGGTTTCGGCGGACTATCTTAGCAGTTTGTGGTTTGGGCGGTTTCTGTCATCAGACCGCCGGTTTTACTCTTGTCTGTAGTTTTTTTTTTCTATCGGGTACATTGCGAAATCATGTCTCACAATGTATACCTCTCCTTATAAAGAAGTTGATGATAATTCTATATTGAGACTTTGGTGCTTCTGTTGTTGATTTCTACTTGTCTTTGATTTTGGTTGAGTGTTCCTGCGACCTGGCTCAGTTTTCGTGAAAAAATTTCACAGGAGCCTAGAGGGCACTCTGGGAAGAACATAAGACTAGTACCGCAGAAGAAGAGGACGTATTTAGAAGCATTCAAAACATTGAAAGTGCCTTGCTCGAGTCAAACCCTAGGACAGGAGTTGGAAGAGAAGGAAAAGGAATATGAAAATCGAGAGAAGAACGAAATTGACTAGATTAAAGAAGAATAATGGATATAAAATAATGCAACATGCTCGCTATTCGGACTGTTGAAGGCAGGATCCTTCTAAGAGCATTTCTCTCCAAAGAGGACCAACGCACCAATATCCAAGATAGCCGCGAGATTCCCTTATATATGCAAAAATGAGAATACATTAAATATTACCCAAATGCAAGTAATAAACATATGTGACACTAAGATGGCATTGCTCCACAAGATGGCTGTGGGTATAGGGAACCATATGCTTATCATAAATGCAATCACATGAAGGCGAGTTCTCTTTAACAACATTATAACGACTTCCAAATCTAAGGTGGCACCCTCTACTTTGGTAATACAACAAAGTGAACCCCGTCACCATTTATACAAACATAAAAGGGATTGACAACATGCAACTTCAAAAAAATACTAGCACTAACAGTTGAAGTCAATGGGCATAGTCTTAACCGTCAAGAAATGAAAAAAGGTCAAGGTGTAGCTTAGATGTAATTTTCTTCTTTTTTTGGTGTTCTGAAAATTTCTTGCCAAGTCGTCAACCCGAAACACAAGCCGCGCGAACTGCCTGTTATTGAAATGTTGATTAACTGAAAAACAGTATAGTCGTTGATGAACAGGGCGAACTGCTTGAACTATCCGGAACCCCGAGGAAGAGATTTCAAGCCGCCTAAACCGCAACCTGCTGTATACCACAGACTGCTATCCGCGAACTGCTCCACACTGAGCTTCCCAACTAGTTGCCTAGTCACCCGGTGCTAGCCGCATAGCCTGCACAACACAAGTCAACTTCACTTAGCCGTCGGGTTAGAAAAACCTAACCGCAAGTTCAAAGCACGAGCTAAGTTCTCATTGTTCCCGTTATAAATGACGAGCCGGGGACCCATATTTATAGGCGACAAAGGAAGTGTGGTCACCGCCCATAGTGATAGGATAACCGTCTACCATCCTGATACTAGCACCACCAGTCCTCACAAGAGTCTGGATACCTGAGGCAGACCACAAAGACATGCAGATAGCATCCTCAGTCCGCTTGGACTTGGTACAACTTGACAACCACGCGGCCTCAACCATATTCGCGCCAGACGGTCTGATAATCTCCGCACCCAGATCGTGCAACATAAGTGGTCTCCGCGAACTCTAAAATCAGACCGCGCAACCAGCGGTCTCCGCGAACTAGGCAACACCATGGACTTGGCACCACCGTGAGCAAGTGCACACACACCAACGAACTCTGGCTCCAGACCGCGTGAGCAGAGCACAGCGAACTGTGTGGTTAGCCTCCGCTATCCGCGCTAAGCACCTGGATCTACCCAAGCCAGAGAACCTGCCAGCTTCAAGCAGACTCTGCGGTCTCACAACCGAGACCGCGACAGCCGCGGTTAGCAACGCTAACTGCCCGATTACCTCTCAGGGTACTTGTTGAACCAGACCGCAGAGTAGAGAACAAAAGCCAGAACCCGGCTATTCGCCATCACCAGACCGCCTAATCGCGCCGAAATCTGCGGTCTGTGTGGTCTGCCCAATCAGACCGCCACTTCCACTTCAAAAATTTCAACACTCTCTCTTGAAGTGGGAAGTGGAAACCAGCCCGAGCAAACCCCATAACTGAGTAAACGGTTCCTTCGACGGTGGCTTCGTAAAAATATCTGCGACGTTATCCTGGCTTTGTACATACTCAACCATCAGAGACCCCTCCAGCACCTTCTCGCAAACAAAGTGATGCTCGATCTCGATGTGCTTTGTCCGCGTGTGACAAACTGAATTATTAACCAGTTTGAGGGCAATCTCCTTGTCACTGCGCAACAGAGTAGGACCCCGCACCTCCTCATGGAAATCTTTCACTAACCTCCAAAGCCAGATGACTTCTTGAGTTGTCATGGCCGAAGCCTTGTATTCCGCTTCTGTAGTGGAGACAAACACTGAATCTTGCTTCTTACTGCACCACGAAATAGCTATTGATCCGCACATGAAAACATAACATGACGCCGACTTCTGATCATCAGTATCTCCTTCATAATCAGCATCCGTGTAGCCAAGCAAGTTAAAACCCGTGTCCCTCTCATACAATAGACCCATATCTGAGGTGAATTTTACGTAATTAAGGATATTTTTAGACGCCACCAGATGAGACTTTCGTGGGTCCTCCGTATACCGACTTACACGACCCACAACATAAGCAATATCCGACTTTATAATCGTTAGATATATGAGACTCCTAACGAGAGCCCGGAACACCAAGGGATCTGGAAGAACCCTTCCCTCATCACGCCGAAGCTTGGGACCGACCTCCAGAGGAATAGAGGATATTTTTAACCGCTTAACGATTCTCTCTGCATAGCTCTTATGGGAAATGAACACACCGCTTTTCTTACCTGAAAGACTAATGTAGGGTAGAAACACCTATGGGGGTGAATATATTCTTTTGGATTCTTTTGAGTTTGGAATATATTTCTTGAAGTTAGCACATATTGTTAGAACAATAAAGATCACAGACAACACACGAGAATTTTATAGTGGTTTCCTAATCTTGGATACATCCACTTTCCCTCATTCGCCTATCTAACAGAGAACTAGCTTCGACTATCTCCTACAGAAACTCAGATCACAACTGATCTTACAACTCAGATCCCACCTGGATCCTACACTTAGGCTGCAGCATAGTCCTACCTCAAAGATGTAGACAAATCTGTTGGATCCCTAGTTGATTTGGGCTAGATTCACTAACTAGGATAATTGACCCACCATGTATAGTCATGGTCATGACATTGTGTCTTAGAGTTTAAACTAAGTCCTTAGAATCAACCACACATGTACCAACCAACAGAAGACAGCAGAAGACTCAAAGACTTAGAAGGAAATCAAGTTTAGAAAAGTGAGTTCGAAATTCGTCGAACTCAGCTCGACAAAAGTCGTGCTCAGCTCGACGAACTCAGAGTCAATTCTCTGAGTTGAGCTTGACGATATTCGATCTCAGGTCGACGAATTTTGGAAGTTCAACTTCAACTCATTTTAGTCCGGACTACTTTCTTTGAACTCAGGTCGACGAAGTTATTTTATCAGCTCGACGAACTTGGAGCACAGAAATGAGAAGTTTTCCACAGAAAGCAGTTAACTGAACTCAGGTTGACGAACTTGGTTCTCAGGTCGACGAACTAGAATTCTCAGGTCGACGAACATGATTTCTCTGGTCGACGAACTTTGATCTAAGGTCGACGAAATCTGTTCTCTGGTCGACGATTCCTGTGCAGTTCCAGACTTGGAATTTTTCCTCATTTTGTCCTTATTCTATAGCAGTAATTCCTGAGTAATTAATGTTTATATTCTCTGAATATAGCCGTTAGTGACAGCATTGGTTATGGTCTTCATCAGGAATATTACTTGCCGTTTTTAATGAGACAGTTGAGGAAACTCATTAATGATATTATTCTCCAGGCGTATTTCATTCTCCAGGCAGTCAGCATTCAATGCACGAATTCAAAATTCAAAAGGAGAATACGACTGAAGATATAAAAAAGATTTTTTCTCTTTTCTGAAGACAAGGGTCTTGACAGTAATACACAGAGAAGATCTACAGCAAAAAATACTCTGAACCTTCTCTGTATAGAAAACAAATTGTTTTCTCCTTAACATTGCTGAAGAAGAAGAAGAAGAACAATCATCAAAAATCAAGAGTCTTTTTCAACCTTCATTCCAGGAGCTTTCAAGGACAACACATCCATATTAGTCAGAAGTTCTTGGATCTCATTTTCAAGTCAAGGCTGAAGACTGAAAACCTACATCATGTGCAAGACTCCAAGTGTTATTGAGAGGAGTTCTTAACAACAGCAAAAATCGACTAGTCTTCTCTGTTGAAAAGAGAAAGAAAAGACACCATCAATCTCTCTTCCCTCTCTGTATAAAGGGTTTATTAACTCTCTTCAAAAGTTTATTTTGGTTGCAAGTCTCCTGATCAAAAAACTTGAGTTGGTTTTTGAGCACCTGATCAAAAACTTATTGGTGGCAGCCACCTGATCAAAACTGCTAGTGGATTCCTACCAGAGTGATAGAAGAGTGGATGTACTCAGGTTGGGGAACAACTATAAAAGTTCTTGTGTTGTCTGGTTGCCCTTTTTTTTTGTTCTTGCTGTGACTGTGATAGATTAGATTGCCTGTACTGTGTTAGATTAAATTAACTTAGGTTGTTTTTGCTTTCTATAGATCTTGGTATCTCTTATTTCATTACTCTGATATTATTATATAAACAATAAAAAGTTTTCATTTTACTCTATTCACCCCCCTCTAGAGTTAATCAAGTCTAACCCTCTCTTTCAATTGGTATCAAAACAGTTTCCTTTGGTTGTACAAGCTAACCCTTGAACCAAAAGATCCTCTGTTAGATCTGATCTTTATTTTTCTTAGGTTTAGTTAGTTCACAGCATGACACAGAACAAGTATTATGCAAGCACCAGACTTCCAGTCTGCAATTTAAATAAATTTGCTAACTGGAAGGCAAGAATTAGGTTGTATATGAATTTCATTGATGAGGACATCTACAATTCTATTTTGACAGGTCCTCCTCAACCTACAACATCTACTTCTACAGTAACTTCAAGCACTCATGCAGTTCTACCACCTGAGTGGACTGATGCTCAGAAGAAAGCCAAAATTTCAGATGCCAAAGCCATGAACATATTGGCTCAAACCATGTCAGATGACATTTTTCAAAAGGTGGCTGAGTGCACCTCTGCAAAAGCAATCTGGGATTCTCTCAATCAGATGATTGTTGGCTCAGCAGATGAGAGAAAAGATATAAGATCAACACTCATCTCACATTATGAGAACTTCAAGAAAGATGAAGCTGAATCTGTTGGTGACATGTACAACAAATTAAGCTCCATTATCAGTGAGTTGAAGACCTTGGACAAAGACATCTCTCTCACAGAGGTGAATGACAAGATCTTAATGTACTTCTCAAGCTCATGAGATTCCAGGATCTGACCAATCAAGTAGGCCAGAAGCTTGAATGAGATTTTCACTAAATCTCTCCTGGGAAAGCTCAAATCTTATGAGCGGCTGATCAAATCCAGGGAAGCTGTAGAATAAAGGACTCCTCCACCAGCAAGAAAAGAGCAGAATATAGCATTCAAAGCTGCTGAAGAGACTGAAGCTCAACATTCAATGAAGAACTGATGAGTCTTTTTGCTAAGAGATTCTACAAAATGGCAAGAAATGACTTCAGGAGAAAGTCATCTAGGAATGATGACAAGCCCAGATATGATAAAACTCCTACTAAAGAAATAGTATGTTTTGGATGCAGGAAACCAGAACACTTCATCTCTGAATGTCCTGAGAATCAGAAGAATGAGAGGAGAAGAGAAAAAGACGCCAGAAGCAAGCAATACAGCAGACCTTCCTCCAGCAAGCACAAAAAGAAGGAGAAGGGCTTTGTTGCTGAAACATGGAGCGACATAGAAGATGAATCCACATCTTCCACTTCTAGTGAAGAGGAAGAAGAGGCAAAGGCAAGGGAAGTCTGCCTCATGACTATCAATGCATCTTGCAGCCCATCAAATGATGAAGAAGAATCTGATAATGAAGAAGCTTCAGAATCAGAAGCTGATCAGGTACTATCATCATTTGATTATAATTCTGATAGTTTTAAAATTGAATTCAAAACCATGTGTATATATTTAATTAACTCTGAAAAAGAAATCAAAATGTTTAAGGAAAGGTTGTCTAATCAAGAAAATTTGATTTCTAAAAATATTAACTTAAAGATGAACTAACATTAGCTCAAGAGCAAATAATTTCACAAAAATCTGAATTAGCTGATGCTAAGAAACTTGAAAAATCCCTAAATGAGAGAAGTATCAAGTTGATGGACATCACAAGCACAGTCAATGTCATGTTAAATGACAAGCTGGGCTTAGGTGCATCATCAAGCAAACCCTCACTTATTCAGAAAAATATATTAACTACACCCATAAAATTTGTATCAGAAAAGGGAAAGAAAAAGTTGGATAATAATAATGTTAAACAAATTGAATCAAAACCAAAGAATAAGAAAAGAAAACAAAATAAGAAAAATCCAAATAAAAACAATGTTCAGCAGATTTCGTCGAACGCAAATCGACAAAATATGTACAATTCGTCGAACTTCATTCAACGAACTATGAACACAGATCTATATAATAATTATTCGTTGAACTACGATTGACGAAACCAGTATGGTTCGTCGACCATGGATCGACAATTTTGGGGCTCAGAAAATGACCTTTATCATTCTCTGAGTGCAGTTCGACGAACTCATCTCAATTCGTCGAACTCAGGTCGACGAACTCACCAGAATTCGTCGAATGCAGATCAGTTTAACAGAAATTTTAATTTTTCTAAAACTTATAACCAACAAAGAACATTTGATAATCAATTTAATCAATGGATAATTTCACCTAAGAAATATCACCCTTTAGGATATAAAAGTCAACCTGAATGTTCATTTATTTCCAGTTTCAATTATGTAAAGAAAGAATGACCCAAGGTAACCTGTGTCAGGAATGACTAATCTGTTTCATTGTAGGTGAAAGACTATCCTACCACAGAGCAACAGTGGTATCTGTACAGTGGCTGTTCTAAGCACATGACTGGAAATAAGGCCAACTTAACACATTACAAGGCAAAACTATGACCAAAAGTAATATTTGATGACTCTAATTGTGCCCAGACGGAAGGCTATGGACAAGTCAAAGTTGGAGCTATCACCTTCAGGAATGTTGCATATGTAAGTTGACTGAAGTATAACCTTATTTACATAAGTCAATTATGTGATGAAAGGTATCAGATATCATTTACTAAAACCTTCTGTATTATTACTTCTTTAGATAATCTTGTAGTATTGACTGACACTAGATTAGGAAACATTTATATAGTTAACTTCAAGTCAGCTAAATATGAAATCTACCTGTTCAATTTAACTAGTAATAATAATGACCTCTGACATAGGAGATTAGGTCATGTTAACTTGAAAAATATTGTCAAACTATCTAGGGATAACCTTGTTAGAGGATTGTCTTTTTGCCCCTACAAGAAGGAAAATCTTTGTAGGGCTTGTCAATTAGGCAAGCAAACTAAAAGTAGTTTAAATTATTAAACAAAAGTGACTCACATATGATATTGTACTTACTACATATGAACCTTTTTGGCCTTATAGCAGTACAAAGTCTCGGGGGAAAATCTTATACTTTAGTGATTGTAAATGACTTATCTAGATTCACTTGTGTTTTCTTTCTGAGATATAAGTCTGATAACTTTAAGGTTTTTACAGATTTTCTCAAGAACATACAGATTGAGTACTCTACTCCAGTTGCATTGATCAGAAGTGATCATGGTACTGAGTTTGAGTCTCTTCTTATGCAAGAGTTCTGTAGGAATGAAGGTATCAGACATTTCTTCTCAGCTCCTATAACACTTCAACAAAATGGTGTTGCTGAAAGGAAGAATAGAACCTTAATTGAATCTGCAGGCAAATTACTTGCAGATGCATATTTGCCCCTATCCTTTTGGGCAGAGGCTGTAAGCACAACAAATTATATACTGAATAGAAGTCTTATACACAAGCTTAAGAATAAGACTCCTATGAGCTACTAAAAGGGAAAAAACCTAAAGTAGACTACTTTAAAATTTTTGGATGTTTATGTTATATACACAACAATAATAAGAAACACATTAAAAATTTTGAAGCCAAGGCTGATATAGGAATTTTTCTTGGATATTCCCAAGTAAGCAAGACTTATAGGGTGTATAACAAATCTACCTTAAAAATTGAAAAATATATCCATGTTTCTTTTGATGAGACTAACATGTTTTTCAAGGAAAAGACTTCTTCTACCAATGAATCTTTGCAGGAACTTAATTTGTGTGAGAAGCTTGATGAACCGACCCTCACCAATGAGGCAGTTAACCATCCTTCTCCACAAGGTGCTGAAGAAAGTGAAGAAGAAGACATTGTAATCAGTGATGAACCAACAACAGCAAACCTAATTTCACAAGGGGAATTTATTCCCCAAGCTGTTGAACAACCAACTCCACTCACTGAATTTGTCACGCTTAGAGATTACCCCATATCTCAAGTGATTGGAGACATGTCAGTTGGTGTGCAGACAAAGCATCAACTCAACCAAGATTTGATGCATGTCTGCTTCATATCTCAAATTGAGTCCCAATTCATCAAAGATACAGAGCAAGATCTCCACTGGGTTATTGCAATGCAAGAGAAGCTCAATCAATTTGAGAGATACAGAGTTTGAGACTTAGTTTCAAGACCCAAAGACTACCCAGTCATTAGAACTAAGTGGGTATATATAAACAAGCTGGATGTCCAATGTGTCATCATAAGGAATAAAGCAAGGCTTGTTGCTCAAGGTTATAGGCAAGAGGAAGAGATTGATTATGACCAGACTTTTGCACATGTTGCAAGGCTGGAAGCAATCATGATTTTCCTTGCTTATGCTGCCTACAAGAAATTCAAAGTTTTTCAAGTGGATGTCAAAAGTGTCTTTCTGAATGGAGAATTCAAAGAAGAGATTTTTGTTGAACAACCTCCAGATTTCATCTCTTCAACTCATCCCTCATATGTCTTTAGATTGCATAAAACTTTCTATAGTTTAAATCAAGCTCCAAGAGCTTGGTATGAGACATTAGCTAGCTTCTTGATAGATCATAAATTTTCTAAAGGAATTGTATATAGGACATTATTCACTAGATCCCATAAGGATCAAATATTGTTAGTACAAATTTATGTAGATGATATTATATTTGAGTCTATTGATTCCAAACTATGCAAGAGGTTTTTTGACCTCATGCATTCAAAGTTTGAAATGAGTAGCATGAGTGAGCTCTCCTACTTCCTTGGTCTCCAAGTGAAGCAGCTACCTGATGACATCTTCATATCCCAGGCTAAGTATGCTAATGAGCTTATCAAAAAGTTTGGGATGGTAGATGCCTCAACAAAGAAAACACCCATGACCACTAATGCTGTAATAGATTCTGATGAACATGAGAAACCTGTTGATCAGAAATTATATAGGGGCATTGTTGAATCCCTACTATATCTTACAGCAAGCAGACCTGACATAATGTTTGCTACATGTCTTTGTGCTAGGTTCCAGGTGAACCATAAAGAATCTCATCTAATTTTCTTAAAAAGAATTTTAAGATATATAAATAGTTGTCTTAGTCTAGGACTTTGCTATCTCACTGAGTCAGAGTTTGAGTTGACTGGATACTCAGATGCTGACTTTGCTGCATGCAGAGTAGACAGAAAAAGTACCTCTGGAATATATCAGTTCCTTGGTGCTAGATTAGTCTCCTGGTTTTGCAAAAAGCAGTCATCTGTGTCTACATCAACTGCTGAAGCAGAATACATAGCAGCTGACAGTTGCTGTTCCCTGATGATGTAGATTCAGAACCAACTACTAGACTATGAGTTCAACTTAAATAATTCAACTCTACTATGTGACAACACAAGTGTTGTAACCATAGCACAAAATCCAGTCCATCACAATAGGACTAAGTATATAGACATTAGACATCATTTCATTAGAGAGTGTATAGACAAAAATAAAATTAATCTTGTCTATATCTACACTGATTTACAAAGGGTAGATATGTTCACCAAACCTTTGGATGAGAGGAACCATCTGTTCTTCATAAATCAGCTTGGTATGATAAATGAAGAAGCTTTAATTTGATTTCTGTCTATGGTCGACGAATTTTTCAAAGTTCGTCGAACGGAGATCGACGAATAGAAAAAAGTTCTAGAGAAATTCGTCGAACGGAGATCGATGAATTCTCAGTGAGTGGAGTTATTTTCGTCGACCGGAGATCGACGAATTTGCTTCAGAAAACTTTCGTCGAACGGAGCTCGACGAAATGTTTTCACATCTTCTGACAGAGATCGACGAATTCTTTTGATTATAAAATATTTCGTCGACCTCAGATCAAAGAATTTTTTTTTTGTCGAACGGAGTCTGGCGGTTCATATTCTAAAAATATTATATCTAGGTTTTCTTCGACCTCCGTCTCGCGCTTTCAGTTCCTTTGCACTTGATCTTTGTTTCTCTCTTGCAGGTGCATCCATGGCGATTCCAGCGAGCGCTCTTTCCACCATGAAATTCGATATGAGTTTTGATATTGATTTTGACTCCTTCCAGTTCTCTGACCGAATCTTTATAGAAATTCTGAAGCTATTTGAAGATCAACATCTGCAGCATTTCATGACACTCAGAATAAAGATTGCAATGACAGAAATCAAGGAATGGGTCTTTACTTCATCAACCTCTGAAGATAACACGACATGAACTATCTCTGGTAATCCAGTTTCCCTTTTCCCGAATGTACTAACCGAAATCTTCGGTCTATTGAATGGTGCTGATGACATAGAAATGGACTCTGAGGAGTATAACAATATGTTAATCAAGATGGGTCATTCTGGAGATAACCCTAACAAACTGCTGAAAAAGAACTTGTCTGCTGAATACAAGTTCTTAGCTGATGTAGTCGGGAAGGTGATGTTAGGCAAGCATACAACACATGAGTACATCCCCATGCACCAGTTCTTGGTGATGAGTGCCCTGGTTAATAAGAAAGGTATTAACTGGGGAAAGTTATTTTTGATCTGATTAAGAAGAAAAACAACAAGAAAGAAGTCTGCTTTGGACGGGTTCTGGGGATTTTTCTGCAGGAGAAGGCATCTGACCATCTGGTTTCCACACCAGTGTTCATAAATGTCTCCAAAAGGCTAACCTCTGCCCTATTTGGCAGATGGGAGAGGAGGATCACTAAGCCCTCCATGGCTTCCTCCTCCAGGCCTTCTGAGAGCACAAGGGCCGTCATAGCCGCCCCTCCACCCCCAGAAGAAGTTCCTTCCACCTCCACCATTCCTTCTTCTCCACAACCTCAGCCACAACAACAACAACCAATTCACATTCCTACTCCAGTTCCATCTCCTGAACATTCTCCACCACCACCATCTCCACCTCCATCTTCTCCCCAGATACATATCTCTGACATACCATCCTCCTCCATGCAGGAACCCTCATTCAACCTCATGTCATCATCACATAAATCACCACAATCATCCCCACATCAATCTCCTTTACAATCTCCACATCAGTCTCCACTTCCACCTCCTTTAACTGCCACAAACCCTGACTCATTTATCTTCTCCCACACTTTCAATCTATTATTTCCTCCACCATCTCCACATCAGGAACCCATCTCCTCCCCCACAACAACAGTTCCCCTTTCTACAACTGCAACACCCCCTGTCCCCTTCCCTCTACTCATCCAAACTGACCTTCCATCGACTGTACCTGACTACACACACACACACACACAGATATGTCTAGTGCATTTTCTATCTGTTCAAATTGTGGTCATCCCACTCCATACTCATCCACTGCTCCTGAATCCCTCTATCTTAACTTTTCTGGCATTGCTAAAGATTTGCTAGCATTCATTTCCCCCATACTTAATAAACTTCTAGCTGATGCTCTAGCACCTCTCACTGCCTCCATCAATACTCTCTCTGCCAAAATTGTTGCTCTATCCCCTGTCCCTTCTTCTGGGGGACTGGCTCCAGGGCCCCCTGCAGCCAGTCAGGGGGAGATGCTCCATGATTAAGAAGTTCCAGTGACAGTAGCAGCAGTAGCAGAAACAGCAGAAGCAGAAACAGATTCTTTAATGTCAGACTCTTCAGAAGAAACAACCACTCCTTCTGATATAATAGATTTAATTGATTCCGATACAGAAATGGATAAGCTAGTTATGGCTGAAATTGATATTGCTGGTGATTTTATTCTAAATCTCACAGTTAATTTAAATTCTTTATTAGAGTTATTCAATTTTGTGCACAGAGATATTCTTCCCAACTCCTCTTATCAACATTCTTTGGCCATTGTACCATACACTGCACCTATAAGCTCCACAGTTGCCAAACAACTTAAGGTTATTTTTGCAGCAACAAAGTTACCAACTGTACAATCCCCCTCCAAGGAAAATTCTTCTCCAGAAGCCATCTCAGCTCCAACATATAAGATGGATGGCAGTCCACTGCCAGATTTGGATGAAATTATCATGGCAGATATAGAAAAAGAGAATTTGTTAATTGCTGAAAATAAAACAGTTGTTGAAAGCACTGCTGACGCAGTTGCTCCAGAACCTCAAGCAATAGCTCCAGCTCCAGCTCCAGTACCTCAAGCACAGCCTCAGGCTGACAAGCAAATTGACAAAGCTCTTTTGAAAGCTCTGGATGATTTATATGATAATACTTAGGGATCTTCCTCTGAAAAAGATGATGATGATATTGATGATTCTAATGATAGCCCTTCTGCTAAAAAGAAAGTTTCAAAGAAAAGGAAGACTCCTCCAGTTGCTGCTCCTAAGCCAAATCCAACTCATGATACTTCTTACTATATCCTTCAGAAAATTACTCCTTACACTGGGATGCCAGCCTAGATGTGGCTATCCAAGAATCAGCAAAAGGAAATAAAGAAGAGCATGAGATATTTTCCTCCTCCTCAGAGACATTGGAAAGGACCTCCTCCACCTGCTGCTGGTGCTTCAGGCAACATCTCTCAGAGGTCTACCTCATACACTCAAACATATCATAGACAACAAGGTAGATCCTCTTCTCATCATGGAAGCAGCCAGCAGAGGTACTCTTCCAGCAGGCAACAACATCAACATCAGCAACAGCAACATTATCAGCAACAACAACAGCAAGTTCCTGAACAGTAAAAGCTGACAGTCCTAAAAGGCCAGAGTCTCCTCCCATTCCCTTTGTGGATCCAGAGACAGAGACTACTGCTAGAATTGCCAGGTTCCTGGAACTGATTGGATTATCGTTGATAAACAAAGCTAAAGCTGAAGGAAAAGATTCATCACAGTATTCTACAATATCCAAATTCAGAAAAGAAGAACTAAACAAGTATGAGAAAGCTAACAAATTTTTTCATGTAAATGCTTATATGAACCTACATCCAGAGGCTGTTGTGCCTAGAGCCACATCTCTCAATATTATTGGAGCTGCTGATATGACCATGTCCAAGAAGCAAGCAGCAGATCGTAGTAGAGAGATCAAGTTTACACAGCGTGCTGAACAGAAAAAAGAAGACAAGCAAAAGAAGAAGATGAAGAAAAAGAAGTGATTTATATTTTGTCTAAGTTTCTGTCTTTCTGAACTCTTTATGTATGTACTGTCACAAAGCTTCTGTGTAAATATCTGCTGCTGTTCTAATTTTTCAGCCAGATATATTTTCTGCTCTGATTGTTTTTATTTCATTTGTATTAGTGACCTCACCCAAATAGGGGGAGATTGTTGGATCCCTAGTTGATTTGGGCTAGGTTCACTAACTAGGATAATTGACTCACCATGTATAGTCAGGGTCATGACATTGTGTCCTAGAGTTTATGCTAAGTCCTTAGAATCAATCACACATAGACCAGCCAACAGAAAACAACAGAAGTCTCAAATACTTAAAAGGAAATCAAGTTCAAAAAAGTGAGTTCGACGTTCGTCGAACTCAGCTCGACGAACTCAGAGTCAATTCTCTGAGTTGAGCTCGACGATATTCGAGCTCAGGTCGACGAATTCTGGAAGTTCAACTTCAACTCATTTTAGTGCAGACTACTTTCTTTGAACTCAGGTCGACGAAGTTATTTTATCAGCTCGACGAACTTGGAGTACAGAAATGAGAAGTTTTCCACAGAAAGCAGTTAACTGAACTCAGGTCGACGAACTTGGTTCTCAGGTCGACGAACTAGAATTCCCAGGTCGACGAACATGATTTCTCTGGTCGACGAACTTTGATCTAAGGTCGACGAAATCTGTTCTCTGGTCGACGATTCCTGTGCAGTTCCAGACTTGGAATTTTCCCTCATTTTGTCCTTATTCTATAGCAGTAATTCCTGAGTAATTAATGCTTATATTCTCTGAATATAGTCGTTAGTGACAACATTGGTTATAGTATTCATCAGGAATATTACTTGTCGTTTTTAATAGGACAGTTGGGGAAACTCATTAATGATATTATTCTCCAGCCGTACTTCATTCTCCAGGTAGTCAGCATTCAATGCAAGAATTCAAAATTCAAAAGGAGAATACGACTGAAAATATAAAAGAGATTTTTTCTCTTTTCTGAAGACAAGGGTCTTGACAGTAATACACAGAGAAGATCTATAACAAAAATACTCTGAACCTTCTCTGTACAGAAAACAAATTGTTTTCTCCTTGACATTGCTGAAGAAGAAGAAGAACAATCATCAAAAATTAAGAATCTTCTTCAACTTTCATTGCAGCAGCTTTCAAGGACAACACATCCATATCAGTCAGAAGTTCCTAGATCTCATTTTCAAGTCAAGGCTGAAGACTGAAGACCTACACCCTGTGCAAGACTCCAAATGTTATTGAGAGGAGTTCTTGACAACAAAAATCCACTAGTCTTCTCTGTTGAAAAGAGAAAGAGAAGACACCATCAATCTCTCTTCCCCCTCTGTATAAAAGGTTTATTAACTCCCTTCAAAAGTTTATTTTGGTTGCAAGTATCCTGATCAAAAGACTTGAGTTGGTTTTTGAGCACCTGATCAAAAGCTCATTGATGACAGTCACCTGATCAAAACCTGCTAGTGGATTCCTACTAGGGTGGTAGAAGAGTGGATGTACCCAGGTTAGGGAACCACTATAAAAGTTCTTGTGTTGTCTGGCTGCCCTTTTCTTTTTGTTCTTGCTGTGGCTGTGATAGATTAGATTGTTTGTGCTGTGTTAGATTAGGGTAGTGTTTGGTTGGGCTTTTTGCCTACGGTGCGTTTGAACCGCACCTCAATTTTACGCATAAGTTATGTTTGGCGTTGTTGTTTCAAGAACCGCCGGTTCTAAAATTCCGCGGCTTCCTATTGATCACGATCAGCTGTAAAATGTTGCGTTCAGCCGCAACCTTTGCGTTCTCCCACAACCCTAGAGCTCGAGAGGAGCACGACGATGAGGAGAGCTCGAAATCCTCAGGGTGAGTCCCCCCTGTTGCTGCTTATCGCCCTGAATCCACTGCTTCCGGCCGCCGTTGATCTTCCCCGTCTTCTTCTTCTTCTTCTTCTTTTTCTTCTTCTTCTTCTTCTTTTTCTTTTCCCAGCCGAACACGCTGATCTTCCCCGTCTTCTTCTTCTTCTTTTTCTTCTCGGCCGCAGACCACGAAGGTTGGTTCTTATCACACATTTCTTCTACGGATAGCGTCCCTGACCACTGATCTCTCCGCATTTTCTATTTAGCTTGTATGCATTGAACATTCATGAGATATGGAACGAATTTTAAATCATTAGCTGCAGCAGATTTGGAACGAATTTTAAATCATGAAGCACTTCAAATTACTACTTCCTAGCTCACGGATTACAGTTTGTTTGAGATCTGAAAATTACAGGAAAATTCAGGATGAACGAAATTGCTTAACATTTACATTAGAAAACATTTTGCATTCAGGAAATTGCATAACATTTCCAAATTTGACCCAAACAGTTTTTTTTATTAGGAAAAAAAATTTCACTCAAAACTCTGTTTTGTATCCAAACAACTTTTTAACAAAACTCTGTTTTCTAGAATCAGCACTTTTTCTATCAGCAACAGTTCATCAACAGCTTTCCATCAACAACAGCCCAACCAAACGGAGCCTAGATTAACTTAGGTTGTTTTTGCTTTCTATAAATCTTGGTATCTCTTATTTCATTACTCTAATATTATTATATAAATAACAAAAAGTTTTCATTTTACTCTATTCACCCCCCACCCTCTAGAGTTAATCAGGTCTAACCATCTCTTTCAAAAGCTCCTACCTCAGGTTCACACAAGAACCCTACACTCAGGCTAAAAACCAGTCCTACCTCTCAGCCTTTATAATTTAGACTTACAAACTCAGATCTAAACAAATCCTACCTCAGGCCAAAACAGCCTTACTCTTAGATCAAAAAAGATCCTACAAGAAATAGTTGTATGGTTTATGTTACAACTTATAGACTCAAGAAATAAAACAATTTAAGTCTACTACAGATGTCAACGACACAAAAAACAGACAATTCTTCAATAACACTTGGGCCTGTGTTGTTGATGTAGATCAATGGAGACACAATTTTCCCTTCTTCAATTTACGGATGAAACAAATTTCGAACTTGAAGATGAAGGAAAGATTTCTTGATAATCTCTTGGGGAATATCTGTTGTAAACGATCTGAGCAAGTTTTTGTCCCATCGTCTATGAATTGACTCGCCTCCATCTATATATAGCAGGTTCCCAACGACTATATTCTGTTATGGAAAGCGACGACAGTTACGTCAAGAACGTGTTTCCAGAGATTCCGCCAGCTTCTGTCTTTGTTTGCTGACGTGGCATATTATTTAAATTCTGATGATGTCAGCGCATTCACGCGACTTGCTTTGATATAGAAACCTTGTATTGAGTGGTTGAACACGTGTCAAGAAAGGATTGGATGACTCAATGTCTGAGACTTGCAAAAATCTTGTTCCAGAAAAATGCATAGAGTGAGTTGAAGTTACTCGACACATTTTATTTGATAGAAATTATGAGTCCTGAGAAATGCATTGAGTGAGTTAAGTTTACTCAGCGCATTTTACTTGGCTGAATTTCAGACTCAAGATAAATGCGTCGAGTGATCTAAGTTTACTCAGCGCATTTGACTTAGCAAAATTTCTGAGTTCTAGACAAAATGAGTTGAGTGAATTGAAATGTCTCAGCGCAATTTTCCACATGCGTCGAGTGAAGTGTGCTGTCTCGACGCATTTGTACCGGACAAATAAACATCCAATATAAATATTTCTCATAGCTAAATGATAGTTTTCAGCTATACTCCTGCACAGTAAACACAGATACAAATCAAATACATATGTATATTATTGACATGAGTTGCTTCTTCAAATCAGGGACATTGGATAATGTACCCAACAATCTCCCCGTATTTGAAAAAGTCAGAAACTTTGTCAATGATGTACATACTTCCTCATAAACAATATAATTTTAGCATTGCGGAGATTTTTAAAACAAAACAGATAAAAACTCAAGGCATGACATTATCAAAAGATCAGAGCAAAATAACATCTATAATAGAAGTTCACATGTAATAGCCCTAGAAATCTCAAAAAAAACTAAGATTCTCGTTCCTGGATGACAATGCCCCTTGCACTCTTAGCACCTTCCTCCTTTTGTCTTTGCCATTCAAAGTATCCAAAAGGTTTAGGATAGTATCTGAGAGGGCATACAACATCCTTGGCAGCTTTACAATATTTTTGCTCCCTCCAGAACTTCTTTCTGGATTTTCCTTGTTTCTCATGCTTGGACCATTCCACTGAGCCATATAACTTGTATCTACCAGTCTTGTAGACTTTGACTTGTTCCCAAGCAGTAAAAATTATGTGCCTGGACTTTGGAGTCCAAGGCTCAAAATCTGATCTTGATTCCATCTCTTCTCTGTATCTTTTTTTAGTCTTGCTTCTTCCTCATCAGTGACTTGTTTTCCCTTAGAGACATCTGGAAGATGAGGACTGACATCTATATCAGCAGACAGATATTCTTGAATAGCAGTATCATCTTCAGGAGCACTGTCCTGAACTTCAGCATTTGTTTCCTCATCATAAATGATTGGACCAAGTCCCATAGCCATTCTGATTGAGTTTGAAGTCCATACTGCAATATCTCTAGTGGCCATAATCATTGACTTCTCCTTTATGACTTCTTCACATAGGAGGTTGCAGATAGTATCTTTGCACTGGTGAACTTGGTTGTCCAAATAGTTGACCCCTTTAGTGACATGTCCATTCAGTTGCAACATGTGATCATCTAAGATCTGAGTACAGACATCTAAGATCTGAGTACAGACATCTAAGATCTGAGTACAGACATCTAAGATCTGAGTACAGACATATAAGATCTGAGTACAGACATCCATCCTGACTTTTGTTTTCTGAAAGATCTCGACCATGTTCTTTCCTGTGTTGACCTGTTTTGTCAGAACAAGTGATTGTGAGTCTTGAATGTCTATCAATCTTCCTTCTAAGGTATTTGACACTATTTGCATATTCTCAGTTGTAGTGTACTGATTGGTTAATATGTTTGACTGGGAATTTTGAATGTTCTGCAGCTGTTGTGTTGTAGAGTCCACAACAGGAGCTGCTCTCTGGAAGAAGGATACCATGTTGTTTCTGAGCAGATTCATCTCAAACCTGATACACTTATTTTCAAAAGAAATTTCCTTTCTTAACTCTTTGCTGAAGTTGTCCACATACTCTCCTCCAACTTCTTCCTTTGTGCATCAAGCAGACTGTTGAGCTGGGCTAGGAGTGTCCCTATCAAGTCAACATTCAACTGGACTGAAGGAGGTGGTTGTACCTCTTCATCTGGTTTCCTTAGAGTTTCTCTTGCTTGAGTATCTGTTTTCTCATACTCAGTAGAATGTCCTTGTGTACAGGCAGCAGGCTTGCTTACTTCAGAAGTCACATCAATGACGTCATCAGGAATGTTATCACCACTGTCTCCTTGAACAACTGTCACAGAAGATTCTCTATCTAAAATTTCAAGGTTGAGTTCGTTCGCACCTTCAGGTTCTTGATTTTGAGGTTCAGAGTGAATCTCCCCCTCAAAAACAACATCTTCGACTGCTCTTTCCATATCTTCAGCTGGGATCTCCTGGTGAGACTCCCCCTCAAGTGGAGCTATCATTCCACTTTGAACTGTAAAATCTGCAGGAGTATCTGGAATTTCTTTATGCACTGACTTAGCTGATTCACAGTTGGTCTTGTCAACATTCAGCCTGTCTTGGAGATTGTCCAAGATATTGTCAAGTTATATATGAAGATCCTTTTCTGACAAAGGAGGTTGATCTGGAAGCTCCCCCTGGGAAAAGACATTTGTCCTTGTCTGACCAACAGACACAGGATTGTTACCTTATTATTCACGAGAGATCCTTGGTGAAACTTGATGTTCAGAAGTTTGAATTTCTGCAGCACCTGAGCTAGATTCTACTCATGTATCTTCTGGACTAGATCCAGAGTCACTGTCATTTTCTGAGTTTCTTTTAGAAGTTTCAGGATTCTGTGAGCAGTTAGCTGATTGGTCATGCTTTTTCTTTGATCTACTCTCAGTCTTCTGAGATGGCTTTTAGTCAACACTCTTTCCCATCTTTCCAACATCCGGATGTCCATTTTTCTCATATGATGGATCTTAGATCCAATTTTCCTGGTGAAAAGATCCGGAGCGAGCTGAGTTTGTCAGAAATAAGGACAAGATTCTGCCTAGTTTGGGTTCTGGAATGCACTCTATGAATCTGTCAAGTAGAATTCTTCCCCAATCAGTCTTCTTCTTCAGAATTATCTTGATCATTAACTCAAACATTTTCCTGGATATCGTGTCATGTCAGCCAGTCTTACAGATTAATGCCTTTCCCATGACATCACCAATGAACTTCCCTTGCTGATTCAACTCTTTCCTCAGGAGAGTGCCTGTGGTTTTGGAAGATAAACCACACCACTTTATGGCTGACTTCGCATCTTCCAAAAGAATCACATCCTCTTCCTCCGAGGATTTCATTCTGGGTAATCGCAGAGCTTTGCGAATTTTTCTAGTAGTCAAGAAAATTTTCTTGTCACATACAATTGATGTTAGCTTAGTTCTTGTAGAGTCCACCTCTGCATTTGCATACAGCTCCAGTACTTCTCTTTTCCATATCACTGTTGGTTCTGAAAGAACGAACTCAAGACCTGCGGCAGAGAGAAGATGTACTATATACTGAATCTCCTCTGGAGCATCCTTGAAACCATTTCGAACCAGTTCAGAGCCTTCAAACAAGAAGTCGACGGCCTTGGGCGCCATTGAATCTTAGAGAAAGACGAGAAGTCAAACGAGTGCAAGAGAGCGCTAGGGTTTGTCACACGGGAGTTTTGAATAGGGCTAATGAACGTGAAATTCTATTCTAGACATTATCGTCTATTTATAGAAACCACAAATTTTAGAAGTTCAAGAGACGCGTACCCGTGTGACTGATTTTATTTCAGTCAAAGCCGAGATTTTCCTAAAGTGAGGCTATTTTTATAAAGCCCAATTAAGCTTTTGTGATGAACTAAACATTTTACTTTAAACAAGTTATCTCTATAGCTTACCTGCAATAAGGATTAGTACAGAACACAAAATGATTGACCAGCAATATCACTCCAATTTTAACATTCCCAATTCAAAACTGAAGAAATTAAATTTGGCTTCACCAAGAGGCTTGGTAAAAATATTATCTACTTGTTTGTCTATGGGGACAAACTCAAGACTAATATTTTTTTTCAACATGCTCGCTTAAAAAGTGATATCTAATTTCAATATGTTTAGTCCTGCTAAGTGACACAAGATTCTTAGCAATTGAAATTGCACTAAAAGAGTCACAGAATAAAGGAGTTCTACTTATCTGGATATTATAATCATATAGTTGATGTTGAATCAAAAGAAGCTGAGCACAACAACTTCCTGCTGAAATGTATTCTGGTTATGCAGTTGAAATTGTCACACTTGTTTGCTTCTTGTTGCTCCAAGACACAAGCCTTCTGCCTAAGAATTGACAGGTGTCAGATGTACTTTTCCCAGCTTCTTTGCATCCTGCAAAATCTGAGGGTTGATCAACATAGACATCTTCTTTAATATCACCATTAAGAAAGGATGACTTCACATCCATTTGGTAGACCTTGAATTTTTTATGGGCAGCATATGCAAGGAATAACCTTATGTCTTCTAGCCTAGCTACTGATGCAAATGTTTGATCAAAATCAATACTTTCTTCTTGCATGTATCCATTAGCAACCAGTATAGCTTTGTTCTTAACTATGACACCATTTTCATCTAACTCGTTTCTGAAAAGCCATTTTGTTCCAATGATGTTGTGACATTTAGTTCTGGGAACCAAATTCCAGATATTGCATCTTTTGAATTAGTTCAGTTTTTCTTGCATAGCCACTATCCAAAATGGGTCTATGATGACTTCTTCAAAATTCTTAGGCCCTACTTGAGAAATGAAGCTGGAGTGCATGGCCACATTCTGAAGCTTACTTCTTGTGATCACACCTTGACTTGCATCCCCAATTATCAATTCACTGTGATGATTTTTTAGGTGTCTAACTGCAACTGGGAGTACTTGATCAGCTTCTTAAGGTTGAGCCAAATTAGGCTGAGGAACCTCTTCTTCAAGCCCTTTATTAGGTTCTTCTGAGTTGACATATCACCTTCTTGATCTACCTCTGGAAGAGTGGTATCGTCAAGAGTCGGCTCCTTAAGCTTAGTTTATGTACCTGCATAATTAGAAGAGCCTTGCAGCCTATTATGAATCATGGTTGTTTCATCAAATACAACATTAATAGTTTCCTCGACAACCTGATTTTTCAAGTTGAAAATCCTATAAGCCTTGTTATGGTTGTTTTAACCAACAAGAATCACCTAATAGGATTTCTCAGCAAATTTAGTCAAGTATGATTTACCATTATTAAGCACATAACATTTGCTTTCAAAGATCTTGAAGTAGGCTAAGTTTGATTTTCTGCCTTTCATGATCTCATAGGGAGTCTTGTTGTGATATTTGTTGATGGAAGCTCTATTCTGGACATGACATGCTGTGTTGACAGCTTCAACACAAAAGTATTCTGGGAGTGAAGTGTCACTTAGCATAGTCCTTCCAGCTTCTATTAGAGTCTTATTTTTCCTCTCAGCTATTCCATTTTGCTGAGATGTTCTAGGTGAAGAGAATTCCTGAAAAATCACTTGTTTTTTGCAGAAGTCTGTCATGCTTTCAAACTAAAACTTTGTATCATGGTCATTTCTGAATTTGACTATAGTGCATCTTTTTTCATTCTTAACTAGCTTGACAAATGACACAAGGTTGTCAAAGATCTGACTTTTTTTCAGAAAGAATATCCAGGCAAACCTGGAGTAGTCATCAACTATCACAAAAGTGTATGTTTTTCTATCTAGACTGTGAATTGGCATGAGACCAAACAAGTCTATGTGCAATAGGTAGAGACATCTTTCAGAGTCTTTGGACTCCATGCTTTTAAAGGAGGCCTTTGTTTGATTACCCTTCTGGCAGGCAGAACAAACACCTACTTTGGTGCACCTAAACTTGGGACCATTCCTGACTAAATTTTCTGAGAATAGTTTGCTGATAGTCTTAAAGTTCATGTGAGCAATCCTCTTGTGTCATTGCACACAGAGAGAGTCCTTTACATTTGCTACCAGACAGACTGAAGAAACATTACTTAAACAGATAAAATTTAAATAATAAATATTTTCACTCCTAGTGTCTGCAAAGATGACATCTTGGTCACTTGACCTTTTTGATCTGCACTTATTCTTGTGGAAATCAATGACATAGCCTATATCACAGAGTTGATTTATGCTGATCAGATTGTATTACAATTCTTGCACATAAGCTACTTTTGAGATTGTGACTATGTCATTGGAAATCTTAGCATAACCCTTTGGTTACTCCTCTATCTGAACCACCAAATATAACTTTGGGTTTATCTTTCACTGTGGTAAAATCTTTCAAAAGGCTTCTTGTTCCAGCCATATGTCTGGAACAACTGTCCAAATACCAGATTGACATCTGATTGGTCCTTGGACATACCTGCATGATAAAATCCTTTTACTGTAGGAACCCAAACCAGTTTGGGTCCATGGTTCTTGTTAGTATTTGTTATTTTTCCTTCAGCAGGGACAAACTTGATTGGGATAAACTTCTTGGCAGGGGGTGCTGTTGGGTCCATTACCCACAATGTTCCCTAGATTGGATTTGAAGATGCATCTCCATCAACACTAAGAGCATAGTTGTATTTGATGTTGTTTAAGCTCATCATGTCCAAGATGTTTCATGGAACAAGTCTAGATAGGTTGTCTAAGTGATGTGATAGATGATCACAAAGTGAAGATGCTGGAAAGGCAGGAAGTAGCCTAAGTGGCCAAGACAGGTAAACTCTTACCTATGTTGTGGGCTGACAGAAATCTGTCTATATCCACAGGCGTTGAGTGATGAAGACACACTCAACGTCATACAGCAAAAGGCTGTGAGTAGAACTTAGTTCAGGAATTCGTCGAACTGAGTTTAGAGTTCGTCGAGCTGAGCTCGTCATTCGTCGAACTCAGTTCAGTTAGTCGAACTAAGTTTAGAAATTGGGCTAAGACAAAAAGCGTTGAGTGATGAAGACACACTCAACGCTCTCAACGCCAGAGAAGCTGAAAGCATTTTCTAAGGCAAAAACGCTGAGACAGCTGAGAAGCTCAAGGCAAAAGCGCTGAGAGAAATGTTGGTTTCAGCAAAACCGCTGAGAAAGGAATTGGTCTCAGCAAAAACCGCTGAGACAGTAGTTGGTGTCAACAAAACCGTTGAGACAGGAGTTGGTCTCAGCAAAATCGCTGAGATAGGAGTTGGTCTCAGCAAAACAGCTGAGACAGGTGTTGGTCTCAGCAAAACTGTTGAGACAGGAGTTGGTTTCAGCAAAACCACTAAGACAGGAGTTGGTTTCAGCAAAACCACTAAGACAGTAGTTGGTCTCAGCATAACCGCTGAGACAAGTGTTTGTCTCAGCTGAGAACAAGAAAGCGCTGAGACAAGTTAAGCAGAAAAATGGTTAAGGCAAAAAGCGTTGAGTAGAGGTTGCTCACTCAACGCTGTCGACACCTAGTGAAGACAGAATTTTGTCTAGGTAGTTTGGCGTTGAGTGATGCTCACACACTCAACGTCAAGCAGCAGATAGCTGATAAAGCAAGTTGGCGTTGAGTGAAGCTGATTCACTCAACGCCTAGAAACAGTTTTATATTCTAAGTAGTTTGGCGGTGAGTGAAGGTTACTCACTCAACGCCGTGAGACAGTAAATCTGTCTAAGTGTTTTGGCGTTGAGTGTTGCTTACTCACTCAACGCATATGCTAATGGTGTTTGATTTTTGGCTAAGTCCACAGCTGATGACGTCAGGAAATCAACAAGTCAACAAAATTCAAATTAGTGGCGGGATGACTACAGTACGCGACAAATGTTGTCGCAGACCAACTGTACGACAGTTGGTGTTAAAGCAAGTTGTTGCAGGCCATTAATTAGGTGGGGTGCTCAAAGAGCCGTTGGGTCAAAAATCAATAAAAGAAAAGAGGCGTACAGAGGAAGATACACTTCAGGAAAAAGAAATCAAGTTAGTTCTTCTTCTCCGCCATTGTTGTGGAGCTGAAGAACAGGAAGCTCAAGTCTAAAAAGCAGAGAGCAAGTTAGCTGTTGGATCAAGACCTTCAACAACAAGATAGTTGGTGTCATTCTCACCTGCATCAGCAAGTTATTTCAGAGTATTTTTTCTGAGAGAAAAGGTAGCAGCCAAGGGCCGACCCTTGCTGTAGGTTCTTCACAGTTCCAGCAACACAAGCACCTGAAGATCTTTATCTGGAAGCTGTGAAGAGAAGAAAACTTGAAGAAGCTAAAGGAAGACTCAGGGGACTATTCCTCGGGAGTCAAAGCTAGGGCTGAATCAGCTCAGCCCAGGAAAGGAGCAAGAGGCAGAGCTATTTCAGTCCGCAAATTTTAAGCTGTGATTTTCTCTGCTCAGGTAGCAGCAGTTAGCTGCAGTAACTTCACTGACCAGAAGGAAAATCCCTGGTGCTGTGAAGGGGTAGTTAGTGCTGAGCTTCAGTCTTAGTTCAGGAAGTGGCAGAACATTGCTCTGCAAGTAACTTCCAGCACAAGTAATTATTTGTTGCTGTGGAAGAAGTTAGGACTAAGTATATCTTAGTTCAGTGAATGTAGACTCAGGAAATAAATTTATGTAGTCATTTTTGGGCTGAGTCTATCTCAGTCAAGAAGCTTGACACAGAGAAATATCTCTTGTGTCAAGAATATCCATCCTCCCACCTTCATCCTGTAGGATTCAGTTTACCTGAATCTGAGTTGTAGGTGACTATTTAGTCACTGAGCTGTAGGTGCCCTGCTGGGGTACTGAGGTAGGATCCAAGTGTGGATCTGAGCTGTAAGGCTTAATTGCCTGAGGTAGGAGAGTACTGCTCTCTGTGTGTAGGGTCTTTGTACCTGAGGTAGGTGACAAATTTGTCACTGAGCTGTAGGTGTCTGGAGGGGCACTGAGGTAGGTACCTGCAGGGGTAATGAGTTGTAGGAGTGCTACAGCACTCTGAGAGTAGGGCCTTGTGCCTGAAGTTGTAGGGCTGAAAAGCCTGAGCTGTATGCCTTAGAGATAAGGCTGAGATAGGTGTTTTGCGGATCACTGAGTGTAGGAGCACTGCAGAGCTCTGAGGTAGGATCCTTTGTGGATCTGAGGTAGGGTTGTCCTCCCAGCCTGAGTGTAGGGCTTAACAGCCTGAGGTAGGTGGTCTGCTGACCACTGAGTGTAGGCCTTTGTGGCTGAGAAGTGAGTCTTGGAGGAGACTTGGAGATCCCGCGGGCTCTGTGGTGCAAGCTCTTAGGAGCAGTTTGGAGGAGTTTGTGCCTAGTCTAACAAGTTAGTTGGATAGGTGAGAGGGAAAGTGGATGTACCCAATTGGGAAACCACTATAAATCTCTGTGTGATTTTTTGTGGTTGTTTTTTTTTCTTATTTACAGGTGTTAAGTACAAGCTATAGATCACCCTAAGCTGAAAGATAAAAGAAAACAACAAAATATTATAAAAAAAACAAAAGATAGTCTCAAAGAGACCAATAACCTATTCACCGCCCTCTAGGTGATTTAGTTATACTTGAATTAAAGACTTTCAAGTGGTATCAGAGGGAGGTAACTCAAAAAGGACTTAACAGTCTGAGTAGATCTCAAAGGATAGCTAAAAGGTTAGCATTAGTGGGTTCAAAAGAGAATCATAAGGAGTGGAGCTCAATGGAGCTTTAAGTCTGCAGCAAGGAGAACTTTGGGACATGAAAGAAAGGATCAGACAGATCATGGAAGCCAGTGATCCTAGAGTCCTGACTTCAATTCAAGAAGGACTCTTCATTTCCATGAGGGTCTCTACATCAGATGCAAGCATCCAGACTCCAAAGAGTTATGCAGAAATGACTGAAGATGAAATCATCTTAGTAACCATGGACAAGAGGGCACTTCACATCATGATGAGTGTCATGGATGACTCAACCCTCATGAGAGTAGTTCACTGTCAGTCAGCCAAAGAAATGTGGGACTCAATGACTGCCTACATGAAAGGGGCAGAGGAGGAAAGAGATGACAACAACATCAGTCTGTCATACAGTGAATTAGAGTCTGAAGATGAAGAAGAAGCCTTCATTGGGCTACTTGCTGCTATTACAGATGAAGATGAAGACCATCCTGTGAGGATAGGAATCAGGGCTCCTCTGACACTGTCAGACAGTGAGTCAAAGGTGGATGAAGATGTCCACAACTACAGAGGGCTGATGACAATGTCAGATGAAGAGGGCAGCCAGGATCAGACTGGTCAAAGCAAGGTACATTCAGTACCTAATTCTGTTTCTCTGCCTGAGTATGAGACCAGTCCAGATTCTAATGCATCCTCACCTAGTGATGAAGATGGCTCTGAATCCGAGTTAGATGTCAATCAATTGATTGACAAGTATGGTCAAATCTTGGATGCTTTGAGAAGAAGTAAGAAGTTGGCCAAGATGCAGGCTGAGGAGATTATCTCTCTTCAGCTAGTTGCTGCCCAGCAGTCTGAGACAACATCCTTGCTGGATCAGAAAGTGAGGGAAGTCAGCCAATTGAAGGTCAACTCAATCATCCAAATTGAGACCATAAGGCAGATGGACTAGATCATTTTGAATCTTGAAGAGAAACTCCTAAAAGAGAGAAGGGTTGTGGCTGAATTCAGCAAGCCTAAAGTTGTGTTGCCCTTGATAGAGTCCTCCTCTCAAAAGGGTAGGAAGGAGTTGGTAGTCAAGGGAAGCACAAGAGTTGATCTTTCCAAAGGGAAAGACAAAGTTCATGTAGTGCCTCAGTGAACCTTTCACAAGGTAATCCTCCCTTCTCACAGGTATGACCAAGACTGCATGCATGGTCACTGGGAAAATGAGAATTCTTCTTGTGAGAATACAAGAGTATCATCCAATGGAAGAAGAAAGGGTAGGGGAATGAGTGCCTTTAAGGCTCCTCATTAAGAAATACAAATGGCCCACTCTGGACCATTTATATTTGGTGTCTTAGCCCCAACACACAAGGATAAGGTAGTGGCTTTCAATCAAGCTCATCCAGCAAGGACTCATACCAAGGGTCAGTCTACCAGTAAGCCTAACTTGGCTTGCTTTGATAATATAAACAACTTGTCATCTGCAAAGAAGGCAGCTGTAAATACAATTCAGGGCAATCAAAGAAAGCCTGCTGGAAGAATGACCTTCAGTCAGATCCTTGCTGAAAGGAACCTGAAGAAAGTTGTTGCTCATCTTCCTTCTGTTCAGTCAGCAGTTAACCACACTGCAAGACCTGCTCAGAAAAGAAGATATAATATTCATGAGTGTTGGTGTTGTGGTAAGGTGAGACATTTTGCCCTATATTGCTGGCACAATGCTTCTTTGTCTAGAGCAAGAGTTAGCCTACCTGTCAGAAATTCTGCAGGTAGGCAAGTTAGATTTCAGGCTAACAGGAACCTAGGACCCAATACCTATTGGGGTGCTAAGGTAAGATAATTTTGTTTTGCGGGATAGTCTAAGTGTTTATCCCTCATGTGGTACTTGGACAGAAGATGTTCCAGAATTTGGACTGAAACAAGAAAGTTACCCTATGGTTGATACCCCCAAGGATAAGGATGTTGTGTGCATTCCTAATAGAAGGACAAGGTGGACAAGTCTTGGGCAAAGACCAGCAGGATCCAACCAGCAGGACTATCTGGTTGGACTAAGCTTTGCTGCCACACCAACAAACTTGAAGAAGAATAAGTAGGCTGCATTCACTGAGGAAAGCTGTAAAGATTAAGTTATTCTGAGAGCAGCAGGGAGGGAGCACATTATGCTCAGCTGAAAAGTTTCTCAAGTGGTATCATCAGCTGTCTGGCACTTCAGTGGAAACCAGAAAAGAAGTGTGCTCAGGTTCAACATTATCTGTACCTGTAGCAAAGGGTGTCCAAGTCAGTGGGCTTTAAGGACAGGATCTGAGCAAATGCTGATAGGGAGCATATTCAGTCAAGGTTACTGGACAAGCCTGAATCTTACCCAAAGTTCCCCAGCACAGAATAGATCAGCATTACTACTGAGGATCAGCTTGCCCCCATGGACATTGCAGAAGCTGAGAGGGAAACTACCCAAGTGATGGCTCCTGCTGGAAGTGTTGATACAAGTCAGCTCAGGAGAACACTCAGCTGCACCAATGGTATCATCAAGGCTCAAGTGATCTTAAAGTCCAGCAGCTGCAGGAGAACACTCAGCCTCATGAGAAGAGAAAGCTGACAGCTGCACCAATGGTATCATCTGCAATCAGCTAGGGGGAGAAGAGAATCAATCCAGACCAGCTCTTCCCTGTCTATTCAGAAACCAAGAAGGGATTGATCAAGAGAAAGCTGAAGTCAAAGGCAAGTCTGATGCTCCTGTTGAGGGGGAGCAAGCTCAGCACCTGCAGAAATGATGACAGGAAATACTCCTATAAAGGGGGAGCATGTCCAACACTTGCTGGAACAGGATCAACCTCCTGTTGAGAAGGAGCAAGCAGCTGCTGCAGTAGATCAGCTGTCACAACAGCTGATCAGTTTGTCTTAAGGACAATGCACGGACCAAGAGGGAGAATATGAGAAGAGAGACTGCCAGCAGCCAGCTCAAGTGGATCATGGTTCACTCAAGTAGAACTATGTTAGCAGCTAGTTCAAATGTTGCGGTGTTGTGTTGTATTATTGTATCAACACAGAAGGTATAACTCCTAATCTAGTAGACTGATCACTAGGATGATTTCCTTAGTAGTATCAACATAGGACTTTGTCTAGGATCAAGAGATAATCTCTCCCATGATATTTTCTACTCAATCAATAGATATACCTATTGAAGAAGACAGAAAGGGGGAGATATGTGTGGCAATACATAAAGTGAAATGCTTCTAGTGGTGCTCCACTTAAGTATTAAGTAGTATAAAGGAGAGTTCATATTACTTGAGCAACTGCTCAAGTAGTATGAGTGTGCATTGACTTAACTTATTAAGTCAATACAATTAATTTGAGCACACTGTATTAATATAACATAAGCTTGCAGTTGTACCAGATTATAAACTACAGCTGCATTAATTTAGAAGCATATAATGTTAATGCTTCTTAGTGCTTGTTGGGTGTTCTGCCTTCTTCAAATAGGGGGAGATTGTTGGGTCCATTACCCACAATGTTCCCTATATTGGATTTGAAGAGACATCTCCATCAACACTAAGAACATAGTTGTATTTGATGTTGTTTAAGCTCATCATGTGCATGATGTTTCATGGAATAAGTCTAGACAGGTTGTCTAAGTGATGTGATAGGTGGTCACAAATTGAAGAAGTTGGAAAGGCAGGAAGTAGTCTAAGTGCCCAAGACAGGTAAACTCTTACCTATATTGTGGGCTGACAGAAATCAGTCTATATCCACAGGCGTTGAGTGATGAAGACACACTCAACACCATACAACAAAAGGCTGTGAGTAGAACTCAGTTCAGGAATTCGTCGAACTGAGTTTAGAGTTCGTCGAGCTGAGCTCGTCATTCGTCGAACTCAGTTCAGTTAGTTGAACTAAGTTCAGAAATTGTGCTAATGCAAAAAACATTGAGTGATGAAGACACACTCAACGCTCTCAACGCCAGAGAAGCTGAAAGCTTTTTTAAGGCAAAAGTGTTGAGACAGCTGAGAAGCTCAAGGCAGAAGCGTTGAGAGAAATGTTGGTCTCAGCAAAACCGCTTAGAAAGGAATTGGTCTCAGCAAAACCGCTGAGACAGGAGTTGTTCTCAACAAAACCGCTGAGACATAAGTTGGTCTCAGCAAAACCGCTGAGACAGGAGTTGGTCTCAGCAAAACCGCTGAGAAAAGTGTTTGTCTCAGCTGAGAACAAGAAAGTGCAGAGACAAGTTAAGCAGAAAAATGGTTAAGGCAAAAAACGTTGAGTGGAGGTTGCTCACTCAATGTTGTCGACGCCTACTGAAGATAGAATTTTGTCTAAGTAGTTTGACGTTGAGTGATGTTCACACACTCAACGTCAAGCAGCAGATAGTTAATAAAGCAAGTTGGCGTTGAGTGAAGTTGATTCACTCAACGCCTAGAAACAGTTTTATATTCTAAGTAGTTTGGCGGTGAGCGAAGGTTACTCACTCAACGTCGTGAGACAGTAAATCTGTCTAAGTGCTTTGGCGTTGAGTGATGCTTACTCACTCAACGCCTATGCTAATGGTGTTTGATTTTTGGCTAAGTCCACAACTGATAACGTCAACAAGTCAACAAGTCAACAAAATTCAAATTAGTGGCGGGATGGCTACAGTACGCGATAAATGTTGTCGCAGACCTACTGTATGGTAGTTGGTGTTAAAGCAAGTTGCTGCAGGCCATTAATTAGGTGGGGTCCACTGCTCAAAGAGTCGTTGGGTCAAAAATCAATAAAAGAAAAGAGGCGTCCAGAGGAAGATACACTTCAGGAAAAAGAAATCAAGTTAGTTCTTCTTCTCCGCCATTACTGTGGAGCTGAAAAATAGGAAGCTCAAGTCTACAAGACAAAGAGCAAATTAGATGTTGGATCAAGACCTTCAACAACAAGATAGCTGGTGTCATTCTCACCTGCACCAGCAAGTTAGTTCAGAGTATTTTCTCTGAGGGAAAAGGTAACAGCCAAGGGTCGACCCTTGTTGCAGGTTCTTCACAGTTCCAGCAACACAAGCACCTGAAGATCTTTATCTGGAAGCTGTGAAGAGAAGAAAGCTTGAAGAAGCTGAAAGAAGACTCAGGGGACTATTCCTCAGGAGTCAAATCTAGGGTTGAATCACCTCAGCCCAGGAAAGGAGCAAGAGGCAGAGCTATTCCAGTCTGCAAAATTTGAGTTGTGATTTTCTCAACTCAGGTAGCAGCAGTTAGCTGCAGTAACTTCACTGACCAGAAGGAAAATCCCTGGTGCTGTGAAGGGGTAGTTAGGGCTGAGCTTTAGTCTCAGTTCAGGAAGTGTCAGAACATTGCTCTGCAAGTAATTTCCAGCACAAGTAATTACTTGTTGTTGTGGAAGTAGTTAGGACTAAGTATATCTTAGTTCAGTGAAGATAGACTCAGGAAATAAATTCTTGTAGTCATTGTTGGACTGAGTCTATCTCAGTCAAGAAGCTTGACACAGAGAAATATCTCTTGTGTCAAGAATATCCATCCTCCCACCTTCATCATGTAGGATTCAGTTTACCTGAATCTGAGTTGTAGGTGACTATTTAGTCACTAAGCTGTAGGTGCCCTGTTGGGGTACTGAGGTAGGATTCAAGTGTGGATCTGAGCTGTAGGGCTTAATTGCCTGAGGTAGGAGAGTGTTGCTCTCTGTGTGTAGGGTCTTTGTGTCTGAGGTAGGTGACAAGTTTGTCACTGAGCTGTAGGTGCTTGGAGGGGCACTGAGGTAGGTACTTGGAGGGATACTGAGTTGTAGAAGTGTTGCAGCACTCTGAGAGTAGGGCCTTGTGCCTGAAGTTGTAGGGCTGAAAAGCCTGAGTTGTAGGCCTTAGAGATAAGGCTGAGGTAGGTATCTTGCGGGTCACTGAGTGTAGGAGCACTGCAGAGCTCTGAGGTAGGATCATTTGTGGATCTGAGGTAGGGTTGTCCTCCCAGCCTGAGTGTAGGGCTTAACAGCCTGAGGTAGGTGGTCTGCTGACCACTGAGTGTAGGTCTTTGTGGCTGAGAAGTGAGTCTTGGATGAGACTTGAAGATCCTGCGGGATCTGTGGTGTAAGCTCTTAGGAGCAGTTTGGAGGAGTTTGTGCCTAGTCCAATAAGTTAGTTGGATAGGTGGGAGGGAAAGTGGATGTACCCAATTGGGGAAACACTATAAATCTCTGTGTGTTTTTCTGTGGTTGTTTTTCTTTTCTTATTTACAGGTGTTAAGGACAAGCTTTAGATCACCCTAAGCTGAAAGATAAAAGAAAATAACAAAATATTATAAAGAAAGCAAAAGATAGTCTCAAAGAGACCAATAACCTATTCACCCCCCTCCTCTAGGTGATTTAACTATCCTTGAATTAAAGACTTTCAGGTGCTGTAGAGTTATACCAGCAGTCAATAGCAAAGTGCCCTATTTTTCCCAGCACCAACAGTTAAACATGTTGCACCTCCTCCTTGGAGACACAGCTGTCAAAGGGTGTTTGTGTTACCATAGATAGGCAGTTACAAACCTTGGAGCTTGTCTATGGCTATGAGTATGAAGTGCATTGAATTGCTTAGCCATAAGGTTTCTCCAAGGGTCAGGTCTTGTGAGAGGATCCTTTCCCTCCAGTCCTGTTGTTGGGGCACCAGATCCAACCTTAGTATAAGTAAGGTTCTGTGCTTGTGGTACTTTTAAGGTTCTTATGTTGTTGATTACTCTTCCTTTCCAGTGAGGAGCATTTTTGCTCCCACTGGTAGAGCCCCTAGGCATCCTATGTCCATATACATTGCCTTGATCATAACTGTTAGGGGAGAGTATGATTTTCTTAGACGGTGTTTTTCCTTTAGGATCCTTCTGCGGAATAAGATCATTCTTATTGGAACCAGCTTCCTTCCCAAAGCCCACACTACCTCTAAATGGTGCAGAAAAACTGCCAATGATTGACAGCACGGTCTTAGGCCCAGAGAACTTCTCCATCAGCTTCTTCTCATTGGAGAGTTGTGCCCTCAACTCCTTGATGGTATTATGATTTTGCTCCAGCAAATCAGCTTGACCATCTATCTTTCCAATCAGCTCAATAAGTTTCAGTTTCTGAAGATCAAACTTCTTAGTGGAAGTTTGATTTTCAGACTGAAGCTTTAATTTTTTTAATTTCTTCAGCTTGATCTTTTCCGAGCTGTTTGCAGCTTTTTAGAGCTTTGAGCAGCATCCCATATTTTTCAATTAAGTTATTTATTTCATTTTCAGGTTCACACTCATCAAAATCAGATGAGCTTGAGTCAGAGTTCCCTCTGAATCTGAAAGAGTCATGTTAGCAAAAGGGTGTACCTTAACCTGATGAGATTCTTCTTCAGCATTGTCATCATTAATAGTCATCAAACTACATGCTTCCTCTTCTTCAGAGTCACTATCTTTGGATAATAGTGGAGCTCTGATGCCCATTGTTGCAGTAGGAAAGTTTACATTCTCTTCTCTGGAAAATAGCCCTGCATAGGCCTTTTCTTCTCCTGATTTTGAGGTGTCAGAATCACTGTCACTGTTAGACAGAGTGGTGTGTTTCTTGGCAACAAAGCTTCTTTCAGCTTTCTTATACTTGTAGTGCTTCTTCTCTTCAGATTTCTTATTTTCCTTCCTTTTTACAGGACAGTCAGCAATGATATGTCCAGACCTGTTGCAACAAGAACAAACAACATCAGCTTTAATATGTTTGTTGTGCTTAGAAGCATACCTGTCTCCAGAGTGATCCTTTCTGGATTTGTCAAAATGGTTGTGGTTTCTCTTTGAGCTGAAACCAGTGGAGTTCTTGTTCCTCCACTATCTACTTAGCATTTTTTTGAACTCTTTAGAAAATAATGATAGTTCCACATCAGTCAAGTCACCTTCAGAGGTGCTGGGCTCTGAGCAGTCAGAATCAGTCTCTCTTCTTGATGGTGAAGGAGATCTTTCTTTGATCTTCCTGGAAGATTCTGCCTTTATAGACAAAGACTTTTCTCTTGATTGGGTCTTGGCAGATTCTTCTTCAAACTTTCTTGTGTTCAGTTGAAGCTCATGATACAGTAGTTTGTCAAAGAGGTTTTGAGGCAGAATGTCACTCAAGTTTCTTGTCTCTCTTATGACACATATTTGATGTCTCATTCCTTGTTGAGTGATCTTAGTAATTTATCATTCAATTCATAATTAGTAAACTGTCTCTCATAGGTTTTCATACCATTAACCATTTTAAAGAATTTCTCAGAGCAGTCAGCTATGGAATCTTTCTTCCCTTTCTTGAAGGCCTCATAATGTGATTTCATGTCATCTCTCACCTCCTTAGTTCCTTCCACGTAGACTATTAAAGAGTTCCACATTTCTTGTGTTGTTTTGCAGTGGACAATGTTCTGAAAGGTATAATCATCTAACAACACTAACAATGATGTTTTGTGCTCTCTTGTCCATTGCAGCCAAGGTAATTTCTGTATTAGTCATCTCTGAATATTTCTTAGGAGTTTGATCATTAGCATCTGTAGCAGAGATGTTCATTGGGATAAATGGACCTTCTTCAATAGTAACATATATTCTAGGATCTGAGACTTTCATGAACAGTCTAACCCTTTGTTTCCATATATCAAAATTTTCTTTATTGCAGGTGGGCAGTTTCATGGAACCAAGCTCTTTATGCTTATCTCCATCAGACATTGTATTTGGAATAACTACCCTCTTGGAGAGTTGTTCAGACTGTTAAGTGATTTGTGAACAAACCTACCTTTGATACCACTTGAAAGACTAATGTAGGGTAGAAACACCTAGAGATGGGGTGATGAATAATTTCTTTTGGATTCTTTTGAGTTTGGAACAAATTTCTTGAAGTTAGCCCATATTGTTAGAACAATAAAGATCACAGACACAACACACGAGAATTTTATAATGGTTTCCCAATATTTGGTACATCCACTTTCCCTATTTGTCTATCTAACAGAAAACTAGCTTCGGCTATCTCCTCCAGAAACTCAGATCACAACTGATCTTACAACTTAAATCCCACCTGAATCCTACACTCAGACTGCAACACAGTCCTACCTCAGAAATGTAGACAAATCTCATACCTCAGGTTCACACAAGAACCCTACACTCAGGCTAAAAACCAGTCCTATCTCTCATCCTTTATAATTTAGTCTTACAAACTCAGATCTAAACATATCCTACCTCAGACCAAAATAGCCTTGCTCTCAGATCAAAAAAGATCCTACAAGAAATAGTTGTATGGTTTATGTTACAACTTACAGACTCAAGAAATAAAACAATTTGAGTCTACTACAGATGTCAACAACACAGAAAACAGACAATTCTCCAATAAGGCTTGGGCCTGTGTTGATGATGTAGATTAATGGAGACACAATTTTCCCTTCTTTAATTTGCGGATGAATCATATTTTGAACTTGAAGATGAAGGAAGGATTTCTTGATAATCTCTTGGAGAATATTTGTTGGAAACGATCTAAGCGAGTTTTTGTTCTTGAGAGAATTGCTCAGGCACTTGATCAATTGATACTCAATTCTGGAAACTTCTTCTCTTTTTATATCCCTGAATTTGTGTCTTATCGTCTATGAATTGATTCGCCTCCATCTATATATAGCAGGTTCCAAACGGCTATATACTGTTATGGAAAGCGGCGACAATTAAGTCAAGAACATGTTTCCAGAGAATCCGTCAGTTTCTGTCTTTGCTTGCTGACGTGGCATATTATTTGAATTCTGATGACGTCAGCGCATTCACGTGTCTTGCTTTGATATAAAAACCTTTTACTGAGTGGCAGAACACGTGTCAAGAAAGGATTTGATGACTCAGTGTCTGGGACTTAGCAAAAATCTTGTTCCAGAAAAATGCGTCGAGTGAGTTGAAGTTACTCAGCGCATTTTCTTTGGTAGAAAATCTGAATCCTGAGAAATGCGTTGAGTGAGTTAAGTTTACTCAACGCATTTTACTTGGCTGAATTTCAGACTCCAGATAAATGCGTCAAGTGATCTAAGTTTACTCAACGCATTTGACTTAGCAAAATTGTTGAGTTCTAGACAAAATGAGTTGCATGAATTGAAGTGTCTCAGCGCAATTTTCTACATGCGTCGAGTGAAGTGTGCTATCTCGACGCATTTGTACTCAGACAAATAAACATCCAATATAAATATTTCTCATAACTAAATGATAACTTTCAGCTATACTCCTGCACAGTAAACACAGATACAAATCAAATACATACTTATGTATATTATTGACATGAGTTGCTTCTTCAAATCAGGGACATTGGATAATGTACCAACTGTAGAAAGAAATAGTTGGTGCAATATATTCTTCCTCAAAAGGGCTATAAATAGGAACTACAACATGACACCCAACACCGATAGGCGGTGTGAGACTAAACTCACTAATATTAAAATATTGCATATATTAACTCTAACACTCCCCCTCAAGCTGAAGGGGGACCCTACAGCTTGAACACAACATAAAACGGAAGGTATAAGAAGGTTGATAACGTGTGACAAAACAACAACCACCGAGGCCCAACCGCGTGTCACCGGGGATACTTCAACCGGGCAAGAGCCACACGACGTTGGTCCGCAAACCGACCATGACACCGCTGGATACACTCGGAGCGGAAACTCGGTCAACCACGAAAGACCAAACCAACCATACCAAATTCAAAGAAAATAGCGAGGAGACACAAACAACATACGAGATCGACCTGGGGGCCATGTGTGATTGAGGCAGGAGTCGGGAAAGAGACATCCGAGTCGTCGTTATCACAAACACTCCCCCTCACGTGGAATACGTGCATGAAGGCATAGACTATGTCTGGAGGCCGTGACGTACACTCCCCCTCACGGAGACAACGTGCATGTGTGGGACCCTCGTCGGGTACATGAACCCAGATCATGCGGAAGAAGGTCGAAATCGTAAAGATGCAGACACAGACAAAGGCAACAATCTAACAGAAATAATAAACTCAAAATATAAAAACTACAGCAGCACCGGAAGCTAGGAGTAGCAGCAACCTAACGGGATCAGCAGAGGACGGCCACCTGGACTCGGCCACAAGACAGAAGCAGCAAACTGCAGGTGAAAGAGGCGTGTCGTCGATGGAGCGGTCTGGAAGAGGCATAGATCGGGCGTAGAAGATAGACACATCGCACAGAGGAGCAGCCGGCAAGACGGAGAAGAAGCGGCGGTAGCAGCAGCTGGCCGGAGAAGCAGCGGCAGAGCAGCATCCATGTCGGAGAAGAAGAAGTAGTCAGAGAGAGAAGTAGCCGCCGGTGACAGCGGCAGAGCCGCAGCGGCACGGAGAGGAAGCAACGCCTGGCAGCTGGAGAAGAAGCAGCTGCAGCTGCAGCAGGTCGGAGAAGAAGCACAGTAGCACCGTCGTAGGAGAAGAAGACAGGCCGGAGAAGCCGCCGGGAGAAGAAGAGGAAGCCGGCGGAGTCGTCGATGTCGCAGAGGAAGCAGCCCAAGGGCGGCGACGAGGCAGAGGGGAGCCGACGAAGCCGTCGGGATCGTCGTCGAGGAGCAGAGAGCCGACGGATCATCAATGTCGCAGAAGAATCCGTCGGGAGAAGCTGTACAGGGAGAATGTCCCGCTCCCGTCTCCGGAATCAAAGGCCGATCCCATAGACGGGAGCAGAGGGGTGAGAAGCGTCCGAGCCCTAGCAGGCGAGCACTCTCAAGGAAGCACGGGTCGGGGGGGGGGAGAAAAATGCGGAAGCGGGGAAAAAATTTTTAGGTATCAGATCTTTGGCTCTGATACCATGTAGAAAGAAATAGTTCGTGCAATATATTCTTCCTCAAAGGGGCTATAAATAGAAACTACAACATGACACCCAACACCGATAGACGGTGTGGGACTAAACTCACTAATATTAAAATATTACATATATTAACTCTAACACCAACAATACGCTCCACCTTTAGACAAAGGAAATGGTGTAGCTTCTCAAAGATCCTTCATCTCGAACTGGATAGTTAGCTCTGTCCTGAGCCTAGCTACCTCTTCCTTCGAGTTTCCCGTGACGATCATGTCGTCAACGTACAACAACACCAAGACTTCAAGCTCCCCCCTCTTCTTGACAAACAAACTCGAGTTTGAGTATGAAGCAAAGTATACGCAGAACTGGAGGTATTCTGCGATCTTTTCATACCACGACCGAGGCGCCTGCTTCAAGTCATAGAGGGTCTTCTTAAGTTTGCAGACGTGTCATGGATGTTATTCCGATACATAACCAGGTGGCTGCACCATGAAGATGTCCTTGTCAATCTCGTCGTAAAGGAACACGTTATTCACGTCGAGTTGTCAAATCCTCCACCCTTGGCAAGCCGCCAAGACAATCACCGCCCGCACCGAAGTCATCTTAGTCACAGGACTGAACGTCTGTTCATAGTCTTCTTTATACTATTGTGAGAACTCTCAAGCTACAAGGCGAGTCTTATACCGCTCAATGCTGCGTCAACCTTTTTCTTGAGTTTATAAACTCACATATCACAGGAGTGATGTCATCGACCTTGAGCACAAGATCCCAAATCTTGTTCTTCCTGAGGGCAGCCATCTACTCATCTATAACATCTTTTCACTCATTAATGTCAGTGGAGTTCTCAAAGCATGACGACTCCCGCTCATCAAAGGGACCAGCGAAGAAACATGAGACAAAACTCACCATGTTCAAGTCTTTATACTGAGCAGGTAGAATAATGGTCTTTTTGGACCCCCGCAGGGTTTGACTCTGATTCACCACTTCCGCTGCTTCTTCTGAACTAGCTCTGCCTCCGGACATACTTGGAGCATCGCTCTCCCTGCTTCCTGATCTAGAAGCACCTACCCCAGAGCTAGAAGTAACGGAGCAGCTTCACCTTACCCTCCGTCTCACCCGCTCTTTTGTAGTTGCACAGAGGAACTACCCTGGTATGACGTCAGTTCATCAAACACCACGTCCCTAGAAACTACAAACTTCAGTATCTCGGGATCCATGCATTTCCAGTCTTTCTTCCTCTTATCATAACTGATGAATACTAACTTTCTTGCTTTTGCATCTAGCTTTATTTTAAGAGCATCTAGAACATGCGCGTAGCAAGTAGACCCGAATACCCGAAGATGTTCCACATTGAGCTTTTGCTTAAACATCAGTTAATGTGGAGACTTCATGTTGTTGGGACTGAGGGGCATCCGGTTGATGACATATATCGCACAAGTCATTCCCTACGCCCAGAAAGACCTGGGAATACCTTTGACATGAAGCCAACATTTACAGGTCTCCGTCAAATGACGAATCTTCCGCTCTGAAACTTCATTCTGTTGTGCAGTATGCACACAAATAAGCTCTCTCCGGATGCCGTGCTTTCTGCAAAAGTTAGAAAACTCATTTGAGTTGAACTCTCCTCCATTGTCAGTTCTCAACTTCTTGATCCGCAGACCGAGCCGACCCTCCACGAGCTCCTTGAACTCCACGAACTTCCCGAACATCTCTGACTTCTCCTTCATAAAGTATACTCAAGTATACCTCGTAAAGTCATCAACTAAAACCAACATATACCTGCTACCTCCGAGACTGGGGGTGGCGGTCGGTCCCGTCAGATCACCGTGGATGCATTCCAATAGTACCTTGCAACTGGTCTGTGATTTGTGAAATTGAAGGCAATGAGTCTTACTCTACTGACACCCTACACAGACATGACTGTCTCCAAGAGATGAAAGACTAGGCAGGTCATGCATCATGACTCTCGTTGTCATAGCCTTCAGCTTATCCATCCCAACATGCCCAAGCCTCTCATGTCAGATAGCAGCGCTGTCATTCGTCCTCATCTTCTCAACATAGGAGCTACTCGCCAACACGAACAAGTCCTTAACTAGCCTTCCAACATGAGTGACGTTAACCTTCACGACTGACACATTTCAGAGAAATTTCACTTCTGCCGGGACAAACAGAACGTGATACCCAACATCCACCACATTGGTGAGAAGAGGTTCTTCTTCATTCCTGACACGTGATACACTCCGCAATGTGAGTGGACCTTTATCACTGCCTAAAGAGACCGTCCCTTTCTTCTCAACTGCATGTACAGTATCGTCAGCCGTAATACTAGCATCATTACCTTTGTACATTTTCAAAGAAGAGAACTTTGACTCGTCCCTTGTGAGGTGAGATGTCTGCACCCTAAGTCGACGATCCAGTCCTCCTGATAATTGATGGAGGACAGTGCACGAACACAAGTGTCCGTCATGAAAGTACTCCCTCATCCACCTTTATCAACCCTGGATTCAGCCTCTTCTTTTCCTGCAACATATCTCAGCTGAAGATTGACCCTGCAGTCATTCCGGATGTGATCAACCTTATTGCACCTGTATCACCGTTGTCCTCTGTTCCTCCCTTCATCCTGCTTAGGATCCTTGCTCCTCTCCCACTGAAAAGAAGTAGATGGACCATTGCTAACAGGTTGCTTCTTCTTTTTGTCTCATCTCTTCTTTTTGTCAGAGTAAAGAACTTCGTTTTCCCCATGAGACAGATACACCAGCCATTTGTTTCGCCAAGCTCTCCTGCGAAGGTAACAGGTTCTCCAGCTCGAGCAAGATGACTGATTGACCCAACTCTACACAAAAATCACGAAGTCAACATACTCCTACCGCAGCCCGCGGATGATGTGTCTCTTCAGATTTGCCTCTGAGATAGGCTCTTCCGGGTCCAATGCTGATATCTCAGCACAGAAGTTCTTCATCTTCAGAAAGAAGGATGATATGCACAGATCACCCTGAATGGCCTTTGTAACATTCCGACTTTTATTGAGCCACTAAAACACTAGTAAGCCCAATAGAAGTGACCCGAATCTCTACCCAAAACCCATAACGAGGTAGGAGGTAACCTTAGTCATGGTTATGGAGCTAGAGAACTCTGATCTGAATTCTGTCAATTCTTATGACTTCGTATAGTTAATACAAGTGCGTTGGAACTCGTTCCGTTGAATTCTGAGGTCATATGGTGGATATGATCGTTCATTGTAGAACGTCGCAAATATGAGATTTTTGCATATCGAGCTAGAGAACTCCGATCTGAGTTCTGTCAATTTCTATGGCTTCGTATAATCGATACGAGCGCATTGAAACTTGTTGTGTTGCAATCCGGAGTCAAACGACGAATTTGACCGTTTTGACCGTTCTAGTGCGTCGCGACGAGCAAATTTTGAATATTTATCAAACGAACTCCGATTTGACCCCGGTCAGTGGCGTTGGATTCATATAGTCAATACAAAGTTAACAAAATTCGTCCCGGTCAATTTCAATGACAGGTGGTCAATCTGAGGTCAAACCGAGCTTTATCGTATACCGAAAAGCGTGCACACACCAATTATGACACGATACCCCAACTTTGACCTGACCCCTAATGACTTGGACCTACTTTGACTTTGACCAACATGAGGGGCCCACCCTAGGGTTGACCTTAGTCAAATCCTCAAATTTTCCAATTTTTGGAATTCTTCAAAATAGGGAAGGCACCTCCCCACCTTTAGTTGGCTTTGGCTCCACCTTCCAGCCCTATATGGGCTCTGACTTTGCTAAGTAAAGCCACTAAAGGTAGGCCATGGGCCAAGAGGAAGCCCAAGAATGCCCTTTTTCTATTCTTCTTTCTAAGCCCATATTATCTCTCCCACTCTAAGATGTTGCCACCTCACTGTCCTTTCCCCCTCTGATGGTGCCACCTGGCCAGGACAAAGGGTAGGAGGAGAGGAGAAATTTTCTCCTCTCGGGTTAATCCCACATCGGGGAGAAGCAAGGGAAGGCCCCTCCCCTGCCCTATAAAATAGCCCTCACCCATCTGCTTAACCCTACACCAGCACAGACGAGCCTCTTTCCCCCCTCGCCGGAGCCACCCTTGCCGGAAAACTTAAGTCCCAAACCCTCCATATCCTCCACCCTCCAATGGCCAACCAGTCAGGCCCTTCCCGAGCCCCTCTAACCCAGGAAGCCCAAGAATGCCCTTTTTCCATTCTTCTTTCTAAGCCCAAATGTGGTTTGCTTGGTGCTTGGAACCCCAGGGACTTCAGTGACACGACAACCTTATGGGAAACAATTATTATCAGAAGCTGCAGAGAGTCTTGCCTAGATTGCTTCGAGAGTATGCGGTCTCCATTCACCCGAGATGATTGTTTATGAGTCGAGGAGAATGATGAAGATCGCTCGCACGACATTAAAGACGATGATTAGATAGACATTTTGGCTCATTTGATGGGCAATCAGAGTCTGTGATCTTGGTAGAACAATTTTTCTCCATTTTTTATGTATACGCTTTTAATTTTTTGAAGGCATATTTTGAGAATTAGGTCAAATGCAAACAGAATTTGGGCAATTCTATAGTATGCTAGCAGTCGGTCCTTTGTAAGCATCAAGGCATTTGGTTTCTCAAAAAGAACCGCTAGATCTTTAATCTTGGTGAGACGTTAATAGCCACCTGCAGTGCAACGTCGCGGGTTTCCATCTCCATGGGTGTCGACTCCCCCGTCCGCCGTATTTTACCATCTTTATGACCTCCGACAATCCTCCACAACACTCCTGCAATGCCATCGAGACTACCAGTCACCTCCTCCTTCCAAAAAACTCTTCTCAGCCGCCGCAACCGCCATACCTTGCCTCCAGCGCTGCTACGCCACCATTCCTAGCCTCAAGCACCCCCTTTGCCTCACATTATATCCCACGTCACAGTATTCCAGCCCTCCTGCCGTCATCGCCCCCATCCTAGCACCATTTGAAACCACCTACAGCATCCAACCAATTCCCCCTCTTCCATGCTACAACCAGCCTTCCCACGCCCTCCATCCTTCATTGAATGTCCTCCATACCTTCCCATCTTACCTCCACCTCAAAATCCAACCCTTCAGTCTCTATCCCGCATAAAAAAGCCACCCTCCCACCTTTGGAAGCCCATCCAACGATTATTGTTCTTCCGAAGTACCAGCACCACATTTACAACAATCAAATTTCTGCACCTACACCGAAGAGTCTTTACTTGATGAGTTTCACACTTACTTTCAAAAGACACATCATACGAATACACTCTTTATTGCTAGTAATACTTAACTCTCATTAGCATTGTCTGGGATCTTTATTAGACATGTATCATTTATTTGCCTTGCATTTTAATTTCAGTGCACTCTCAATTTATTATGCAAACGTCGCATAATTGCTAATTTCGGATGTTTGTGTTTAATTGAGGTTAAATGTGCAAGTATTTTAAAATTAAGATTGTATAATTAATCGCCGTCCATATTAATTGCTTGATTAAGTCATTGTGTTTGCATTAAGGTTTGTCTTTCTTAATTCATCAGACTGCGTGTGAGCATTCACTCACATTTTCATTTTAGGGTTTATCGTAGGTTCATTGCGTTCGCCGCGTTCGCGCATGCATTGCTTTTAAAGTTAGGGCATTAAGTGTCCATCACTTGTATATTTGTCTTGCATCATAAAATGTGAAATTATTCCAAACGGTAAAGAAATTTCAGCTCTCAACAAACCAAATTGTTAAATACTGATTTTATTTATGAAGAAAAATAATTGGCATGATACTATTCTACGGCAGTCATAATTACTAACAGGACAAACGGTTCATGAGATAACTTTTTTCTATAAAGAAATTCAGAACCTAGAGCATAAAATGGCTATGAGATGAAAACTCACAAGTGAGATGGTTGGTTTGGGAAGCATCTTCAAGGACGAAAAGTGAAGGAGCACCCTTTCAATTACGATCTGATTTTCCTCCAACTCGTGACGAGATTCATTTTGAGGGCTTCTAACAGGATTCAACATGTTCGGATCATGTGTCCACATAAGGATTTGTTTTTTCACTTATGAGCCATGTGTTAATAGCTGTATTTAGAAATAATTCAAAAGTAAGATCATTGGCTTGGAACATGGAAACCAAAGATACATAATTGTGTGACTAGATAATTATCAATTATCAATAGTCAGATATGAGCTAAACCTCGGAGAAAATCTTGTGCATTGAGGATGATCATGTGGATCGATCTCATGTTGCAGTATGAACTAATGCGTGGTCATTTTATTTCAAATTCAAAGCTAGCTTGCAAACAATCTCTTAGGAGGAACAAAGATTTAATGGTAGTTCTACTTCCATATGGATGGATCCATCTCAGTGTGAATCATATGTACTTCAGAGTTCTCTCACTGGCCTTAAGTTCATTTGTAGCCTAGGTTTACTGCGGTTACACAATGTTCAGTTCTTCCAGGCTTTGAGAGCACCACATAGAACAAGGCTATAAAGATCAATGCCGGCTTAAATCTATATGATAATGCGTACAAAAACGCAATTGATTAACACAACTAACAACTAATTAAACAAAATCAAAATTGGTTGCAAATCCAAAGTTAACAAGTAAAATTTGCACACTAATAAAAATGCCAAAAATTAAATATGGGGCGAATAAACATTATAAGTGCAATGAAATAACATACAAACACTATAAATTGAATATCGCAGGAAATAAAGATGCACTTGTACACTACATAAAAAATGAAATTAAGTATAAACTCACAAAGTAAATCAGGACTGATGTGGAATAGGAATTAAAGGTAGACTGAAGCGAGGGCTCAGCTGTGCGGGTACTGAAGGAGGTGTGATTTGAATCAGAAGGGCTGGGAAGAGACTGTAGAAGTGGATAAGGGCTGGTGATGGCTATAGAGGAAGATAGGGGTGTGGATGCGACTGTAGATCAAACATGGGATGTGAATGTGATGCGACACAAGATAAGTGTGTATGTAACAAATGCAACTTAAGGGTCCGAAGTTCCAAACTGGCGGTGCCCAAATTCTATATGAATGCAGATAAACAAGTGACAAATGCAATCGATTCTATGGTCAACTCAACACAAGCACGATGCAAGTGAAGCAACAAGCAATTATCTCTGACATGCAATTAATTGAACAATAAATTTTGCAACACGCACAATTTATCGTATTTGACCACAAATATTCCAAAAAAACAAATAATAATTGCAAATCAACTAAGGTTGCACTGAAATAAATTGTATAGCGAATATTAATAGGAATAAAATGTACATCCGTACAATGCGAGCCAATTGAAAGTAAATGCAAAGATGACGGTAGGGGTAATTATAGGTTGTAGGGGTGGTGTAGAACGGATCTAAAAGCTTGAGTCATGGTGCGGGGGGAGGGGACTTGGAGAAGGGAAGAGGCAGCGGAGGGATCCTGGAGCAAGGAAGAGGCGACAAAGAGAGATCAACATGTACTTAAAGACATCGAGGAATGAGTCTACTGGGGGAGCCGCTTCTAGATGTAGTCAATGAAGGGAACCTGTGCTCTTGATGTCAAGATCACTAACTATCGATGTAATAAAGAGAAGGTGGGTTTAAATCAATGGATGGCTTGAATTGTTTGATCGCATGATTTAACCTAGCTTCAAGATAAATAAAAAACATATTAAATGGAAATTTGTGCTTAACGTGATTGCAATCTATGACCATCCATCTGACGATCCAGAAACAATCGATCATGAACATCGATCAAAGGTGTGACCGATCTCCATGATTCTCCCCGACTCAGAAGCATTGATCTCCGATGAATGAAGATTGTCGTGCTCCTAGTGCAGACCAGACGAGAATTGATGTGCTCCTTGAATGCCACCCAAATATCCATGGTGATCGTGCGACATTTCCAATATGAAAGATGGTGTTCCAAAAGTCCGATTAATGATGTTATGGAGGGAAGAGGGATTAGGGTTAGGAGAAAGTTAGAATCAACATTCATCTAAGATAACCAAACAAAAACATACAACTCCCCCTTATACTAGTGGGGGTGCGAATAGCGACACATGGCAGTACACAAAGTAGAAAGATACAAAATGTCGAAAATATTAAAATAAAGCCACTAAGCAATGATCTCCTCCGTAGGCGGGGGAAATCATCCCGAGGAAGCCACGTCACGTCAGAGTCGGGACGACCAGTCCAAGCTACGAGAACCTCCTTTGAGATGGGTTCCCCCAAAGATCGACACCGACGATCAAGCATCGAGGCGGCGTAGCACGGCGCCTCCCCAAAGAACAACAGTAGACCAAAATGTCATCAAAAAACAAGTACGTGTTGGCGGAGTACCAGACGGAAAATATCATTCATTGTATCCTGGAAGGTGGTCGGAGCATTGGTCAGGCCGAAGGGCATAACCAAGAACTCGTAATGGTCATTATAAGTCTGAAAAGCCGTTTTGGCGACGTCGGACAGCCGAATGCGAATCTAGTGGTAGTCGGCACAGAGGTCCATCTTGGTGAAGAAGGTGGCGGTGTGGAGCTCATCCAAAAGCTCCTGAATCATCGCAATCAGGTACTTGTCTGGAACGGTGGCTTTATTGAGCTCCTGATAATCCACGCAAAAATGCCAGCTGTTGTCCTTCTTGCCGGGAGGACCGGGCTGGAGAAAGGGCTTGCACTGGGATGGATAAGGCCCCCAATCAGTATGTCACGGACGAGACACTCGATCTCATCTTTCTGTCTGTACTCGTAGCGATACAGCCGAACGGAGACAGCCAACACACTGGGCTGAAGAGGAATGACATGGTCATGCAGGCGGGCCAGGTGCAAGCCGACAGTGCAGCAAAAAGGTCCGCAAATTCTGAAAGGAGGGTGATGGGGCTGGCGGCGCCGCATCGGAGATGGACCAAAGCCAAGCGGAGAAATTGACGTCTGACGTCCACTGAATTGTGCGGAATGAGACGGGAGAGCAAAGTAAAGTGGCATCACCCACAAGGTGGCATTCATGACCATTCTGGAGAAATCGCATCATCATAATCGCCCAATTGACCCGCACATCGCCCAGCGTGCAGAGCCAAGTGACGCCTAAGATGGCGTCGATACCGCCAAGGCCGAAGACGTAGAAGTCCATCGTCACCGCGCAGGTGCCCATGATGAGTGAAATGGACGGACAACAACCCTGGATCGAGCGGCGACGACCATCGCCCAAACTGACAGTGAAGTGCGGGGGCAGCTCCATCGGAAGACGGAGCTGGTGGGCCAATTGGGAAGAGAGGAAATTATGGCTCGCCCCGCTGTCCACCATGACAACAATGTGGCGGTCGCCAAGCCTGCCTGCCAGCTTCATGGTTTGAGGCCCAGAAATGGAGCCCACGGAAAAAACAAGGAAGCTCGAAACGGTGCACGAAAACGGCTGCGGTGTCCTCGGAGATTTCGAGATTCTCGAAATCCGCTAAAGTAACCTCCGGTTCGAAATCGCCGATGATGGCGCGGAACTCCTTGAGCGCGCACACGTGTGTGGAAGAATAGGGCTGACAGCAGCGGAAACACAACCCCTTACGACGGAGGTCGTCCAACTCACGGTTGGAGAAGCGTTGTGGAAGAGCCGGTCGGCCGAGCCACACGACTGGAGGGGGCGAGGGGGTGGGGGTTCTGGACTAACGGTCTGCCACGTCTGCCCCACGGTGGAAGGGCGCCTACACTAGGCGGGCCATATCAAGGGCGGCGGAAACCGTCAGTGGATGGTGTGTGCGGAGCCGAGAGCGGATGTGGGGCAAGAGGACATGCATGAAGAAGCTGCGGTAATGATCCGACGGTAAGCCGGGGGTATGGGTGGCAAGGGAGACAAACTCAACAATATAATCGTCCAGTGCACCGGTCTGGCGGACCCCACACAGGCGTTCAATGGCGGACCCGGAATATCGGCTGTCATAGCGTCCGATCATCTCATGTTTGATCTCCGACCACGAGAGGGCCGGGTTGGACTGCCAAAGCCACCAGGCCCAATGAAGTGCGGAGCTGTCGAGTCCCATGATGGCAGTGGAGACTTTATCCTGCTTGGGAGTTTGGTGGAGGTCGAAATACTGTTCTGTTTTGGCGATAAACCCAATCAGGTCAACACCGAAAAAGGTGGGAAGATCCAAAATGAGGGTGGGGTTGCCGTGTGGGTGATGTCACTTTACTTCACTCTCCCGACTAATTCCGCAAGATTCAGCGGACGTCGGACGTCGATTTCTCCACGTGACTTTGGTACATCTCTGATGCAGCGCCGCCAGCCCCATCACCGCCACCGGCTCTTCAAGCCCTCCTTTCAGAATTTGAGGACCTTTTTTCTGCACCGTCCGGCTTGCCGCCGACCGACCATGTCATTCCTCTTCATCCCGGTGTGTCGGCGGTCTCCGTCCCTCCATATCGCCACGGGCACGTGCAGAAAGACGAGATCGAGCGGCTCGTCCGTGACATGCTGATGGGGGGGGCCTCACCCGTCCCAGTGCAAGCCCTTTCTCCAGCCCGGTCCTCCTGGTCAGGAAGAAGGACGACAACTGGCGTTTTTGCGTGGATTATCGGGAGCTCAACAAAGCCACCGTTCCAGACAAGTACCCAATTTTGGTGATTAAGGAGCTTTTGGATGAGCTCCACAATGCCACCTTCTTCACCAAGCTGGACCTCTGTGTCAGCTACTACCAGATTCGTGTTCGGCCGGACGACGTCGCCAAAACAGCTTTCCGAGGTGTGCTACCTGGGCCACACCATTTCCGCCACGAGGGTCGTGATGAACAACGACAAGATCGCGGTGGTCTTCCACCGGTCGACACCTTCCTCCCTGCGTGATGTCCGTGGTTTCTCGGACTGATGAGTTACTACCGTCGGTTCATCCAGGGGTATGGCACGCTGGCCCCACCCCTCACCTAGCTCCTGAAAAAGGCCGCCGAGGGCACCTTCGAGTGGTCGGCGGTGGCCTCCATCGCTTTTGTCTCTCTTCAACAGGCCTTGGTACGTGCCCCGGTGTTGGTCATGCTTGATTTCTCACAGCCCTTTTTCGCGGAATGCGACGCGTCGGGCGTCGGCGTGGGCGTCGTGCTTATGCAGGCCGGCCGACATGTGGCCTATTGTAGTCGTTCCTTCTTTGACACTATTTGCAGCCACTTCGCGTACGAGAATGAGCTCATGGGCCTCATTCTCGCAGTTCAGCATTGGCACCCCTACCTCTTGGGCCGCCAGTTCATGATCTGCACCGACCACTACAGCCTCCACTACCTCCTGCAGCAAAAGATCGCTACTCTCTCCCGGTAGGTATGGGTGGCCAAACTCATGGGGATGATTTCACCATCAAATTTCGGCCGGGAAAGGCGAATCGTGCGACCGATGCTCTCTCTCGTCAGCCTCACAACCCCGTACTAGCGGCCATCTCCCGACCGGTCTGGGAGGACGTTGTTTCTCTCCAACGGGAAGTCAAAGCTGACTCAGTGCTCAACGAGATTCGGACAACGCTCCTCGCCAATGCCACCGCTTGACCACCGTACACCTTGGTCGGCGGTTGCCTGTTCTTCAAGGGCCGCCTCGCCCCCTCGTCGCCGACCATTCCCCTTTTGTTGGCCAAGTTCTATGCGTCCCCGTCGGGGGGACATGCAGGTGCTTGTTGGAGGTACCGCCGGCTGGAAGCCTCTCTTTACTGGCCCCACATGTTTCAACGGGTCAAAGCTTTTGTGGTCGTCTACCTCGTCTGCCGGAAGGCCAAGTACGAGGCCATTTTTTCGGGCGGACTACTCCATCCTCTTCCCAGTCCCGGCTGCATTTTGGATGACGTGACCATGGATTTCATCACGACTCCCTTTCTCACGGGGTCATGATTGTATCCTAGTCGTGTTGGACCAACTTTCTAAGTATGTTCATTTCATTCCACTTCACCATCATTACACTGCAGCCACCGTCGCCGACAGCTTCATCCAGGGGGTCGTACGCCTCCACGGGTTTCCTTAGTCGATTTTGAGCGACCGTGATCCACTCTTCTTGAGTACTTTTTGTACTACACAGTTCCGCTTGCAGGGCACCCGCCTCCACATGAGCAATGCGTACCACCCGCAGGCTGATATGGTTAGTCTGAGCTCCTCAACTGGTGTCTGAAGATGTACCTTTGTTGCTTCGTGGGGGAGCAACCTCGTAGTTGGGCCAAGTGGCTCGGCTGGACTGAGTACTCCTACAACACCGCCTACCACCAGGCGATCGGCACCACCATGCTCAAGGTTGTTTACGGTCAGCCGCCGCCATCCATTGTCCGTCACCTCCCAGAGGAGTGCCAGGTGCAGAGCCTGGCCACCGATCTTCGCGACAGGGATACTATCCTGGATCATCTGAAGCACCACCTACGACGGACCCAACAAAAGATGGTTTCCTTTGCCAGCAAAAAACGTCGAGACCTCTCCTTTGAGGTGGGGGAGAAGGTTTTCATCAAGCTTTAACCCTACTGATAGCTTTCGGTGGCCAGCCACACTTGCCCGAAGTTGTCCCCCGGTAATTCTGCCCTTTTGAGGTCCTCGCCCGCATCGGGGCGGTCGTCTACCGCTTTCGCGTTCCAAGCGGGAGCCGCATCCACCCACTCTTCCATGTCTTGCAACTGCGTCGCATGGTGGGTGAGCATGCCACCGCAGATCATTTTTCGGCCGACCTCGACCTCTCCGGGGAGGCTACTACCCTGCTTTGATCCTTGATCGTCGGTGTCGGTCTCCGGGGGACCCCATCTCGGAGGAGGTTCTTGTTGCTTGGACCGATCACCCCGACTCTGACACGACGTGGTTTCCTCGGGATGATTTCCACTGTCAGTTTGCTGACTACTGCCTTGAGGACAAGGCACATTTACTAGACGACGACATTGTAATGAACTTGCACGACGTCGACGCCAACGCCGACGCCGAGACTCCATGGCGAATCTACACGCGCCAGGCGCGAATGACACGTGCCCCGACCGAGCCCGCGGAGGAGATCGTTACTTAGTGGTTTTATTTTAATATTTTTGACATTATGTATATTTTTACTGTGGACTACTATGTGTCGCAATTTGCACCCCCACTAGTATAGGGGGGAATTGTATGTTTTTGTTTGGTTATCTTGGATGAATGCTGATCTAACTTCCTCCTAACCCTAATCCATCTTCCCTCTCTCTACCGTCGGCACCCTCTTCCCGAGCCAGGTTCCCCTAGTTTCTATCAAATAACATCTCTATCTTGTGGTCTGGAGTAGCCAAGGTATCCTTGCGAAGTTGACGTGTTGATCTAGATATTGAAGGATCCACAAAAGGTATAACATATGGCTAAGGTGAAGACGGAAGATGGGAGTGAGAGTGTTGTTGAAGCCTGGACTCGATTTCAAAGTTCGGATTAGGGGTATGGGCAGAAGTTACTAGCCCACCAAAATAGAGACCACAAACAGAGAAATGTGAACAAGAAAAGATATTAGTCACAACTTCGAGGTCCCGCTTCACACCCATGAGTGTATAGAAACTCCCCCTCCCAAATAAAATGTTGTGCTAAGTCGGGGGAGAGGCACACTCCTATGGGATGATAGAACTGCCTTATCCCCTCAACGATAAGCCATACTTATAGGTAACTGAGACCGGGGGGGGGTCATTGGTCGAACCCCCGCCTATGTGCGGACTTGAACCTATCCCTGGTGAGTTGATTCCCCACAAGGGAAGATGCAAGAGGCCTGTTGCGGCGAGTTGGCTATGAGTTCCTGGTGAGTTGAGAAAGATGTATGTAGGGCTATCCTTGGATAACGGTCGACCTTCTGAAATTGCGTTGTACTGATTTCTGGAAAGGCGTTGATTGCCCTTGACGAATATGGGATGTACATAACCTCCACTCTTTTGAGCGCGGTAGGAGCTCGAAAAGAATTGTCCAACCCCGTTCACCGAGCTGTCGTTGGCGAAGTGGATATCTGGTGCGCTGAATACCGAATCGCGGTCCCTGGCCGGACTTAGGATCAACACACTCCATGTTGTCGCAAGCCCGCGGGACTACTGATGGGGTGGATATCTGGCGAGCTGAATGTCGAATCGCAATCCGAGACTGGACTTAGGATCAACACAGTCCCGACTGTCACATGTCTGATAGGCCCCTGACGAGGTGAATATCTAGTGAGTTGAATGCTGAGTCGCGGTGCCAGACCAGACTTTGGATCAACACACTCCCGACTGCAGAATGTCTGTGACGCCCTTGGTGAGGTGGATATATGGCGATATGAATGTTGAACCGCAGTCCCAAACCAGACTTACAATCAACACACTCTGGACAACTGCATGTCCGCAAGGCCTCTAGCGAGGTGAATATCTAGCGAGCTGAGTGTCGAGTTGAGGTCCCAGACCAAACTTAGATCAACACACTCCTGGATGTCGTATGTTGTGGAGACCCTGACAAGGTGGAATATCTGGCAAGCTTAATGTCGAGTTACGGTTCCAGACCGAACTTAGGATCAACACACTCTTGTTCGCCACATGTCTGCGGGGCCCCTAGCGAGGTGATATTTGGCGAGCTAAATGCCAAGTCGCGGTCCCAAACCAGACTTAGGATCAACACACTCTCAGTTGCCGCATGTCGACGAGGCCTCGGTCAAGTATGATATTTGTGTTTTTTAAACGACTTCGACCTGACAAAGTTTGTTTAGGGTGTTCTTCCCATTTCAACTCCTTGTAGACTGATGATGCTCGGAAAGATACGAGCATCTGATGGGTAGTCAACTAGGAAGCACCGGTACAAGTACCGGATACGATACGTATTTGGTACGACAATATGTCAAAATTAAAAAAATAAGGATACGGATATGGCGTGAATGCGCGATACGTTGTATTAAATATAATACATATATGCATGTATATGGCATAAAAAGTCCACTAAACAATGAAACATCAAACATAATTGAATACGGAAAATATACAATTTCTAAATTCCTAAACAACAATATATACAGGAAATCTGGAAATGGAACTTCAATTCCCAAACAACAATAATTTTTATACAAGAAATCTAAATTTTCCATACAGGAAATCTGGTTTAACTCGAAGAATAAGTCCTAAATTTCCAAAAAATAACAATTCCTAAACAACATAATTTTCATACAGGAAATCTGGAAACAACAATAATTTTAAATTTTCATAAAGGAAACGTGGAGCTGGAAACAACAATAATTTTCATATATGAAGCTTGAAGCCTGTAAACATCAATAATTTTCATACAACAGCAATAATTTTCAGCGGAAATTTTATACAGCAGCAATAATTTTCAGCATAAATTTCAAACAACAATATTACAACAATAATATTCAACAGAAATCTGGAAAGAACTTATATTCACAGTTCACAGCAAAATGATTTTCATACAGCTGCAAAGAAGAAGAAAGAGGCGATAATTTTAGTACAACAGCAATATTTTTCAACCGGGGAACTTCAATTCACAACAACAAAGCAAAATAATTTTCATCCAGCAGCTCACAAACAGAGAGGAAGAGGAAGAAGAACGAGGGCAGCGGCGGCGTCTTTGATCGAGTGGCGTCTTCGATTGATCAGACAGCAGCCAACGACGTCTTCGAATGGCAGAGAGCAACCAACGGCGTCTTCGATCATGCCGCGGGCACGGGAAGACAGCAACAGAAGAACTATCGAGCAGATGGAAAGAGGAATTAGTCGCGCGAATTAACTAATATCGCGTATCAGCACGTCTGATACATGTACCCGTACCAGAAACGCACCATGTACGGGTACGAGCCTAATTTAGGCGTTTCTGTGCTTCTTAGGTAGTCAATCAACGTGCAAGCGGAGAGCTAATCTCGACCGACAATGGATAAACTTGGATTTAGAGATGTACACCTTGAACGTCACCCTTTGTATGGTAATTTGGTTGTGGAGGGGTGAGAGTAGGGTCTATGCTAATATTATAATGGTTTTCCTCCGCTCGGAGGGTCAAAGCGAAGCGCGCGGCAAATATCTCCTCCTGCAAGTTATTAGAGCACCAAAACAAAGTTCCACAAACAGGAATCGCAGCAAAATATGATAAATCAACAAATGAAAATGTTGAATCAAATAGTACAATACTACAAAAGTTCACATAGTAGAGGGCTGAACCGAAACACTGAAGATTTGGAGGGCCGGATGTGTAGATCGGCGATCGGAGTCGGAACCGGTGACGAGGCGGCGGTGGCGGCGGCTGTCCTCGACGGTAAATGGTGGAAACAGACAATAAAACGGTGGATCCGACCAAGTATAAGTAGATCCGGGGCCAGGGAGGGGTGAATACGCTATTTAGGATCGGATATGGGCTAAAATGGAAAGTATGAGTGGAGAAAATAACGGATCGGGAGGCTATAAACCTAGATCTGAATGGATCTAGGATTTAGGGTTGTTAGGGTGGTGGATCCACGAGGGGGGAGATGAGGAATAGACGGCTAGGGCAAAGGGACCCTTGGGGGTGACCGGTTTGGTAAGGGGGGCCGGCGGTGGGCTGGTGTGAGGGTACAGGGGTCGGCGGCCTGGGCTGAAGAGGGAGGGGGCGGCGGAACCAGGGGAAAAAGGGGGAAGGAGGGCTGGGCGGCGGCACAAGGGAGTGGGGACAGTGGCGGTGGTTGGCTGCTGGAATACAGCAGGCCGGCAGCGGGAGAGCGGGTTTTAGATGTTCTTTCAATTAGGTGTTTGTCTGGTATCTGGAGACCTATTTCTAAAGGAATAAACTCCTTTAATTCATCCTCCGCTCTCGCTACTTCTCGTGGATTTACTCCATTTTTATTAATATCATGAGTAATTTTTCGTGTTTCGCTAAATTTTGTTCGTGAATAATAAATTTTGTTCATGAATCCTTTTTTATTATGTTTCTTTCAATTGTCGCGGTGAGTATTGTCTATAGTATTGATTTGCATAAATTTTTTTGCCTCAAAATCAATGTCAAAGATTTTTTTGCAGTAAAGACTTAGGGGGAGTCAGAGTGACCATGATTAATGTTTAAATTAGAGGACTTATCAACATATATTTGTTTGAGACGAGTTTTGAATTTTAAAATTATATAAATATTTATTTTTTACTTTGTGTCTGGTGTACAACCCCGTATTCGCAGAGTAGGGTCCCCTTGGCAGGCGCAAGACCAGCTTTGTATTTTTAAGCTTTTGGAGTGGTTTGCACTCTTTGTGGCCAATTTAGGCCTATCCCTTGGAATATACTAATAGGGGGAGGAAAAATTCTCCTCCCCCTTCCCCTCACTTTTTTAGGGGGGCGGGTGCAGCACGTTGGTCGGCACCCGCCCTAACAAGTACCATTATACCCCCAAGGGCGGAGTTACCTCTTTGCCCCCCGGTGTGGATGTTTTTTATTGGCCCAAGGTCTATTTGTCGTAGGGGTATTGCTGACCTTTTGGTCCATGGGATTGGGAAAACTATAAATAGACCCTTGAGGGTGCCTTGGAGAGCATTGCATCTTAGCCACAAAAAACCTCTTCGCTTTCTTCCTCCAAGGCACCTAGCTCAGAATTGGCTAGGGAGGGGGAGACTTCAAAGGTCTTCCGGGTGTGAGGTGGGACCTCCGCGCTAGAGCCAAGGGTCTGTTCCTAGCTTCTCGATCTTTTGGCCTGTGACGTTCTCCTGAGTGTAATAAGTGTGAGGTCACCCCTCTTTTGGGACCCCGAACTCCACAGAGGTCAATTTTTGGCTTCAACATCTGGGTAGGACTAAATCCCTAGTTCCGTCACTGCTTTCAATAACATAAAATATTTATTTTTCTCCTAATCATCATATTCACTACTTTTATCATTCTTCACGTTAGTGTGCCTATATTTCAACATCCAAACCTAAGTCGGTCAGAAATTCTAAGATCTACTCTCCTAGGATGCCTAATAAGCGAGGGATCTTGCATATTTAACATTATACCAAAGTTCTCTTTGAGGCGCAATGGTCCTTACCAAGATGCCGCATTCGGATCATACGACGAGAACTATTGCATATTTAACGTTACACCAAAGTCCTGTAGATGCAGCGATCCTTGAAGAGATGCCACATTCGGACCATACAATGCATGTTGAATGATAAATAATGAGATTTAATTGATTCCATATTTTTATACATGACTCATATTTATGATATGACACGTTTTTGTGATAAATAAACCTTCTCTTCATTTAATGAATGATATGAGAGATACGATGATGAAAAAATGAAGGAAACGTAAATGTCACGTATGTATTCATATTAATTTGTACTTGCATTTAAATAATTCAAAAATATATCATGTATCCTAAATTTTTTAAAAATTCATGATACTTGTATCTTTATTGTATCTCATATCTCATTCTCGTCCCCATGCAACATAGCCGACAGTACATCTTCATACAAAAACACATTTTGTGTTCCTCGTCATCAAGAAGATCATCTTGACTCTCTCTCCCCCACTATCTAAATTTGGGATAATCCCCTTGGTTCAACCTTCCATGCCGTGAACCATTGGCATTCATAGGTCCATCAAATGCTTTCTTGCAGAACATATAAACGGCCTAGTTAATCTTGTTGGAGTTATTTCATTTAGTAACTAATTACTTACTTACCACGGTATTCAAAATATTCAAGACCCATTTTGTGGTCTCTTAGTCTTCGGTATTCTCCAAAAGAGACCCATATTTGTGGATTCTTATTATTCAAAATTTTCCACAAAACCCATCTTTTTGGTTACTATGCATTTTATCAAACATTTCAGCTGCTCAACCTAATCATTTAGGTCTGTAGTGAACTTCTGTTAGGTCGACCAGCCTCGATATTTTTTTGATAGATCAAACTCATGGTCGACCAACCTCGATTAGCTGATAAAGTTTCAAAGAGTCAACAAACTCAATGCATCTCCTTGAGAACTCATGCACCTTCTTTTTGTCAAGCAATCACACATAATAAGAACTTAATTGTTCCTTTAAATCCTCAACTGAGAGGCGTGAGAGAGTTATAGTTCCAAATCCAGATAGCGCCAAGTGGGGGTAATTGGATAAGGGAAAGGTGGAAGAATGGTACAAACAGATTAGCAAAGGAAACAACTCCAGATGGACTTCTTGCACCCTAGATAATGGTTCGGTAATAGTGTTTCTGTTGTAGACTTCATGGTAGAATGGACTAGAAAATTGTGGGCTGGAGGACCATTACTGTACAACCCCATATTCGCTGAGCCAAACGAGGAGGCACAATGGTCACAGGTGGGTTAGCCGAAGTGTTCCCGCCCTAAGGAGGATCTCGCCCAAAGAAGGCGGGAATGCTCTCGCCGGATCGTTGAAAGAGAAACCGTAGGCCGAGAGCATCGAGCGCGGCCTGCGCGGAAGCGCTCTCGCCCAAACCAAGCTTCTATCCCGAAGAGTTCTCGCCTACGCTGGGCGAGAACGTTCACGCCACGCCCTGGGCCGAAAGGTCTCGGCACCAGCTCTCGCCGAGTGGGGCCCAGGGTCTTTGGAAGAATGTCCTAATTGCTCTCAGGAGAAATTACTTCAGTACCCTCAGAAAAACAGCGGGATTTGGCTATTGGCAGATCAACCAGGGGCTTTTCAGTAAATTCAGGACAGCAAAATGCTATAAATAGACCCATAAGGGCTCCTTAGAAAGAGAGCGATCATTGTCTCCAAAATTCCAGTGCTTTCTGAGGAGCTCCTAGCACAGCTTTGGCTTTGGAGGGGAAGCTCTCAGAGATCTTCCGTGTGTGAGGTGGGACCTCCCTGCTGAGGCTTTTGGGTCAGTCTTAGGTCCTTAGAATCCAGTCAAGGGGTGAGACTTGAGAGAAGTAGGTTTCCGCTGCACCCCTTTTTCTTCGAACTTCAGTTGGGGTCATATTTGGCTTCAACAGTTCTGGTGCGGTGAGCGTGGAAGGCAGCCGATACAAAAAAGCCTTAAGTTTGGTCTCATGGCTGGAGGTGAAGGTGAAGGGTCAGGTTCTGGAGGATCCCCCACCCGGGGAGAGGAAGCAACAAAGAGGATGCTGGATGAGTTCAGGCGGGAGGTCTTGCAAACAATCAGTTTAGCCTTCTCGGCGAGAGGCGAGTGGGCCACCCCTCAGGTCCCCATAGAAGAGGTCCCGCTCCTGGGCGAGAACGCCCCAGGGCAGCGCCCAGGAAAGGAGGTCCCGGGCGAGGCTGGCGAGAGAGATGTGGCGGCGCGGGAACTCTTCCCAGGCCAGAGCCAGCGCCCGGGCAAGGAGGCGCTGACGGACCTGGGCAAGAAGGAAGCAGCGGTGCGGGAGCTTTTCCCGGGGCACGGTCTCGCGGATCGGGCCAGCCAGCCGAGGCCGCGGGACGTGCCCTCTCGCCAGGCAGGAGGCGAGAGCCCATTTAGCGAGCTTATTATCTCGGCTCCGGTACCGGAGGGGTTCCGGGAGCCCGACATGTCCTATTACTCGGGGAAGGATGACCCGGTACAGCACGTACAATGGTTTGAGGACGTTGTGTCGATAAGGCAGATGACGGATGCCTTCAAGTGCCGGCTGTTTGCCATCACATTGAAAGAGAAGGCTCGGGACTGGTTCCACCAGTTGCCAGTTAGGTCAATCTACTGTTTTGAAGATCTGCGGAGAAGTTTCCTGTTGAGGTTCTCTACCTCGAAGAAGCAGAAGAAGGAAGCGGAGTGCCTGTTTGCGGTGAGGCAGAGGCCGGACGAGACGCTGGGTCACTACGTCGACCGGTTTCAGGAGGAGATCCTTTTGGTCCAGGAGGTTCCAGGGTACGCGCTGATGCTGGCCTTCACCCTGGGGCTGAGACCGGGGTTCTTTAGCATGGAGTTGAAGAGGGTGCCCCCCCTCTCCTTTGAGGAGCTCATGGAGAGGGCGGCAAAGGAGATTGACTTCGAAAGAGCAAACCCAGCGTTCGCCAGGAAGTTGGCCAAGCTAGCAGAGGACGACGTGAAGGAACCAGCGATGGGAAGGCAGAAAGAGCCGAGGGAACAGAGGGAGCAGAGGGAAGAAAGGAGAAGGGAAGAGCCCCGAAGGTTTGGGCAGCAGCAGGGTTGGGGGGCCCGGGAGCCGAACAACCGGTTAGGTTGGAGGCCCCAGGAGGGCCGCCCCCAGGGTCCAGGAGAAGGCTATCGGGGGAGAGATAACCTGCGGGAGCCCCGGAGGTTCGATCGACCGGCATGGAGGCAGGAGCCGAGGGATCGTCCCCCACCGCCACAGGAGGCCATGGAAGTAGGGAGAGGGAGAGGAGCAGCTAGGGGAGCTCGAGGAGGTAGAAGAGGAAGGGGAGACGGAAGAAGGGGCGGGGAGGCGTTGCTCTTTTGTGACTTCCACCAGGAGGAGGGTCATGCAACGGCCACCTGCCCAGAATTCTTAGAGCTGAGGGAGGCCAGAGGAGCAGGGAGGCAGGATCCACCAATGAGGATAGTGGAGGTGCAGCAGGGCGAAGCGGAGGACAGGTGTGAAGACCGGGTGGATGTAGGGACCCGGGGAGGAATCGGGGTGATTCACGGAGGAGTGGGGATTGAGGCAACCCGTAAAGGGAGCCTTCAAACCATGTACCGAAGAGGGGTGGCCTCAACCTCCCAGGTTCCTCCACCAGAAGAAAAGATTACTTTCTCATCAACGGACATGTCAGACTATGAAGATCCATTCTGCGACGCCCTGGTGATCCAGACGGCGGTGGAGAACTATACCGTTTCAAGGATACTGGTAGATAACGGGAGCTCGGTTAATGTCATCTTCAAGAAAGCTTTTGATGAGATGAGGGTTGAAGGGAAGAGGGTCTTGGAATCGGATGGACCTCTGTTCGGGTTCTCCGGGGAGAGGAAGGAGGTAGAAGGAGGAGTAGGGTTGCACGTAAGGTTGGGGGGCGTGTCGCGGAACTGCAGGTTCGTGATCGTGGACGCCCCGAGCAGCTATAATGCCATCTTTGGGCGTCCCCTCATCAGCGCCTTTCGCTGCGTCCCCTCCTCGTTCCATCAGTGCCTCAAGTTCAACAATGGGGGGGTGCAGGTCAGGGTCAGAGGAGACCCGAAGGTGGCAAGGCAATGTTACGTTACAGCAGTCAACACCGTATCGTGGATGGCGGAGGCGGAAGAGTTGGAAATAGAGATGGCGGCCCTAGAGGAGGTTGCGAAGGAAGAGGAGATGGTCCTTGAGGAGGTAAGAAAGGAAGCTGGAGAGGAAGCTGGAGAGGAAGCCGGAGAGGAAGAGACAGAGAAGGTGCGAGGGGATGTGCAGGTGGCACGGAGGAGCGAGGGGCCGGAAAGCCCGGAGGGGACAATGGAAGTAGAAGAGCAAGCGGCAGGAGAAGTCGAGGGAGAGGTCTCGGGGGGCGTAGAAGCCAAGCAGCAGCAGCAGAGGGGGGTAGAAGCGATGGAGATTGAGGAGGAGGAAAAAGAAGAGCTGGAGCTGGAGGAAGAGGCAAGAGCCGGTTGGGAGCAGTCGCGGCTGGAACCGGCTGAAGAAGTGGTGGAGATGGAGGTCTTCACCAGAGCGGGAAAAGTACAAAGGGTGCGGGTCAGCGCGGGGTTGAGTCTCGAGGCCCGGGAGCAGGTGCGAGCTTGCATTCAAAGCAACGTTGACGTCTTCGCTTGGAGCGCGGCGGACATGCCGGGCATCGACGCCGACGTAGCCTGCCACCGCCTGAACCTGGATCCCCGCGCCCGCCCCATCCGTCAGAAGATGAGAGTCATCGCCACCAAGCTGGAGGAGCCCATTCGCGAGGAGGTCAAGAAGCTCCTGGAGGCGGGCTTCATCTCCGAGATCCAGTATCCAGGCTGGATCTCCAATGTGGTAATGGTGAAGAAAGGATGTGGTAAATGGAGGATGTGTGTTGACTTTTCATTGTTGAATAAATCATGCCCTAAGGATTGCTATCCCCTGCCTCGGATCGACGCGCTGGTTGATTCAGCCGTCGGTTTTTCTGTCATGAGTTTTTTAGATGCTTTTTCAGGTTATCACCAGATCCGGATGCACCCTCCTGACACCAAGGATGTTTCCTTCATCACAAGGGAGGGGTGCTTCAGTTACAAGATGATGCCCTTTGGGTTAAAGAACGCAGGAGCTACCTATCAGCGCATGATGGATTGGGTCTTCCGGGATCAGAGGGGGAGGAACTTGGAGGTCTACGTCGACGACCTAATGATCAAAAGCAAGTGCATAGTTTCGCACCTGCAAGACCTCGAGGAAACATTCGCCACCCTGAGAAGGTTTAAAATGAGGCTGAATCCCCTGAAGTGTGTCTTCGGGGCAAGCCGCGGGAAGTTCCTCGGGCATCTCCTGACTCCGGAAGGAGTGGAGCCCAACCCGGACAAAGTCAAGGCCATCCTGGATTTGGAGTCACCACGTGACACCAAGGAGGTCCAGCGCTTAACAGGCAAGCTGGCTGGGCTAAGCAGGTTCCTCTCCCGGGCAGGAGACAAGTGTTCTTCATTCTTTAAAGTGCTGCGGGGAAATCAAAGGTTCGAATGGACGGCCGAGTGCGAAGAGGCCTTCCAAGGGCTGAAAAGACAGCTCTCTCAGGCTCCCCTCCTTCAGAGCCCGAAGGATGGGGAGGACCTGACCTTGTACCTCGGAGTAGGGGCGGAGGCGGTAAGCTCCGTCCTAGTAAGGGAAGAAGGAAAGAAGCAGCTGCCCATCTACTACGTCAGCCGGATATTGAGAAAGGCAGAGCTTCACTACCCCATCCTGGAAAAGCTCGCTTATGCCTTGGTCATCTCGGCCAGAAAGCTCCGGCCGTACTTTCAAGCGCATTCGATTAGGGTGGTGACCGACCACCCTCTTCGCAAGATCTTCGAAAGAGTGGAGCACTCAGGAAGGTTGGCTAAGTGGTCCATTGAGCTAAGCAAGTTCGACATCTCCTTTGTACCAAGGCTCTCCATCAAGGCACAGGCAGTGGCGGACTTTCTAGCAAACTACGTCGTTGAGGTCGAGGGGGAAGAGCAGCAACAGCGAGGAGCATGGAAGTTGATGGTTGATGGGGCCTCAGGAAGGCACTCCCTAGGGGCAGGGGTGGTGTTGACAAGTCCCCAGGGGGTGACCATAGAGCAGGCAGTTATTTTACATTTCCCAGTGACCAACAATCAAGCAGAGTATGAGGTCGTGATCGCCGGCCTCCGTCTGGCAAAGGAGCTAGAGATTCAGGACGTGGAAGTCTTCACTGATTCAAAGGTAGTAGCATCGCAGATCCGGGGAGAATTTGAAGCTCGGGAGCCTACCCTCATCAGGTACCTCTCCAAGGTAAGGGCGATCATCGGAGGTTTCCGGTCATTCTCGATTCAACATGTTCCAAGGGAAGAAAGTGTAGCCGCCGATCGACTGGCCAAGTTTGGACCTCGCGGGGGAGGAACCTTGACGGAGCTATTCCGACCGGCTATAGATGAAGGAGAATTGATGCTGGTGGATCGGCAACCCTCGTGGGTGGATCCATTTGTGACCTTCCTGTCCACCGGTGAACTGCCTGAGGGGACCAAGGTCGGGAGAAGCTTCAAGCGTAAAGCGGCTCACTACTTGATGATGGAGGGAGGTCTGCATCGTAAGATGTTGTCAGGGCTTCTAGCCAGATGTGCGACCGAAGAGGAAATTCCGAAGATTTTAAGGGAGGTGCATTCGGGCGAGTGCGGCAGTCACTCCGGAGGAAGGACACTGGAAGCTAGGGTGGTCAGACAGGGATACTTCTGGCCCACCCTAAGGAAGGATGCCCTGGAGTTTGCAAGGAGGTGTCAAAAATGTCAGCTCTACGCCCCCCTTCAACTCTTGGCAGCTCAAAGACTCCGAAGTATCACGGCACCGTGGCCATTTGCTATCTGGGGAATGGACTTAGTTGGGCCCTTTCCTCCGGCTAGTGGGCAGAGGAGGTTCCTTTTGGTCATGGTTGATTATTTCTCGAAGTGGCTAGAGGTTAAAGCCTTAGCCAAGGTCACCTCGCAGGTTATAAGGAATTTCATCTGGGGGGAGATCATTTGTAGACATGGGTTGCCCCAAGCAATAGTGACCGATAACGGCCCCCAGTTTGCCAGCGAGGAGTTCATCAGCTTCTGCGCTCAACTAGGAATAGATCTCCGGTTTGCCTCCGTCCATCACCCTCGAAGTAACGGCCAAGTGGAAGCAGCAAACAAAATCATTGTGAACCTACTGAAGAAAAAGGTGGAGAACTTAAAGGGGAATTGGGTGGAGCAGCTCCCGTCGGTCTTATGGGCACTACGAACAACCCCGAACACGGCCACCGGTGAGACCCCCTTCAAGCTCTCTCATGGGTGTGAGGCCGTCCTACCAGTGGAGTTCGAGGTCCGGTCACCGCGAGTCATAACCGCGGGCGAAGGTGACGAGGCTTGGAGGGTGGAGAATGAAGAGGGGCAGCGCCTCTCGTTAGATATGTTGGAGGAACTGCGAGACGTGGCGGCTATCAGGCAAGAAGAAATCAAGCGACAGATGGCCAAGCATTTTGATAAGCATGTCAGGGTCAAGCAGTTCGCAGAAGGGGATCTGGTGCTGAGAAAGGTCGACGCGGCGGGAAGATCGGCTCCTGTGGGTAAGCTCCACCCGAACTGGGAAGGTCCATACATTGTGAAGGAAGTCCTCGGAACAGGGGGATACTACCTCCAGGACGTGGAGGGAAGAGCCCTAAGCCACACTTGGAGTGGTGATGATCTAAAGCGCTTCTACCCCTGAGGGGGGAAGGATGTAACAATGTATCTCAAAGATAAACTTGTTATATTATATCGATTGATTCTCCTTTAACTAGTGTCGAATTTTTCATGGCATAACATAGTTGAATGTTTTGTGATACCCCGAGCTCGGCTCGGCCCCAGGTAGACCCGCTGCTCAGGCTCTCATCTAGCTGGCAGGTCCGAAGGCTCGCCTGTGGGGGATAGGTTTTGGTTTGAGATCTTCATCGACACCCCGAGCTCGGCTCGGCCCCAGGTAGACCCGCTGCTCAGGCTCTCATCTAGCTGGCAGGTCCGAAGGCTCGCCTGTGGGGGATAGGTTTTGGTTTGAGATCTTCATCGGCACCCCGAGCTCGGCTCGGCCCCAGGTAGACCCGCTTCGCAGGCTCTCATCTAGCTGGCAGGTCCGAAGGCTCGCCTGTGGGGGATAGGTTTGGTTGGTTTGGGATCTTCATCGGCACCCCGAGCTCGGCTCGTCCCCAGGTAGACCCGCTGTGCAGGCTCTCATCTAGCTGGCAGGTCCGAAGGCTCGCCTGTGGGGGATAGGTTTTGGTTTGAGATCTTCATCGGCACCCCGAGCTCGGCTCGGCCCCAGGTAGACCCGCTGCGCAGGCTCTCATCTAGCTGGCAGGTCCGAAGGCTCGCCTGTGGGGGATAGGTTTTGGTTTGAGATCTTCATCGGCACCCCGAGCTCGGCTCGGCCCCAGGTAGACCCGCTGCTCAGGCTCTCATCTAGCTGGCAGGTCCGAAGGCTCGCCTGTGGGGGATAGGTTTTGGTTTGAGATCTTCATCGGCACCCCGAGCTCGGCTCGGCCCCAGGTAGACCCGCTGCGCAGGCTCTCATCTAGCTGGCAGGTCCGAAGGCTCGCCTGTGGGGGATAGGTTTGGTTGGTTTGGGATCTTCATCGGCACCCCGAGCTCGGCTCGGCCCCAGGTAGACCCGCTGCGCAGGCTCTCATCTAGCTGGCAGGTCCGAAGGCTCGCCTGTGGGGGATAGGCTTGGTTGGTTTGAGATCGTCATCGGCACCCCGAGCTCGGCTCAGCCCCAGGTAGACCCGCTGCGCAGGCTCTCATCTAGCTGGCAGGTCCGAAGGCTCGCCTGTGGGGGATAGGTTTGTTTGGTTTGAGATCTTCATCGGCACCCCGAGCTCGGCTCGGCCCCAGGTAGACCCGCTGCGCAGGCTCTCATCTAGCTGGCAGGTCCGAAGGCTCGCCTGTGGGGGATAGGTTTGGTTGGTTTGGGATCTTCATTGGCACCCCGAGCTCGGCTCGGCCCCAGGTAGACCCGCTGCGCAGGCTCTCATCTAGCTGGCAGGTCCGAAGGCTCGCCTGTGGGGGATAGGTTTTGGTTTGAGATCTTCATCGGCACCCCGAGCTCGGCTCGGCCCCAGGTAGACCCGCTGCGCAGGCTCTCATCTAGCTGGCAGGTCCGAAGGCTCGCCTGTGGGGGATAGGTTTTGGTTTGAGATCTTCATCGGCACCCCGAGCTCGGCTCGGCCCCAGGTAGACCCGCTGCTCAGGCTCTCATCTAGCTGGCAGGTCCGAAGGCTCGCCTGTGGGGGATAGGTTTTGGTTTGAGATCTTCATCGGCACCCCGAGCTCGGCTCGGCCCCAGGTAGACCCGCTGCGCAGGCTCTCATCTAGCTGGCAGGTCCGAAGGCTCGCCTGTGGGGGATAGGTTTGGTTGGTTTGGGATCTTCATCGGCACCCCGAGCGAAGATTTTGGGTTGGACATGTCTTTTCGAGCGCGGTGCTAGCTCAAAAAGAGCGGGGATTGTGTACAACCCCATATTCGCTGAGCCAAACGAAGAGGCACAATGGTCACAGGTGGGTTAGCCGAAGTGTTCCCGCCCTAAGGAGGATCTCGCCCAAAGAAGGCGGGAATGCTCTCGCCGGATCGTTGAAAGAGAAACCGTAGGCCGAGAGCATCGAGCGCGGCCTGCGCGGAAGCGCTCTCGCCCAAACCAAGCTTCTATCCCGAAGAGTTCTCGCCTACGCTGGGCGAGAACGTTCACGCCACGCCCTGGGCCGAAAGGTCTCGGCACCAGCTCTCGCCGAGTGGGGCCCAGGGTCTTTGGAAGAATGTCCTAATTGCCCTCAGGAGAAATTACTTCAGTACCCTCAGAAAAACAGCGGGATTTGGCTATTGGCAGATCAACCAGGGGCTTTTCAGTAAATTCAGGACAGCAAAATGCTATAAATAGACTCATAAGGGCTCCTTAGAAAGAGAGCGATCATTGTCTCCAAAATTCCAGTGTTTTCTGAGGATCTCCTAGCCCAGCTTTGGCTTTGGAGGGGAAGCTCTCAGAGATCTTCCGGGTGTGAGGTGGGACCTCCCTGCTGAGGCTTTTGGGTCAGTCTTAGGTCCTTAGAATCCAGTCAAGGGGTGAGACTTGAGAGAAGTAGGTTTCGGCTGCACCCATTTTTCTTCGAACTTCAGTTGGGGTCATATTTGGCTTCAACAATTACTCCTGTTTATAGGAAGATCTCATATAAACACTATCCATCCAATGAACTAATCCTTGCCCACCCTTCTCACAGATTATAATTACTTCTACTACACTGGTTTAGAGATTAGCATACTGTTTTCTTAAAAAAGGAACAACATTGGTCACATCCCACCAATCGATACATTTCATCATTCTGATTGCATAGCATGAACAATTAATAAAAAGTGCAAACCCAATTAAATCATTAACTTATTCAATTGACAGTTGACACCAAGCTCCTCTCAGAAGCATTTCCCTCGCAAATCAGTCCAATGTTGTTCCTAATTTCTATGAGGTCGTCTAGCTTCAATCTCAATGTATGCATACGGAATCGATGGGGAACTCGAAGAAGCCAACGGACAAGTAAACCAAGATGGGCTAGGGTTTATTAGGGTTAAGGTCGAGATATAACCTTGCATTGGGTCCTTCACTGAGGAAGAAACCGGAGGAGATCGAGCGCAGGCTCTTTTATGGCGAGGCAGAACCGCAGTCGACGGCAGAAACGACGAGAGAACCAGAGTTGTATAATGGCGGAGCTTGCGTGACCTTCGAGTTCGAGCGTATCTCCATCCCTGATCTCACCATGGCGGTGAACGGAGAGTTGCGTCAAGAGCTTCACCCGGAAGACTCACGTGTAAAAAGTTATATCTTGTGATCTTTTAGATAATTTCGGAAATAATTAGCATATTTACTAATTTCTTATTTAATAAATTGATTAAATTCAGAAATGTACGATAGACTTTATCTACGCAAACCCAAGATATTCTTCACAAGTGTGGACTTTTAGACTCTGTTTGGCGCGGCGTTTTTTGCGCAACATGCCGCTATTTTTCCAACAGCTCCGCCAAACAAAAATTCTGCCACCTCCAGCAGGAACAGCCACCGCCTTCAAGTCATGAAAAACCCGCGATTTGGAGTCGTGGAAATTTTTCACGACTCCAAATCGCGTCTCCCCCCCCCCCCCCCCCCGCTGCTCTTCCGCCCCTATTTTGCGACAACCTCCGCATCCCGCAGCCCCCTTCTTTGTGATTCCTTCTCCAGATTTGCCGGCGACAACCTCCGACGACCTGCGATTCCTTCCTGATTCGCCGGCGACGACCTCAGACGACCTGCGATTCCTTCCCAATTTGCCGGCGACAACCTCCGATAACCTGCGATTCTTTCTCCTAATTCGCGGTAGTTCGCCATCACTGTTTGGTGCTTCTTCCTCCTTTTTCTCGGCCCGACATCTTGCCGGGAAGTCTTCTCCTCCACCACTTGGAAGTATTCCTTCTTCAGTGTCAGCCATAAATCAAAATCTATCACCAGTCATGTAGTCTGGTTGGATCTGATTTTCCACAAATCTACAGTTTAGAAAGAACAAAATGATCACAAGCAAGAAATCAGAAAACTAAAATTGTTCTTTTGAAACAGCATTGCAAACGTTGTTCTTCCAAACAGTTTCACATATTATGTCATCACTCTGCAAAACAGCTGATTATTCTACTGCTACATTGCACCACTATTTCTCCAGTCGCTGCAGCCGCGCCAAACAGAACCTTGGCTCTGTTTGGCGCGGTGGTGGCGGTCATAAATGCATGAATTAAACCGTCATTCGTCAAGGATCACCTAACAAACATCATCCATTTGAACATAAAAGTGGATGAAGTTTCATAGGTGGGCCTTAACGAATGATAATGTCCGCCACCGCCCTACCAAACGGAACCTTAGGCTCCCTTTGGCACGGTGGTGGCGGTCATGAACACTGGGGTTAAATTGTTATTCGTTAACGCTCATCTAAACAACTTCATCAACTTTTATGTTCAAACGGATGATGTTTGTTATGTGATTCTTAACAAATGAAGTTTTAACTCATACTTTTACGACCGCCACCACCGTGCCAAACGGAGCCTTATTTTCACCCGTCAAGCGGTTACGACTAAGCGGTCGTGATCTTAAGGTTCGGTTCATGCAGTCGCAAGCGCTTGATCAGTGAAAATAAAACCCCGAAACGAAGCCTAAATATCTAGTCAGAATTAAAAATTCTCTATTGGCAGATCAAATGTGAACTTCAAAACAAGCTCAAGGCAGAAGAACACCAATTGTTGAAATATTGAAGAAAATAAGAAACAATTTCCCCTAAAATCAGCACATTGCAAGAGGTTGCATAACATTTGATGTATAATGATGGGTTTTTCCTAAATTTTCTAGTACAACTAGGAAGATTTCGATGAAGGACATAGAGACGAGTCAATATGGTCGAGCGTGCCGCGCGCACCAAGTCGTGCACGTATCAAAGATCCAAAACACCCTAAAAGTAGAGCAAGGCCAAGCGCACATGCACGCTAGAGCAGCAGGCACGCGCCAGCGCGAGTGGCGCACGCGGCCCTCATGCGCGGGGGAGCGCGTGGTCCTGCGCACGCCCATGCACACGGGCAGCCTACACGTGCGCACTGCCGCTGTTACCAGATGCCACCGTCGACAGCCGTCGGCCACCCTGCCCGGAGGGTGTTAAGGTATATTTCATATGGGTAACGGGTTTTTATTGAGTTCAATTGGATCTGTAAGGCATCCAATGTAATACCTCCTCTGTAATAACCGTATAATATGGGTCAGGCCGGGACCCCACAACATGCAGACTCCACAGCTTCAGTATTATAAGATGATATACAAACTACCCAAACTAAAAACTTAGACATCAACAGCGGAAACATACACCAAAACTAGAAGTTATCCATCACAAGCCAAGAGTATCAAAATGCCCTTAAGACCTTACATAACATAAGTCCAAAACTGCAACATCACCGAGTCGGACGAACGGTCGCGACAACGGCTTCACCCACAATGTCTAATGTTGAAACCGGAACCCGGCTTCCTGTGGAGTTCGACCATTGGGGAAGGGGTGACCGCGCACCTACTACCCTCAAGCAAACGATCTAGGCACAAGACTAGGAACACAAGAGACAGACCCAAGGTCTCAGCGTGGAGGACCCGCCGCATACCCGGAAGACTAACTAACTCTTCTCCTCCCAAGCCAAGGGCTGAGCTAAGGCACCTTCGGAGGGCTCTCTTGGCCGACCGGAACATCCCAGGAGGATCTCGAGATCCACTCCTTAACTAAAGGTGCCACCTCGAGTCTATGTGAAATGTTCCCCGGCCGCCTTACTATTGGCGCAGAACCGCCCAGCAGCCCTACTCTACGCAGCCCCCAATTGGACCGCTAATAGCCGAACTCCGCTACTCTGAAAGGATGGCAACGGGCCATCAGGGGCTTCCTGACATCTATACCTCGGGGCCCACACGGGGGGGGGGGGTTCACGAACACGCCGCTCGCCCAAGACAGGAGTAAGCTACATTCTCAGAGCATCACAGATATAAAAGAATATTACAGGAATATAAATTCCATACTCGGCACGCAGGCCGGAAATATAAACAAAAAGGCCTTCGAGGGCCAGCACAAGTTTGGGCTTAAGCCCGCTACTCCCCGCCTGGTACTGCAACACCTGTACGCCAACGTCTCGACGAGCATCGGCCAACTAGGCATCAGTCAGCTAACACAAGCGAGCCAAACATATTGCGCACACCCCCTTTTTTGGGGCTTCTGGCGCGCATTCCCTACAAGCGGCTAAATAAACAACTTCCTCGGAGTCTTCTCCGGGAACCCCAGAACATCACCAATCCGGCTCACACGTCCGGATGGGCTTCACACAGCATGTCTAAACTCGTACTCGCGCTTCCGGGTACTAATGCAATTAACTGCGGGGACGTACACATCAACCCGTCGGGAAGCTCCCTTCCCCCCACCCGTTGGTGGAGAGGGGTTTCCGTGCAAATATGTAAACTGAAGGCTTCACCTGCCCGAGTGGAAACATCGTTACCCTTGTCGCGTGCTTGGCGGCGGGGGCGGGAGAGGAGCTCCGGGTCGATTCTTCTGCATGCGGCCGCGTCGGCGTTCGATCCCCAATCTAGGCCGAGCCTCGTTCCAGGCCGAGCCTCGCTCCAGGCCGAGCCTCGCTCCAGGCCGAGCCTCGCTCCAGGCCGAGCTTGTTGCCGCTGGTGAAAAATTAGGGCTTAGCCCCAGGTCGAACCCCACTCCAAGCCGAGCCCTGCTCCAGGCCGAGAGAAAGGGAGGGGGGTCGGGTTGCTCCAGGCGGCCGGGAGAGAGGGAGAGGGGTTGCAGCTGTGCTGCTTCTGGACGGGAGAAAGGGAGGGGGTCGGGCGGCCCGCTCCTTGCTGAGGCGGCGGCCGGAGGCAAATCGGGAGGCGGGTGGTGCTCGGATTGCTGCTCCAGGCCGAGGGAGAGAGAGGCGGCCAGGGTTGTGGCTGTGCTTCGTCGGCGACGGGAGAGAGGAAAAGGGACGGTGGGGCTCGGCCTTGCCGGCGACGGGAGAGAGGAAGAGGACGAGGCGGCCGTGCCCTAGCTTTGCCGGCGACGGGAGAGAGAGAGAGGGAAGGCGGCCGGGCTCAAGCCTTGCCGGTGACGGGAGAGAGTGAGAGGGGCGGCGGCTGGGCTCGAGATCAACGGCAGGGTTCCCGTTTTTTCATTTTTCCATGCTTCTCTTTTCTTTCCTTCTTTTCCTTGCTCCTGTACCCGAGCCCTCCCCCTTGTTGCCCTTTTCTTTTTTTTTTATTTCCCCTTTTTCATTCCCCCCCCCCCCCCCGCTGATCTCATCTCCCCCTTGCCCCCTTTTGTACCGTATCCTCCATCTTATATAATATAATAATATATATATATATATATTATATAATATTATATATATATATAATATTATATATATATATATAAATTCTAAGCATGAGGACATAAAACCTCCGCACGCACGCACGAGGATCCACACGTCTCTGAACGGGGTCGCACCAACTCGTCGCTCATAACACGCCCCTAGGCTGACATTTGGGGAGGGTCACACTCGCCCGGCTACGGGGTTGTACATATAATCCACTAACGGAGCGGATCTCTAATGTAATATCGTGTCGGGGACGGACACAATCGACCTGCTGGCTTCTCTTGAACCATGACAACCTGAATCTCTCTCACTTGAGAGATCCGGTGCCTAGAATGCTTGAAAGAAAACAAGAAAAGTGTAGATGTCATGCACGCATCCTAAAACTGAGAGGAGAAGTGTCGTTACCCTTCGACTCCTCTTTCTAGCCATGAAACTCTTGTCTTGCACGGATGAAAACAAGCGCATTTGCGTCCTCTTCACGGATCTGGCCTCGGAACGACGATCAGAGGTCTGAGGCTTCAGTAATGGCGGAAGAAACTCTCTTCTTCTTCCTCTAACTCTCTCGCCCAAACCCTAAGTCAACTCCAGAAAATAAGGAGAAAATGAGGAGAAATCCCGCTCGGCCCTTCTTAAGCCCCTTGGGCAAAAAATCCTGGGCCCTTAGATCAGTTTAAAGTGAAATCAGACGGCTAGGTATTCAGGTTTCAGAACTCCACGAAATAGCCTCCGACTTGCGGCGAACGGCTTCACAGCTCAGCCAATAAAATTCATCGAACGGACAGAGATCGACGAACGACATGCCTATTCGTCGAACGACCTTCGACTTTCGTCGAACGGGCTTTGACGTTCGTCGAATAACTCCACAACGCAGCCAAACACGCGTCGAACAAACGGAGCTCGACGAACGGCCTTCAACATTCGTCAAACAGCCTCGAGTTCGACGAACGGCCTTCAACTTTCGTCGGGCAGCCTCGAGATCGACAAACGGTCTTCGACTTTTATCGAGCGGCCTCGAGTTTGACGAACGGCCTTCTACTTTCGTCGAACGGCCTCGAGTTCGTCATCGGTAACCCCCAGATATTGAACTTCCTGGAAAATTGGGGTGTTACATCCAATAACCCATCGTCAGGGATTTAGAGTTTCACTTATAAATACCTCTGCTGGGGGGCAACGTGGAGGTTGGTTCCAAACTTGACGGTCACATGAGATTCAAGCGCACTAACATTCTCGAAGATTTTTCATTGGTGTTGTCCTAGCCCCCTTTTCCCGTGTGAAACCGTCTAGCCTCGCCGCTCTCGTTTTCTACAAAATCGGCCACCGCTCACGATTTCGCATCTGCATGTTCGTCGCAAGGCAGAAGTAAAATCTCGCTTTGGATTTTTGCGATTGTCGGTTGCATCTGTAAGTTGTCGCCGGAAAGTTTTGCGTTGTCGATCTTGAATCTCGTCAACGATCCTGGATTTGGGAAAAGCCCTCTCATCCCATCGCGAGGAAGGAGTTAATCCCGCTCGGTATTCTTGCGTCGCTGTTGTACGCTCTCGCCGCCTGGAGATCGATCGGGAGAAGGATCATGAAAAAATTTCAGCTCGTCGATCGAAGAAGAAAGGGTGACGCCCGTCGCCGCTTTTAGAGGAGAAAGTCCCTGTGCAATCAAGAGCCTCCACTGGCAGATTCAGGCGTGCCACTCTTGTTTTTCTCCGGGGTAATTCGGATTTTTTGCTGGTGTACTCTTCTGATGAGGAGTGCTTGGTGATTTTGCCGCCCCTCAGATCTACTACTGCAAGTGTTGAGGAAACCTCTACCAAAATTTCAGATCTCTGTTTCTCCAGATCTACTGTAATTCTGGAGGAAGAGGGTTAAGCTTTTAGGTTTTGAGATTTTGTCAGAGGAGGTGCAAGTTCTGATTGTGTATCTCGAATCTCTGTGAGCTTTGCCAAGTTTGTTGTCGAATTTCTTGCATTTACTTAACACTGCCGCTTGGAGGAGTGCAATCCTATTGAGTTTTGACAACTGCAATCCTATTGAGTTTTTACAACTGCAATCCAGTTCAACTGTGCTCAGCCAGAGAAGATGAGCAAATAATCAAACTTTCTCTAGATTGGATCTGAAGACTTTGTCGTCGTCACACTCAGCTGATCTCCTTCTAGTTTTTCTGCTTGTGATTTAGGTTGCTAGTGGAATTCTGTTGTATGGAAAGAGACACACAATGTCAAAGGGAAGCAACCTCTCATCTCCAGTGTCGATGATCAAGTTGGAGAAATTTTCCAACTCAGAGTTCAGTTCCTGAAAGCGGAACACGCAGTTCGGCATGAAATACTTGAATATTTTCTATACTGTGTAATCTGATTTTGAGTCTTTTAAAGGAGGAGAGGACGAGGATAACTGGACCAATGACGAAGATTTCTGTTAGGATTACCTCCTTAATTGTCTCTCCAATAGACTAGATGTGACGTACAACAAGATGAATACTACCAATGAGATCCGGGGCACACTAGAGGAGAAGTTCAGAGAGGAAGAGAACATGTCCAAGATGCACCTGGTGGACAAGTTCATGGCCTCCACTTTCACTGAAGATAGGGAGATACTTTCTCAGGTTGTAGAATTTGAGTCTCTCATAGACAAGCTGAATAGTGAGAACATCCCTTTGTCAGATGGGTTTGTTGTAGGAGCTATAATTTTCAAGTTGTCATCGGCATGGTACTCCTTCAAGATGGAGATGTATCAGAAGAAAATGCAGATCAGTCTAAAAGACCTCAAGCGTTTCATCTGCATTGAGGATGAGAACCAGACTAGGCACGCTATGGAGACGGTTAGCAAGCTGAACTCTGATACTAACATGGTCACACATCTTAAACGTAAGTCTAAGACTTAAAAGACGAGACCACCCTCCAGTGCAACCACAGTTGCTGACACTAGCAGGAAGACTAAAAAATTTAAAGACAAGTGCTACAATTGCAATAAGTGAGGTGATTATGCTTCCGAGTGCAAGCAACCCAAAAAGGGAGAATCTAGCACACCAAAGCCTGATAATAAAGTGAATATTGTTTATCAGACTACGCATGTTGACTTTGTCGTGATGGTTGATAAGGGGAAGACCAGTACAGAGTGGTGGCTCGATTCAGTTGCTACATGACATGTCTGCAACGATTTGATGCTTCTAGAGGATGTCACCGCAATAAAAGAGATTGTCATTGTCGCAAATGGTGGAGTAGCTGACGTGTTGAAGGTGAGAAATGCAACTCTGCTACTTTCCTCAAGTACGCATTTAATTTTGAAAAATGTTAAATTTATACATATATTAGCTGCTAATTAAATTTCAATTAGTCTGTTATGCGATGTTGGTATGTCATTTAACATCAGTGGTGGTAGAGTAACTTTAATGATCCACTCACATTATTTTTGTTTTGCTTATATAGTAAATGAGATGTATAGGCTGAGTCTAGTAAATGAAGTAGTAAATCAGGTTAGCTCAAATCTGATAGATCCTAAGACTTTGCATGCAAAATTAGGACACATGAACTATAGAAAACTACTACTACTAGCTAAAACTCACAACATACCCTTAGACACAACAATCAAATTTGACAAATGTGAAATTTGTGCACAGACAAAGATAATTAGAACACATTTTAGTCAGGTTTCTAGGAGCATACAATTACTAGAGTTAATACATTACGACATACGTGACTACAAAAATTTTATCACAAGAGGAGGTCAGAATTTTCTGATAATTTTATCGATGACTACTCTAGATTTAGCCGCATTTATCTCCTTAAATCCAAAGATGAAGCTTTTGAAAAATTTCGTATATGCAAAAATATGGTTGAAAATCAACTAGACGTGAAAAAAAAAACTAATAAGTGATAGAGGAGATGAATATGTCTCGGGGGAGTTCAGAGATTTTTTTGCCAGCAATGACATAATTCCTGAAACCAATGCTCTGTATTCACCATAATCCAATAGTATCGCTGAAAAAAAAAATAGGACTTTGACAGAAATGTTGAATTCCATGTTATTAACTGTTGACATGCCTGCAACATATTTAGGTGAAGTCATCCTCACGTCAAATCAAATTCTTAATAAAATTTCTCATGCTAAGTTGAAGCAAACCCTCTATGAGCTTTGGTTTAAGAGACCTCCTAGATTTGATAATCTTAAGACCTGAGGTTGTATCGCTTATGTTAGGAAACCTAACTCTAGAAGATCTAATATTGGACCTAGAACAAACACATGCGTTTATCTAAGATGTGTAGAGGATAGTGCTGTAGACAAGTTTCTAGATCTTTCAACTAATACTGTAATAGAATCTAGAGATGCAGTTTTTTTGAGAATAAGTTCCTTAAAGGTAAAAACCTGACACTTCCAGGTCTGCCAGCATCTACTACTGTAACTACCATTGAGCCAAAACTAAGAATTTCTGACACTGAGGCCAAAGACACTAGTGACTTAGCATCTAAAAGGTTATCTAATAGAAAACGAGTTCCTAAAAGCTTCGGTACGTATTTTGTGACTTACCAAGTTGAAGTTGATCCATCTAACTATATGGAAGCGATGTGATCTAGGGATTCTCTATTATGGACATAAGTCATAGATGATGAGATGAATTCTCTATTGTAAAACCACACTTGGACCTTGGTTGACTTGCCCAAAGGGGATAGAACCATTGGAAGTAAGTGGGTCCTGGAAAAGAAATTTAATCTTGATGAGAGTATCCCCAAATACAAAACACGTCTAGTTGCAAAAGACTTCACTCAAGTGAGTGGTATAATCTACTTTGATATATACTCACCTGTTTGTGACATTGTGACAATTAGGATTTTTCTCGCTTTAGCATCTAATGAACATTTTGTCGCTCATCAGATGAATGTCAAGACTACATTCCTTAATGGAGATCTGACTAAGGAGATCTATATGCACCAGCCTAAAGGGTTTGTCGTAGAAAGTCTAGAAAATAAGGTCTGTAAGTTGATTAAGTCACTCTACGGTTGATGCAAACACCTAAATTATGCCACGAAAAATTTGACACTTGTGTTGAGTGCATGGGTTTTAAATCTAGTTTATTAGATAAATGTCTGTATGTAAGAACAAGTTCAAATAAAGTTATAATTATATGTTTGTATGTTGATGACATGCTAATTCTAGGCACCTGTTTGTGACATTGTGACAATTAGGATTTTTCTCGCTTTAGCATCTAATGAACATTTTGTCGCTCATCAGATGAATGTCAAGACTACATTCCTTAATGGAGATCTGACTAAGGAGATCTATATGCACCAGCCTAAAGGGTTTGTCGTAGAAAGTCTAGAAAATAAGGTATGTAAGTTGATTAAGTCACTCTACGGTTGATGCAAACACCTAAATTATGCCACAAAAAATTTGACACTTGTGTGGAGTGCATGGGTTTTAAATCTAGTTTATTAAATAAATGTCTGTATGTAAGAACAAGTTCAAATAAAGTTATAATTATATGTTTGTATGTTGATGACACGCTAATTCTAGGCACTGATCAGTCTGAGTTGGAAGATGTAAAAGTTACCTTGACAGCACAATTTAGCATGATAGACTTAGCTGTGGTGAAAATTATTTTAGGAATGAAAGTGAACTACATTGAAAAGGGTATTACCTTAAGTCAGTCACTACGTTAGAAATCTATTTGAGAAGTGGGGTTACGTTAATAACAAAAAGATTGAGACTATATACGACTACAACAGTAGACTGAAACTGAATAAATGTTCACATATTAGACAGTTGGATTACTTCAAACTCATAGGAAGTCTCATATATACGTACTACAACCTGCACTAGACCTGACATAGCTTTTGTGGTCGGTATGTTAAGTAAATTTACGAGTAACCCTGGAAAAGACCACTGGGATGCCTTAGAAAGGTCAATGAGAAACTTAAAGTACATTGAGACTATGCTTTATGTTATAGTGGACATCCTCCTATGCTTGAGGGATATTCTGACGCCTCCTAGTGCTCAGAAATTGTTGATAGTAGATCCACTAGTGGTTTTGTGTTTACAATAGGAGGAGGAGTAATAGCTTGGAATTCAAAGAGGCAGATGTGTGTTGGAGCCAAATTTGGTCCCAACGAGAGTTCGGACCCTGGGGGTAGCTCACGCCTACTTCCCCCAAACTTAGACTCTTAATCAGCTGCTAGGAACTAATGAACCGACCTTGGGCTACAGCGCGGAGGTCCCTCTACTAACCCGAAAGATCTCAGAGCGCTTCACATCCTTTGTCAGTGTTGAGCTAAGAATACCTCAGAAGGTGCTAAAAGACTTGAGAGAATGAAAAAGCTTGTCATCTAAGGTATCATGTGTGTCTATTTATAGATTCATACCATCTGGACTACCAACAACATATCTTATAACGCCTCAATACATTGCATGACATATAATAGAAGGTCTGGTCGGGGCCCTACACTATATACCACAAACAGACGGCACGGTTACATGTTAATATCAAAGACTAGTACACGCATCCTAACTTAGAACATTCTAGCGGAAGCATTAGGGGTTACAATTGAACTTACTGGCCATGAATGTCCACTATAGATATAAACAACAACATTTATATATATCCAAGGAATGTCTACAAAATACACAAAATGGTTGGTCTTAAGGCCTTATAGTTAATCTTCATAAGTGTGGATCACATACATCGACACGCAGACCGACGACATATGAAAACAATAAATGTTTTTTTTATTTGGCCTTCGAGTGCCAGCATAGCAGCAGCAAGAGCTTCAGTCCATTATTTTTCGTTCGGCTCTCCAGCACCTGCATGGGGACAATCCACCATAACGGTGTTAAACAAAGTAACGATCAGCATTCAGCTGACCAATTTATATCGACCCTACCCCTTTCCTGGGGCAGTGATATTCCTTCACTGCAGGCAAAGCATTTTCAAAAGCAGATATATCACAAGACGTGTACTCCCATACAGTCAATATATCACAAACGTCGACCGCACGGTCCGACGCTCCGTGCACTTAGGGCACATTATCGGTGTACGGAAAAACCAGGGTACCACCACCGTCTCAGGTCCCAGACCCAACGATAAATCTTGAGCATTTATACTCCACGGCTTATGGACGGAGACTTTAGTCTTGATGGCTAACATCCCAAGACCCTTATTATGTGATCCTAACGAATCCAATAACTTAGGCACTCACGTTAGATAACCATAACGCGGATACAGTTCGGCCCTTGCCCGTTGCTCAAATTGCCAGTTCAATGTCTATACTAATGCGGGTCGGCATCCCCTTGTCCGTTCGGCTCACTACCTTTAAGAGTGCACAGCTCATAATAGCCACAATGTCCCCAAAGGACTGACTTCACAATCACAGGTTAGTTAGGAGCTATCACCAACGACAACCACTATCGCCTGGCGTTAGCGATAGAACACCTTTCTGTACCCAGCCTCAACCATATCTGGACCACCTATCCAGAAAACCATGCAGCCACCTGTAGTACTAGAAACACTGGACTTTCATAGTACACAACACATGCACTTTGAGGGTATTTTCCTGGAATTTTACTTTAGTACTTCCTGCTACTCCACTTCACATGCACAACCCACCGACTGCACAAAATACTCGTTTATACACGAAGTCTTATCTGATGCACAAAATAAAATATCACCAATCCAGACTAACCTGTCTAGATGGGCTTCACGCAGTATACTTATTCCGTACTATACATTTCTGGATCTATATGCAAGACTTCTTGTGGATTTCAAGAATCAACCCAACGAAAATCCCTCAACATTCCACCTTTTGGTGGGGGAAATCCATGCACATGCCAAATTAAGGATTTCACATGTCCAAGGAGGAAGATCGTTACCCTTGGAGTTTTCTTCGGAGCCATGGCAACAATTTTGTCCCAAAATTCAATACAACATGCAGAAATTAAGAACACATATGTTACTACGTATATTTGCTTTACCAAAAAAATGTTACAATATTTTAGCTAAACAACTTGGGAAATTCATCATACATGGTTTGCTCCCGCACCCATGTTAGCTCTTCACGGCCATAGTTGTCCCACCGGACCTGGACCTTCCCGATTGTCTTGTTCCGCAGTTGCTTAACCGCTTTATTCTCGATCTGAATGGGCCTAACCTTTGTCGTTAGCCCGAATTCGACCGGTACAGGATCATTCACCATCACTTGAGTTGGATCCTTCATGACTTTTTAAAGCACTGATATGTGGAACACATCATGCAATCCACCTAATTCCGCCGAAAGAGCTAGCCGATAGGCAGCTTCTCCAACTCGCTCCACTACTTCAAACGGACCAAAATACCTCGGACTTAACTTTTTCAAGCGCTGAATCCGGACACACCCTTGAAAGGTTTGATTTTCAAGTATACTCATTCGCCAACCGCAAACTCTACGTTTTGGTGTTTGGCGTTATAGTACTTTGCCTGCTGATCTTGGGCTATCAATAGCCTCTCCCGAATATAGAGTATTGTTGAATTAGCCTCTTTGACTTCCTTACGCTTATACAACTTAGATTCGTCTGTTTCCGCCCATGCTAACGGTGTACGACACTTCCTACCATACAAATCTTCAAAAGGTGTCATACTTAGACTAGCTTGATAGCTATTATTGTAGGTGAGCTCTACCATATAGATATGATCTTCCCATCTCAAGTTAGATAACCATAACGCGGATACAGTTCAGCCCTTGCCCATTGCTTAAATCCCTAGTTCAATGTCTAGACTGACGCGAGTAGGCATCCCCTTGTCCGTTCGGCTCACTGGCCTTTAAGAGCGCATATCTCACAATAACCACAACATCCCCAAAGGACTGGCTTCACAATCATAGGTTAGCTAGGAGCTATCAGCAGCGACAACCAATGTCGCCTGGCGTTAGCGACAGAACACCTTTATGTACCCAGCCTCAACCATATGTGGAGCAACTATCCAGAAAATCATGCAGCCACTTGCAGTGCCAGAAACACTAGACTTTCATAGTATACAACACATGCACTTCGAGGGTATTTTCATGGAATTCCACTCCAGTACTTCATGCTACTCCACTTCACAAGCACAACCCACTGAATCCACAAAACACTCATTTATACGTGGAGTCTTCTCCGATGCGCAAAATAAAATATCACCAATCCAGACCAACCTGTCTAGATGGGCTTCACACAGTATGTCTATTCTGTACTACATATTTCTGGATCTATATGCAAGACTTCTTGAGGATTTAAAGAATAAACCCAACAGAAATCCTTCAACATTCCACCTTTTGGTGGGGGAAATCCATGCACATGTCAAATTAAGGACTTCACATGTCCAAGGAGGAAGATCATTACCCTTGGAGTTTTCTTCAGAGCCATGTCAAAGCTTTTCTCCGTGGATGGAAATGATCGCCTCACTTTCCCCTTCGTGAATCTAGCTTCAGATCTTGTTTTCAACCACAAAATCTACTCCAGCAACTTCAGCAAGATCCACCCCAAACCCTAGCTCCAGCCGAGAGTTTTCTGCTCCAGAACTGGAAAGAGAGAGAATAGAAAAGGAAATAATGATTTCCTCCTTCCTATCCCTCTGTATAAGTGGCCTCAGATTACATCACAACCATACGATAAACTCATTAAAACAAAGCAACAGCTCAGGTTGAAGCTGAAAAAGTCCATCACCGCTCAGTGGCCGCACACCAGCCACCTGATACGAGTCGCCACTTCAACGACATCTGATTTCGACATTTCGACGAACGGGGCCACATTCGTCGAATGCAAATCGTTGAACAAGAGAGAATTCATCGAATGGAGTCTGAGTTCATCGAGCTGGCCATAACACCAGACAACACTATTTTCATCGAGCTCAGCTCAACGCTTTTCGTCGAGCTCTGCTCGACTATTTAGCCTGGTACTCCTTATTCCTTTTGGGGGTGTTAAATTCACTTTTCCAAATGACTATATACAACCTAGCTAGGTCTGTCAACAACGTAACTCCGTTGTTCTGAAAGAGCTAAACGCAGACTTCTAAGGGCATCCAGGTAATCTTATATCTGGACCATACTGGAGGGGAGGCTTTTCGCACACCTAGGCGGAAGCCCTTTCGCACGAATGCAGGCCTGCCCACCTAGTTGCTTGCTTTATTTATCTAACTGGATCATCCTAAGCCCAAGGAAATCTGTCCAAGTGCTGATGCGTCGAGTAAAGAATGATCATTCGACACCTTAAGCCAAAAAGTGTTGAGAGCGTCTAGTGAGGGATGATCACTCAACGCCTTAAGCCAGGAGAGCGCTGAGAGAGTCGAGTGGAGGATGATCACTCGACGCCTTAAGCTAGGAGAGTGTTGAGAGCGTCGAGTGAAGGATGATCACTCGACACCTTAAGTCAGGGGAGCACTGAGAGCGTCAAGTAAAGGATGATTACTCGACGCATTAAGCCAGGAGAGTTTCGCCAGCTCCAAGGGCTTTCTTCTTACCGAGGCGGAAGCCTTTCCGCCTGCCCTGACGAAAGGCTTTTGTCATACCTGCCCTGGGGAAAGGACCCACTCAGCGAATATGAGGTTGTACAACATGCATTGTACTATCCTCTATGGAATCAGAACCCTATACTCCCGCTTTAGCTGAAGAAGAAGCATAGTGGATAAGAGATTTGATAATGGACATTCTTATGACGAGTCAAAAAATACATTCTATTTCATTATATTGTGACAATCAAGACACAAAAACCATTGCTACAAATATGTTGTTCAAGGGAAAGCGAAGGAAGCTTATGATGAAACAGGACGGATTGACCTATCTCACCAGTCAGGGGATAATCTCCATTTTGGACGTGAGATCAAAAGATAATGTTGTAGATGTCTTTACTAAAGGCTTTTGTAAGGTTTTAACAACTAAAACATCAGGGAGATGAGATTAAAGTCCATTTAGTAGGACTTAATACCTTGCTTATATTTTAAATTTTAGAACTGTAGTCTGCTTACATTCAAGCATCTAGATTTGAGTACACTGAAGTATTTCAGATGATATCTGATGAAAGCTAGAGATGAATAGTTGTCAGTCATTCCAAATTTGATGACTTATGCAATTATTTTATTCAAAAGCTGATTTGGGTATCAGTCCAAAAAGGAATACTGAAGTTGCTGATATGTTCCCTGATATTATGATTATTAGTTATATCGTTTCAAATTTGATGATATAATAATCACAACTTGTTGTATGATTTCAAACTTGATGATATAACACAATTGTGAAATGGTTAATCATAATCTTAATAATCGTAGAAATATGGTTTGATTATATGAAATCAATTTTCTAATTTTTTGTAAATTAGATAGAGATGCTGATTTGTGATTCTTTCTAGTTATAGTATTATGTTGTTTTACTGCTAGATCTAATCACTTTATTTTTGGAAGCAAATGTTTGAATTCATAAACATTTGTCTCATGACATTCTTGTTGTAACTGTTTGCAAATCAAATGGAGATTGTAGTAGAGAAAGTTGATTTTGACCCGGATGAAGATGATCTAATGTTTGCATAGATCAATTATCAGTTTGAGTTTTCCAGATCTGCTTTCCTTTTTCATGTTTGGAACTTTTGTTTGATCTTAGTTTATCAGTTATCTAAAACTCATGTTTATGTTTTTCTGGAAAAACTCATTTTTGGTCGCTATTAACCTTTGTTTTATGTAACCTACTATGTGGTACTAATATATACAATATAAGAGTAGATTGTTGAAGTATATTTCATATTGGTAACAAGTTCTTATTAGGTTCGATTGGATCTGTTAGACATCCAATAACCCATCGTCAGAGATTTAGGGTTTCACCTAGAAATACCCATGCTGGGAGCAACATGGAGGTTGGTTCCAAACTTGACGACCACACGAGATGCTTCGAGCGCAGTAACAGAGGGTACATCTGTCTTTTAATGAAAATTAGTGATCCAACTGACCCAAATGGAGCGGCGTCTTTCACCGACTCGGGATCCAGCCTAACGCAATTACCATCATGTTCCTTAAAAAAACTATAAACAAGCTCTTAGACCTACATTTGAAGAGAAGCAACTTCAGAGGCTAAAGAGAGCACTGAGGTTTTTCAGCAAGGACATGAAACTTAGATCATTCATCCACTTGGAATTCTCTCTGTACCCTCTTTAGGCAGCTTAGCGCTCAACGCTCAACGTTTGACACTCAACACTCAACGCCTAGCGCTCACGTGGATGCATCCACGAGCACAAGAGAAGACATCAGGAGAGCACTTTTATGGGCGCTCCCCTTCAAGCTGCGCGGACGCTCTCGTCCAAGCTCTGAGGACTTAGCCAATTTTCGCTCTGGAAGAAGGCGTAGAGGAACGCTCTGATGGACGCTCTCGTCAAAACTTTGTGGATTTTGGTCCGGCACAGATCCGACCATATGGTTTTTCATCCTTTTCGGATTTTCCACGGTAAAAAAACCTATTTTTATTGCTGATCGATTTGCATTGATGATTTATGCGTCCGATCCAACTCCAAACTAAGATGGTTCGATTCTCTAGACCAATGAAAAATCGAGTGACCCACAACATATATATTGATGACATAAATAAGGACGGGTTCAATAAAAGTAGAATGAAAAACAACAAGTTATAAAGAAAAAAAAATTAAATCAAGATATTAACCTTACTCTGGTATAACCGGTAGTGCGCACCATCAAAAGAAAATCAATCACTAGTAAAAGTGATCATCGTCCATACACAACAACCACTATATAATTGAAAAAAAGAAATCAAAGTGAGATAAGAAGCATGAGGGAATTGCATTTCATCTATATCGTTTGCTGTCAATTGAAGATAATGAAATGTTTTTGCAGTTCTGATATCTTTAGAGCATCTTTAATGTGGATCTCTATATTTAGAGATCGTCATTATACTATGTTCTTCAAATATGAAGAACATGGTTAGAGCAACTCCAATCATGTTCTTCATATTTAAAGAACATGGTATTATACATAATAAATATAATGCTAATTTATTTCTTTATTAGATTTTTTGTATTATTTTATTTTATTATAATTTATTAATTTTTGTAAACGAGTAATGATGGTACAACCCACCGACTACACAAAATACTTGTTTATACGCAGAGTCTTCTCCGGTGCGCAAAATAAAACATCACCAATCCAGACCAACCTGTCTAGATGGGCTTCACACAGTATACATATTCCGTAATACATATTTCTGGATCTATATGCAAGACTTCTTGGGGATTTCAAGAATCAAACCAATGGAAATCCCTCAACATTCCACCTTTTGGTGGGGGAAATCCATGCACATGCCAAATTAAGGACTTCACATGCCGAAGGAGGAAAATCGTTACTCTTGGAGTTTTCTTCGGAGCTAAGACAAAGCTTTTATCCGCGAATGAAAATGATCGTCTCACTTTCTCCTTCACGAATCTAGCTTCAGATCTTATTTTCAACCACAAAATCTGCTCCAGCAACTTCAACAAGATCCACCCCAAACCCTAGCTCCAGCCGAGAGTTTTCTGCTCCAGAACTGAAAAGAGACAAAATAGAAAAGCAAATAATGATTTCCTCCTTCCTATCCCTCTGCATAAGTGGCCTCAGATTACATCACAGACATACGATAAACTCATCAAAACCAAGCAACGACGCGGGTTGAAGCTGAAAAAGTCCATCACCGCTGATTTCGACATCTGATTTCGACATCTGATTTCGAAATGAGTCGCCACTTCAGCGACATGAGTCGCCACTTCAGCGACATCTGATTTCGACATTTCGTCGAACGGGACCACATTCGTCGAACGCAAATCGTCGAACATAAGAGAATTCGTCGAATGGAGTCTGAGTTCGTCAAGCTGGCCATAACACCAGACAACACTATTTTCGTCGAGCTCTGCTCGACGTTTCGTTGAGCTCAGCTCTACGCTTTTCGTCGAACTCAGCTCGATGATTTAGCCCGGTACCCTTAATTCCTTTTTGGGGTGTTACGAACCTCCCCTCCTTACAACAATTTCGTCCCGAAATTTAATACAGCATGCAGAAATCAGGAACAAATATGTTACTACGTATATTTGCTTTATCAAAACAAATGTTACAACATTTTAGCTAACCAACTCGGAAATTCAGCACATATGGTCTGCTCCTGCTCTCATGTTAGCTCTTTATGACCACAGTTGTCTCACCGGAAAATATGCCGCGAAAAATACTTTGTTGGCATAGATTGACATCCTACATGAGTATACACATCCAAGTAGGACAACTCATGATATGCATACATCTAGAATTAATATACGTATAGAAAGAGTCTTTTACGTTGTTAAAATATAATGACTTTGGATTTAAAAGTTGTTATGCATGATAGCCGTCCGATTGGGGAGATGCAATCATAGCCGTGAAATGGAGGTTCTCGGTCCGTGTGTTGTATACATGTGTGCGTACGTTGTATATATGTGTATGTGCGTGCTGTGTATAATGTGTGCGTGTTATGTGTGTGTGTATTATGTGTGTGTGTTGTGTAAATGTGTGTGTGTGCTGTGCGTGTTGGGTGTTATTTTATGGAAAAAAAAATTATTTATTTCAAATATTTAACTGTTGGTAATTAAAAAATGTGAATAAAAAAATTTTACTCAAAACTTCGTTTTGTTTCCAAAAGACTTTTTAAAAACTCCATTTTGCAAACTCTATTTCACTCAAACAGTTTTTTAACAAAACTCAATTTTCCAAAATCATCACTTTTTTCTATCAACAGTTTTTCATTAGCAGCTTACCATCAGCAACAGCCCAACCAAACAGAGCCTTAATCTCTTCTTTGGTCATTCCTCTATTCGGGTTCTCATAGACACCCGCCTGCTGGCGATGATTGTGCGAGCTAGCTTCGGTGGCCCGGGCCTGGCAGGCGGGGTGCACAGTACTAGCTTCTTTTGAGGACTCGGAGTCCTCTCCCTGGTCGACTCTTGTGTCTGGCGGGGGCAAACTAGCTGGAGCTGGAGGTGTTACAGGGACCTGAGGCGTTCGTTGATTCCTTAGTAGGGCCAACATCTCAACTTGTTGCTATTCCATTCGGGCGAGGTGCCTTGTCTGAAAAGTTAGGGGCGCATTCTCCCTTTTTTCCTAGGGGGGGGGGGGGGTGCAAAAAAAAACCCGCCTGAGAAAGCGGGTGGCCCGATGAGCTCGACGACTGGATGAGGCCAGCGGCCATGGCCACAGCCGCCCTTGCGCCGGACGGCCTGGCGGAGGCCGTCCGAGACCTCTCGGGGCACCGGGTGGCCGCGGATCGCCCGACCTTGCGACGGTCGGGCGGCCTAGACATGTGCAAGGGGGGCGACCTGTCCCGCAGGGGTCGGCCGAGGCCGCCCGTTCGCTGGGCAGCCAAGTGGCAGCCAACCACGCGGCCGCCGGCCGAAGCCGCCTGTTCGCTGGGCGGCCAAGTGGCATCCAACCACGTGGCCGCCGACCGAGGCCGCCCGTTCGCTGGGCAGCCAAGTGACAGCCAACCACGCGGCCGCCGGTCGAGGCCACGACCGCACGCACGCTGGGTGGCCAAAGGTTCGGTCGGGCCAGCCGAGGCCGCTCGGGCATTGGGTGACCAAGTGGGGCGGCCGGCGCGCGGGATCCTACGCGGCGGTTGGGATCCCGCATGCAGCGGTTGGGATCCTGCATGCGGTTGTTGAGATCCCATGTGCGACAGTTAGGATCTCGCGCGCGATGGTTATTCCGTGAATCACACGCGGATCAAGTGCGCAGATCGCGCGTGTCACAGTTTTTCCTGTAACCCTCAACTTAGTCAGTGGGGAACACGAAAACTCCAACAATTTACAGCCCAAAATTTCTCATAAATTAAGAGCCACCACATCAATTATTTTTACATATTTTAATTAGTTTCACTATAAAAATAGGTGATTGTTAACCCTAACCCGTTATTTTGCTACTCGCACCCCAAGATCTACCAATTTTTTTTGCGCCTTTTCAAAATACGCCTTGCACATGCAATATCAAGAAAAATGTTCAACACAAAAGTTGTAGATATCGACGAGATCTACAACTTTCGAGTTGATTACTTTTCCTAAAAATGCATGTACAAGACGTATTTAGAAATATGCCCAGGTTTTGCTTTTTTTCGAAATACGCCTTGTACATGCAATTTCAGGAAAAGTGTTCAACACGAAAGTTGTAGATCTCGTCGATATATACAAATTTCGTGGGGAACACTTTTCCTAAAATTGCATGTACAAGACATGTTTCGAAAAGACGCGAAAAATTGAGAGATTTTGGAGTGCGACTAGCCAATTACGGATTGCGGTAAACAATCGCCTAAAAATATTCAATGGCATACTTTCCAATATATCATCTACAAAAAAACTTTAGAATAATTTATATTTTAATTAACACAGTTTTTTTTATAAAGTTCATTAAGATATATATGCTCCGAATGATTTTACATGTAAAACTAAAAATAGTACTGAGTAAGCCCATAGAAAAAGAGTCATGCATGCCATTCTTAACTATATTCACTTTAAGATTTATGCATGTCAAATTAAAAAAATTATAAGATGAATCTGTATAAATCTAACGTACATATAATAATTATAAAATTACATGACCTACAAACTACAGATAGCTGAAATAGGCGTACATATAGTTATTGCCTAGAAAAAATCGTACCGAACTGACAAACATAGATTGATTTTGATCGAGTCCAAACCAGACAAAATAGAACGGCTTACACTGCTAACCATAAGCTCTCTGCCGGCTACCTGGCCATTTCTCCTACTAGTGAACCGCAAATTACAGCCCCCTCTCCTCTGTTCCATTACTGTTTGCTCTGGGCGCCTGCAGGAAGCATCTAATCAGCAAGTTTCATGTTTAGAAGGTGCGAGGAGGTAGATCCGCCTTTCGCCTGGTTAGGGAACGCCCAATAATAGGGGAGAATTGTCTATAAGCGCAACACACAGAAGCTTTTAGTGCTGTAAATTAGATTTATTTTGTTAAATTGATATTTTTTTAAAAATTATAGAATATAAATTATGATATTTTTACGATTATTTTAAGTACTCATATAGTTATATGTATATTTTTGCATTCTAACTTGGAGCTCCTAAACCGGTCCAAATTCGACCATCTTAGCCCGGGAGTCTCCAGCGTGCATCAGTCAAAGAGTCAATGAGTAGGTATACAAGACGATTTTGACGTGAAAAAGCTCTTAACTGGATAAAAACCACGCGACCGGGTTTGTGTAGATCGAACTCTACTATCTGCTTGCGGTTATAACTTTCACTAAGAATCGAGAGTGACAGACTGCATCTCGTTATACTTTGGAGGTGAGAAAGAGAGAATTCTTGGCTCATGGTGGGCAACAGGTCACTCCGCACGAGCCTTGTTTGCAGGGAGGATGCGGGTGAAGGGAATACTGGTGTATAACCCATAATTCGTCGAGAGCAGAAGTACCCCAGCAGACGGCTATTCACAGACTATTAGGCGAGCAGAGGCGAGTTTGGGCGAGTAACTCGCGAGTATGGGCGAGTATCCCTTAGAACTCGCTGACAGAAGCTGGATACTCGCCTATACCCCCCCCCCAGAATTTCTCTATAAATAGCCCTCAGGGTACTATAAATGATACATTTGGAAGAGGTTGAAGTCCCCCCCCCCCAAGTGGATACTCGCCAAGCAGGGGCGGATCTCGGGGGGGGGGGGGGGGGGGGGGGGGGGGGGGGGGGCAAGGGACACTGCCCCCCCCCCCCCATTATTTTTTGAAATTTTATAGAAGGACCGATATTTCTCCGGATTTCCTCCGATCGACGATTTGCTCATTATTCTCCGATCGACGATCGTTCATCACTCGATCGACGATTTCCCGTCTGCGGTCCTCCACATTCTCCGATCGACGATTTGATCATCCGCCTCATTCTCCCGAGTCCCGATCGACGATTTGCTCAGTATTCTCCGATCGACGATCGTTCATCACTCGATCGACGAATTCCCGTCCGCGGTCCGCCACTGTCTCTGATCGACGATTTGATCCTCCGCCTCATTCTCCCGAGTCTCGATCGACGATTTGCTCAGTATTCTCTGATCGACGATTTGATCCTCTGCCTCATTCTCCCGAGTCCCGATCGACGATTTGCTAAGTTCCCATCGACGATTTGATCCTCCGCCTCATTCTCCCGAGTCCCGATCGACGATTTGCTCAGTTCCCATCGACGATTTTCTCCTCCCGATCGACGAATTTGCCTTTGCCCGATTCTACCCTACTTAATTCATTCCATCGATGATTTCCCCCATTTCGCGCCCGCCGATTCCCCGTCCCGGTCCCGACGATTTCCCCCATCCCGGTCCCGCCGATTTCCCCCATCCCGACCCCCATCCCGCCGCTCAGGTTCTTCTTCTTCTTCACTGCATTTTTGGGTTCTTTTAGGCTCTATTTGTTTGGGCGTTTAGAAGCTCCGTTTTGGGCAAACGCCGCCGGATGGCGGGTAAACAAATGAACCTCCGGCGGCGTTTGCTCCGTTTCCACCCGCCAGCCTTGAGAAACGCCCCAAAAAGCTCCGTTTGGAGCAGCCACCTCCCCCCCTCCGTTTCGAACACTCCGTTTCCATCCGCCGGATCGATCCGCCACCACCGAAACAAATGAAGCCTTAATTGCAACCTTCAGGCTTCAACTATCAGTGCAGGTAGCATAAGAGTGATGGGAAGAAGCTACAAAGGTGATTTTCAACGATGACAATTGTTTCCTGGAGTTTGTGAAGGTAAACCCGTCTTAGCAAATCAATTTTCTGTAAGTTTGCACCAAGATAATGTTTATTTTAATGCGATTATGAATGATCTGCTTCTTCTTCACCTTTCATGAATTTTGTGTCAGGAAACACAAAGGAGGAGGTTGATGAATTTCTCAATTTATGACTCAGGAGTTTCTCAAATTAGGACTCAGGAAGTCATGAGTATCTCAATATTTGAGCTGACGTCCTGAGGACCAGATGTATACTTTTTGTTTCTTCGTATTCATCTTATTTCTGTTTATATGAATGTTAGTAGGGATGCTTTGAGGTATTAGTCAAATAGTGACTAAGCAAAGCATAATAGATTCTGTGAATCTGTGATGAATGTTTGTAGGGGTGCTCCGTAGTATTGATCGGTAGAGGATCAAGCAGAGCAAATAGTACTCTTCTATGAATTTTTTTTTCATTGTGGTTTTTCAATTGATGTAGCATAAACTTAAATATGGACGGGCAGAAGAAAAAGTCTAGTCTTATCGCATCCATATTTCAGAAAAAGTTAAAATCTCAAGAGTCTTCTTCAACTTGTATAACTTCATTTCAAGAACGTGAGAATAAGCAAAATGAGGAGTTTTCCCCGTTCCCATCCACTGAGACTGAGAATGTATTTCCTTCAATATCACCACAAATTTCAAGATATTGTTATAGGGTCTGCATTTGATGTGGAGTTGCTTCCACATGATCTGGAAAAAAAGAAGAAGTATTTCCACATATCCTGTAAACGAACAAGAGAAAGTGAGGAAAGAATATATTCTAAGAGGTCCATGTCAGCCAAAATGTCATTCATTTCCGCCAAGAAAAATTGGAGAACGGTATCGTCGGTTTGTAGTCACATGGTTTGATATGTTTGAATGACTTGAATACAGTGTAGAAAAAGATGCCGCATTTCGTTTCGTGTGTTATTTATTTAAGAATGATGTCGCGACTACTGCTGCTGGGGGAGATGCTGTTGTTACGGGCGGAGGATATAAGTCTTGGAATAAAACTGAAGGGTTCACAAAACATGTCGGCAAATGTAATAGTGTTCATCAACTAGCGCTGCAAAAATTTGAAGCCCTAAAGCAGCCAAAAAAATCTATACAAGTTGCTTTTGAGAAACAGTCTGATACGACTAAATTTGAAAATAAAGCACGCCTACAAGCATCTCTGAAATGTTTGAGATATCTCTTGCGTCAAGGATTGGCCTTACGTGGTCATGATGAGAGTCAAAACTCACTTAATAAGGGAAATTTTCTTGAATTTCTACAGTGGCTTGCAGATATTAATGAAGAGGTTGGTAGGTATGTTTTGAAAAAATCACCGGGAAACAATCAGTTGACCGTACCTTCAATCCAAAAAGATTTAATTTTAGCCGATGAATCCAGTGACGCGTCACATAAAGAATAACTTGCTCTTTGTCTGCGTTACATTGATAGAAATGGAGCAATAATAGAGCGATTTCTTGGTATTGTGCATGTTTCTGAGACTATTGCAATACCAATCAAAGCTGGAATTGAATCTTTACTAATGGCTCATTCATTGAATTTATCTAAAATTCGGGGACAAGGATATGATGGTGCCAGTAACATGAGTGAGGAGATAAATGGACTTAAAAGTTTAATTTTGAGGGAAAATCCGAATGCATATTACATTCATTGTTTTGCGCATCAACTTCAGTTAACACAAATTGCAGTCGCTAAGTTAAATGATGATTGTCAGTGGTTTTTTGAAGCAATTGCAACCTTATTAAATGTAATTTGTGTTTCCTGCAAACGAAATGAAATGCTTAGAGAAAGCCAAGTTCAGAAGGTGGTTAAGGCACTAGAAGATGATGAACTCAAAACTGGATCATGTTTAAATCAGGAGCTTTGTTTAAGTCGACCTGGAGATACTCGTTGGGGATCACATCACAAAACACTAGTGCATATCATTTCATTATATCCTGATATGGTTGCTACACTTGTGAAGATTGAGAAGAGTAAAGCAAATGATCGGTTGAAGGCTCAAGGTGTTCTGTTCGCATTATAATCATTTGATTTTATTTTAATGATTCATGTGATGACCATTATATTTGGGTATATACACGAATTAAATCTCGCTTTGCAAATAAAGGATCAAGATATTGTAAATGCAATGTCTTTTGTTACTTTGACAAAAAAACAGATTCAAACTTTGAGGGATGATGCATGAGACACTCTATTTAAAAAAAATTGTTTTTTTGTGGCAAACATGGTATTCATATTCCTAATATGGATGATCGGTATATTCCCCGTGGAAGATCAAGAAGGTTTGTTGAAGACTATACAAATTTGCATCATTATAGAGTTGACGTTTTCTTAAAGGTTGTCGATCAACAGCTACAAGAGTTAAACAATCGGTTTGATGAGGTGAGTATAGAGTTGCTTCAATGTATGACTTGTTTGAATCTCGCTAACTCATTTGGTTGTTTTGAAAAAGAAAAATGATGCGGCTTGCAGAATTTTATCCTAATGATTTTTCAAGTTTAGAGCTATTTAATTTGAAATTTCAACTCGAGAACTACATTGTTGATATGAGAAGTGATGAGAGATTTGCTAATTTGAATGACCTTAGCCACTTATTCTTGAATCTTGTTGAAACCGTAAAAGCAGTAACTCTAGGATGTCTTGATCCGATTTCTGAGATTGGGAATTTTCCTGACTTCAACAACTGGTTGTCGCGAGAACTTCCTTCTCGAAGCTTGTCGCGGATCTAAGCGGATTTTGACGAGGCAGCGACGACTTGAAGATGGCTTGAAGGGGGCTTGAATGCGGCTAGAAGATAGCTTGAAAGCAGCTTGAATGCGACTTGAATACGGCTTGAAGATGACTTGAATGCGCCTCCGATAGAGCTCTGGTCTGAGAAAAAAAATTTGTGTCGCGAAAATGTGAGAAATGAGGATAACTGAGATTCTTTTTATAGTCTCATGGAGGTGGTTACGGTGATTATGCGGCTATCGACACACCATAACCAACAACATAATTATTTTTAGTATAATTAGGGGTGTGTATATTGTCATCAAATTCGTTATTCATACCCCGATATTTTAATTAAAATATTTCCCCATTAACCACGATGATTAGTGGGTGATTACGAATAAGTTGGATAGTGAATATCGTGCCGGAGGGAACGACAGGGGAGGGATCGAAAGACTCAGGCTATCCCGGGCCGGGCAAAGCCCGGGCGCCGGGCTAGCCTGAGTCCGGCATCGGGCTAAATAATCCCGCCAGGCAGGATTTTAATCCCGCCTATGATAATCCCGCCTAATCATAAGCGGGATATCCCGCCTAATCATACGCGGGATATCCCGCCTTCTGAATTCAGGGCAGCCCGGGCCCGGGCCGGGCCGTCCTGAAGGGCCTAACCGGGCTCGCCTTTTAAGAGGGGGCCCGAGCCCGGTTCAAATTGAGCCCAGGCCAAGCCCTATTGATAAAAAGTCCGGGCCCGACCGTCCGTGCGGTCAGACTTTTTGGCCACCGCCATGGGTCAGTTTGTTTGAGCGTTTTTCTTCCATTGAGTTCTGACCGTAACTTTTTTTTTATTTCAGTTTGTTTCTTCGTTCCATCGCCAACGGAGCCCATTTTTCCCGTTGCCCACGGAGCTTTCCCACAACTGCTGGGATTAGCTTTCCAACGCAGCGTTGCCATCGTGGTGAGGGGGCGGCGGCGCCGTGCATCGGCGAGGGGCGGCAGAGGCAAGCTCCGACGCTGTTTCTTCCGCCATGGTCGTTGTTTCTTCTGCCATGACGATGATAGCGCTGTTCGCGATGGAGAGAAGCCGCTCTGCTGCCCCATCCATGGCGATGATGGCGCTGCTCCGCTGCCCCATCCCGCCGGAGAGAAGCCGCTCCGTTGCCCCATCTATGGCGATGATGGCGCTGCTCCGGGACTGTTTCTTCCGCCATGGCGCTGCTCTCTGCCCCCGCCTTGCTGTATCCGGTGATAGAAAGTAGTAGGTTTAGATTATATTATTATAATTATTATAATATTATAATAATAATATTATTATCATACATATTAATTATTGTTGAGATTATGACACCTCCGCGATCCACGTGACCGGATCGTCGAGATCACGACACGTCATCGATCCGTGGGAGACCACAATTCCTAATCCAGGCTAAACCTATTTAGGAATATTATTTAGGAAGATCATTAATAAGAGGATATTTAATTATAGGATTATGACACCTCATCAATCCGTGTGCCTCTATAATTCCTAATTTTGGAGGAGTCCTATATTTGGAATATCTTTATGAGGAAAAATGAGGCAATCTCCTAAATAGGAGATCATCTTCCTAATTTGATATCTGATCTTGATCCTATAAATAGGAGCTCGCTCTTGCCGTTTCATTCAAGCAAGAATTAGAGAGGAATCCAGCTTATTTTCAGCCACCAGTGAGGAGTGTGAGAGCAGGTTCTGTGGAGGCGGTTTCCGGCGGCGGCGGCGGCGGCAGCGAGCGGACCTCGTCAGTGCAGGAGGATCAGAGGCGGCGACAGGCGTGTTGCAGCGGCGATCTCCAGGCGGCATCGAGAGGTGTTCAGGCGGCGGCGGCGGCGACAGCTCCAGTTCAGACAAGGCGCGGCGGCAGCAGGCGTGCTGCAGCGAAGGCGGCACATCGGGCTCAACTCAGGCGGAGGCGGCTTTGTCCAGCGACGGCAGGCAGCTCCAGGAGGCGGCAGTAGCAGGAGGATTCAGGTGGAGACGGCTCTGTCCAGTGGCGGCAGACAGCTCCAGGCGGCGACAACAGGTGCAGGAACGACGGATCCATCGGGGAAGAAGAACAGGGGTTGTCGCCCGGCGACATCGATACCGCCCGGCGATATCGGTTCTTCAAGTTTTGGGTTCTTTGGTTTTCCTTTGTTGTTCGACCATATCTGTTTGGTCTCTGGTTGTATCTGTGTAACCTCATCAGTTTTAGTGGATCTTTCTGGCGCGCTCTCCCCGTGGAGTAGGAGTCCCAACTCCGAACCACGTAATTATTTTGTCATCTGGTTGTGCTTGCTTGGATTTAAATTTCGTTTATCATATTATTGCTCAGATTAGCTTCCGTTGCTAGATCCGCGGCGAACCACCGTAGTCGCGAATCAGGTCCCAATTTCACAACAATTGGTATCAGAGGGAGGTTCGACCCTTCGGACCCCGGTGAGCAATAATGACAACGAAATTTGAAGTCCCCAAGTATGACAGCAAAATTGACTTTGGTCTGTGGCAGAAACGGGTCAAAGCGGTTCTCGTCCAACAAGGTCTTCATAAGGCTCTCCTCGGAAAGGAGAAGTCTGGGAAGAAGGACGACGAGTGGGATGAGCTAGATCTGAATGCCATTAGCACAATCCAGTTGTGCTTGGCCGATGAGGTTATGTATAATGTAGTCGATGCTGAGACCACAGCGGATCTGTGGAAGAAGTTGGAGGAGCTTTATATGTCAAAATCCCTCACGAATAAGCTGTACGTAAAGAAACAACTTTACAGCTTGAGGATGTCGGACAGCACTCCGCTTCTTGATCACATGAATGCGTTTAATAAACTTATCTCTCAGTTGCGTAGTATGGACATTAAGGTCGAGGAGGAAGACCAGGCTCTTCTCCTGTTGTCTTCATTGCCGAAGTCCTTCGATCATCTGGTCACCACGATCCTGTATGGGAAGGACACCCTGAAGATGGAAGAAGTGATGACAACGCTGCTCTCGAACGAAACGAGAAGCAAGTCGAGCCCTAGAGCCGACGAGGGCCTATTCGTGAAGAGCAAGGACCCCACCCGGGGTAGATCGAGAGGAAAAGGGAAGGAGGAAGACCGACTTAGGTTTAAGTCCGGGGGCAGGAACACAAAATGCCACTACTGCAAGGAGGAGGGGCACTGGAAGAATAAGTGCCCGAAGAGGAAGTTTAGAGAACAGACGCATGAGCCACATCAGGCTGCGGTAGCATTCGAGGATGAGAACGACGCTGACGTTCTTCATGTTTCACCCAGTCTTGAGACCACAGGTTCCTGGATCATGGATACAGGATGTTCGTGCCACATGTGCCCAAACATGGGATGGTTCTCTAGCTTTAGGCAGTGTGAGGGTGGTCGTGTTCGTATGGGGAATGACTCAGAGTGCGAGGTGTTGGGAGTCGGTAACATCAAGATTGAGATGTTCGACGGAGTGACCAGGACACTCACCAACGTTCGGTATGTGCCCAGGTTGAGAAAGAGCTTGATTTCTCTAGGCACTCTAGAGGCTGCCGGGTATTCTTATACCAGCAACGACGGATATTTGGAGGTCAGGAGAGGCGCGCAGACAGTTTTGAGAGGAGAGCGTTCTGGATCGCTCTATAGACTGATTGACACCACGATTGCCAAGGGAAATGCGAGGAGAGAGGTCAGACCGTCTCTCAAGCTGCAGGATACGGTAGCGTATGCATTTCAGGCGATCTCCTCAGATCGCGGTTCCTTTGATAGAGCTTTAGAGAGCAGAGATCGTTCTCAGGAAAAGGCTAGGAAGGACCAGCGGAGGAGCGGGGCAGGATTCGTGGCTAGGGCGTGTGCTCGGAGAGAGGACCTTGGCGGAGGTAGAATATTTGCAGCCGTAGAGGAGACAGGTAGAGAGTCATCTCAGGAGTACCCAGGCTCCGCAAAGGGAGCCATCTGGCTCAGGAGTCCCACCAAGAAACTCAGGTTTACTCAGAAGGTGGAGCTGCACAGTGGTGTGCGCCATCAGGAGTCGAGGGAGTTCACTGGAGGTGGAGGCGTGGAGTTGCGGGAGATATCTACGGAGGAAAATGTTACGAGCATGCGAGAGAAATCAGTGAGAGAAGTCAAGTTCAAGAGCGGTCTTGACTTGACTCAGACTGATGCATGTTGATCGTGAGGGCCCCAGGGAGAGGGGGCTTGTAGTCGCCAGTAGGGGAGATCCAGGTTGGAGGTTCAGATACGTTTGTTAGGCTTCGAGGTGGAGTTCGTGGTGGTGTTCATCGCGTGAGGCGTCAGGGTGGAGATTGTTGAGATTATGACACCTCCGCGATCCACGTGACCGGATCGTCGAGATCACGACACGTCATCGATCCGTGAGAGACCACAATTACTAATCCAGGCTAAACCTATTTAGGAATATTATTTAGGAAGATCATTAATAAGAGGATATTTAATTATAGGATTATGACACCTCATCAATCCGTGTGCCTCTATAATTCCTAATTTTGGAGGAGTCCTATATTTGGAATATCTTTATGAGGAAAAATGAGGCAATCTCCTAAATAGGAGATCATCTTCCTAATTTGATATCTGATCTTGATCCTATAAATAGGAGCTCGCTCTTGCCGTTTCATTCAAGCAAGAATTAGAGAAGAATCCAGCTTATTTTCAGCCACCAGTGAGGAGTGTGAGAGCAGGTTCTGTGGAGGCGGTTTCCGGCGGCGGCGGCGGCAGCGAGCGGACCTCGTCAGTGCAGGAGGATCAGAGGCGGCGACAGGCGTGTTGCTGCGGCGATCTCCAGGCGGCATCGAGAGGTGTTCAGGCGGCGGCGGCGACAGCTCCAGTTCAGACAAGGCGCGACGGCGGCAGCAGGCGTGCTGCAGCGAAGGCGGCGCATCGGGCTCAACTCAGGCGGAGGCGGCTTTGTCCAGCGGCGGCAGGCAGCTCCAGGAGGCGGCAGTAGCAGGAGGATTCAGGTGGAGGCGGCTCTGTCTAGTGGCGGCAGACAGCTCCAGGCGGCGACAACAGGTGCAGGAACGGCGGATCCATCGGGGAAGAAGAACAGGGGTTGTCGCCCGGCGACATCGATACCGCCCGGCGATATCGGTTCTTCAAGTTTTGGGTTCTTTGATTTTCCTTTGTTGTTCGACCATATCTGTTTGGTCTCTGGTTGTATCTGTGTAACCTCATCAGTTTTAGTGGATCTTTTTGGCGCGCTCTCCCCGTGGAGTAGGAGTCCTAACTCCGAACCACGTAATTATTTTGTCGTCTGATTGTGCTTGCTTGGATTTAAATTTCGTTTATCATATTATTGCTCAGATTAGCTTCCGTTGCTAGATCCGCGGCGAACCACCGTAGTCGCGGATCAGGTCCCAATTTCACAACAAATTATAACTCATTAAATTTAAGAGAAACGTCATCGCCGAAACAAACTGACCAAACTGTTTCTCATTCTGAACAGCTCTGTCACCGCTGTTTTACCAAACTATTTTTTTCTTCTGAACAGCCACATTCGTAAAGCTTCATTTCCACTGCTCTATTCTCACATCTCATTTTGTTACCGCCACCGTCGAAACAAACTGACTCTATATGTGTGTGAAAAAGAATATCTTAAATAATGTTTTTAACCTTCTTATTCCTCGCAATGGAAGTAATCAGACTGGGGCAGCCCACGCCTCTGGCAACCTTAGAAGGACCTTCATGGAGTAAGAATCAATCCCTCTTTTATTTTATTTTGGCAGCCCAAGGCAAAAAGTTACCCTCCCTCCATTTGTGCCAACTGCCAGGTTCTGCTCCTCCATCATTAAAAGCATTGAAAGAGAGATGGGAGCGAGAGCGAGAGAGAGAGAGAGAGAGAGAGAGAGAGAGAGAGAGAGAGGCTACTCCATTTCATAATTTCATAATTTCATCTCCTTCTCTCTCTACAATCTTCAGAGTGGAGTGGAAGAGACTTTACTTTTCGCAGAGGATTTGATTCAGAAAAAGAGCTTCGGATGAGGAAAGTACAGAGAGCCCCCTTCGGCACGGCAAATTAAGTGGGCATTATGGTAGAAATAACCTGCAACCTGGAAGCTTACACCGCCTTCTCCCTCACTTCTTTTAAGGCGCGGTTTCCTTCTTCCTCCAAGTTTCCCCCCATTGACTCTCTCTCTCTCTCTCTCTCTCTCCACGCAAAAATACAACGGACCCAAGTGTGCGCCGCCCCCGAAAGGCTGTAGGAAGCAGCAAGTGCGGAAAGAGATTTCAAGAGCCCGCGTGGGTATCTTGCTGCTGTACTTGCGCCATTATCTTCCTCTGCTACAAGAATTTAAAGAGGCTCGCCGTACCACTACTCCAAATGCATTACTGGCTCCGTGATATTAAATAAAAAAACAAAATTCAAGCACGGTTGCGCGATGAACAGGCGGGGGAGATTCACAGCCGCTTGATTCGTGTGAGCAAAGCATCTACAATTTACTCCTGTTTTTATGTCGTTTTTTTTGTCCCCATCGCCCAACGGTCGGCAGGGTTCAGTGGAGGAGTCCCTAGAATTTATCACTACTCTGGAATTGCGTGACTCTCCGGAGCAGATTTTCGCCCGAGCCCTAGGTTTTGCGCGACAACTCCCGCTCTCCTCTTGGGGACGCCATCGGTTAATTATAGTCTCATACTGTCAATTCACTCGCCTTTGATCTGTTTATATGGCAAGACAATCATCACCTGTTAAGCCGGTTTTTCAGTTTGAGTTAGGTCTAGTCTAACATGATATCAGAGGCAGGCAGGTTTCATGTTCTGCAATTGGCACCGGCCCGTGAGTACGGAACTCGTCGCGGACAATAGCAACGGAAGCAAATTTTTGAGCAAATAGTGGCGCGCACCAAACAATAATAACAGTACAGAGATTCCAAAACACCGCAAACACGAGATTTACGTGGTTTGGAGTTAAGCTCCTACATCCACGGGGAGAGCGCACCAGATCTACTAATCAAAAAATATCCGATTACAACACAGACACTCAACGATCCTCAGCGGATCGACACTAACCTAGAATAGGAATGAAAGAACAACAAAAAACAAGAGAGGGAAGAAAACTCCCCTATGCCGGCCGCAAGAAATGGTCAATCGGAGCCGCCGTTGCAGCCCCCTTTTCCTCTGATCGGTGCCGCCGCTGCAGCCCCCTTTTCTCCCCTAGACGCTGCAGGCGAGAGACCGCCGCAGCCTGGATGTCGCCGGAGAAGAAGGAAAAACGCTGTCTGCCCTTGCCGCCACCGGATCTCAAAGATCGCCGAAGAAGAACCCTAGATCAGGTGGACCGATCCTCGCCGAAGAAGAACCACCGGCCCAAGATCGCCGATGTCGCCGCTGGATGAAGCTGTCGCTCCTTCCTGATGCTGCCGCTGATCCTCACCGGAGAAGAAGAGCCGGCCCAAGATCGGGCCCTATGCACGCCGATCGTCGTCGGAGAAGAACCGCCCGATGCCGCCGCTTCTCCCTCCCGATGTCGTCGCTCCTTCTTCGTCCCGATGCCGTCAGGAGAACAGACGCTGCCGCTCGATCGCGTCACGAAGCCGCCGCTGAGCCTCGCCTGATGCCGTCACTGGAGCTGTCACGGTTCCGGTTCTACTAAAACCATGAACCGAACCACTATGATAACGATTCTTCATATTAGAACCAAAACCTTATTTTGTTTGACCGGTTCTGATTCTGGTTCCGGTTCCGGCTTAATTTTTGGAACCGTCGTGCAAACGGTTCTGGTTACGGTTCAACAATAACCAAAAACCAAACCGGCCACTATCGGTTCGGTCCGGTTCCATGCGGTTCGGTCTAATTTCAATCGGTTTCAACTAAAACCAAAATCAAATTTTGTGTAATGAAATAAAAGCGGGCTGCAAATAGTAATACTCAAAACAACATCAAAATAGAAATAATTTTGTTGCGCACTTCTCACCGGTCTTTTCCACGATCGGTGAGATAGTATCAATTGCATTCCTACGCTTGTAGACTTGCCACGAATTCTAGTTGGCTTGCGCACGTCTCGTCGGCATGCTCAACCGTAACAACCGCCTACAATTAATTGTCTTTCATGATTACTAATAAATAGTAATTGTATATATTCTATATTTTTTAAATAAAATATTTCAAAAAAATATGTAAGTAAAATTGAAAATATATTATATAATTGTATAAAAATAAAAAATGCACTGCAAAAATTGACTTCAAATCGCACCAATGTCAAAGCATATCATACAGTTTTATGTGGTGAAGTTTTGTTCGGTCCAAAATCACCCCCCTTTAGTGCGATTGCGGTTTGGGTTCAAATTACAACAGCTTCACTCGTGATAGTAAGTATAAATATTATAGATAAATTATAAAATAATAACAATATAATAATAATAATAATAAATGGGTTGCGGTTCGGTTCTACTTCGGTGCGGTTCGGATCAGCTCTAAAAATTTTGAAACCGCTTGAGACTTGTATGTTGCGGTTCCGGTCCGGTTCCGATCCGGATAATAAAATGTAAGAACCACACCCGGACCAATGTTGTTCACGGTTCCAAAATTCAAACCGAATCCCGAATAATTTGCGAACGGTTCGGTTCGATTCTTTGCGGTTCCGATTCGGTTCCGGTTCGGTTTGCGGTTTTCGGTTTTAAGTGATAGCTCTAGCCGTCGCTCTCCTTCTGGATGTCGTCGCCCTCTTCCTCTTTCGCTCGTTCTGATTTTCTCCCGATTAGGTTTCTCTCGGTTTTCTCCCGATTAGGTTTCTCTTGGTTTTATTTTTGAATGCGGAGAAAATGCGGGTCGTGATAGTGATAGTTAGAGTGCTATCTGTCTTGCGAAAGACCCGGTCTACCACGCAAGGACCAAGCACATTGACGTTCGTTATCACAAGTTGAGGGAGTTTGTCGGAGGTGGGGACATTCAGTTCCTGAAAGTCGCGACCGAGGAAAACATAGCGGATATGTAGACCAAGCCTCTGACCGGAATCAAGTTCAAGCATTCCTTGGACTTGGCTTATAACGGCTCATGTTGATCGTGCAGACCCCAAGGAGAGGCTTATATCGGATAATAAAATGTAAGAACCACACCCGGACCAATGTTGTTCACGGTTCCAAAATTCAAACCGAATCCCGAATAATTTGCGAACGGTTCGGTTCGATTCTTTGCGGTTCCGATTCGGTTCCGGTTCGGTTTGCGGTTTTCGGTTTTAAGTGATAGCTCTAGCCGTCGCTCTCCTTCTGGATGTCGTCACCCTCTTCCTCTTTCGCTCGTTCTGATTTTCTCCCGATTAGGTTTCTCTCGGTTTTCTCCCGATTAGGTTTCTCTCGGTTTTATTTTTGAATGCGGAGAAAATGCGGGTCGTGATAGTGATAGTTAGAGTGCTATCTGTCTTGCGAAAGACCCGGTCTACCACGCAAGGACCAAGCACATTGACGTTCGTTATCACAAGTTGAGGGAGTTTGTCGGAGGTGGGGACATTCAGTTCCTGAAAGTCCCGACCGAGGAAAACATAGCGGATATGTAGACCAAGCCTCTGACCGGAATCAAGTTCAAGCATTGCTTGAACTTGGCTTATATCGGCTCATGTTGATCGTGCAGACCCCAAGGAGAGGGGGCTTGTAGTCGCCAGTAGGGGTATGTGTATTATAGGCGGTATTAGTGTTCGTGGAGCATCAAAGTGGAGATTGTTGTTTTGATGCTCCAAACCCGGTCCAGGACCGGTTCAGTTATTTCTTATTGCTATATATATATATATATATATATATATATATATATATATATATATATATATATATATATATATATATATATATATATATATATATATATATATATATATATATCATTACAGGAACCTAACCTAATCAGAAAACCGAGAGAAACCTAATCGGGAGAAAATCAGAACGAGCGAAAGAGGAAGAGGGCGACGACATCCAGTAGGAGAGCGACGGCTAGAGCTATCACTTAAAATCGAAAACCGCAAACCGAACCGGAACCGAATCGGAACCGCAAAGAATCGAACCGAACCGTTCGCAAATTATTTGGGATTCGGTTTGAATTTTGGAACCGTGAACAACATTGGTCCGGGTGTGGTTCTTACATTTTATTATCCGATATAAGCCTCTCCTTGGGGTCTGCACGATCAACATGAGCCGATATAAGCCAAGTCCAAGCAATGCTTGAACTTGATTCCGGTCAGAGGCTTGGTCTACATATCCGCTATGTTTTCCTCGGTCGGGACTTTCAAGAACTGAATGTCCCCACCTCCGACAAACTCCCTCAACTTGTGATAACGAACGTCAATGTGCTTGGTCCTTGCGTGGTAGACCGGGTCTTTCGCAAGACAGATAGCACTCAAACTATCACTATCACGACCCGCATTTTCTCCGCATTCAAAAATACGTCAGAGTAGAGAAACTACGCGCCGTGATGTCACGCCATGTAGGGGACAACTGCAGACGCTCAGGCAATCCGTCCTCATATTTACTTCAAGTAAAAGATTTATAACTTTTAGTTAAAAACAATGCACATAAATTAATAGAGTTGATGACCGTGTCCCTCGGTCGGGTGGACTATTAGTCCATAGGTGAGAAAATATATATATTTTACGCGGCGGAAAATACTGAGTTAGCTCATTTGTTAACCTACGTGAGAGTGATGGTCCAGTATCATAAAATGATGATGTGACTCCTATATTTACTATATATATATATAAATCTTTTGTACGCTTAAAGGTAGTAGATTTAGTAGTTGAAGTCATGTCATGTCCATATTCCAGAATGCAGTTTTGCATACTTTAAAATAACTAAATGCATCCTAACATAAATCCTTCCCAGAGAGCAAGAATAATCAGGTAAAAAGTAACAGCAGTAACAGCAGCAAGTAGTCCATCACAGAAAAGTCAAAGTCTATGGGCGTCAACAACTGAAACGAACCCATAGTAAAATCTGACAAGTCTAAACAAAGACAACTACCTCAAGCTCAGAGGTGGAATCAAACGGCCGCAGACACCAGCAGCACCAAAAGCCCAACACTGTCAGCTAAACCTGCTACAGCTCTGATCCTGGGGCATTCAAAAGAAGAACACCTCAAAAGCAAGTCACAAGTAGTGCAAGAGTAAAAGCAGACTACACAAACCTCAAAGTGAAGGAGAATGAAAAGTGACTGCAATAAAACGGTCAGCGGAGTAAAAGTAAGCAACAGTAAAACTTGTCGAGCAAGAAAGGCTAAACACATTAACAAGACAGAACAAGCACAAACAACAGAAGTTCAATCTTTCATTAATAATTACTATGCCGAGAGAGAAACCCCAACGCGCACAGTCAATCTGAGCATTGAGCACTATGCCGAGGGAGGACCCCAACATGCACAGTTTATCTGAGTGTTAAACACTATGCCGAGGGAGGACCCCAACGCGCACAGTTCATCTGAGTATTAAACACTATGCCGAGGGAGGACCCCAACGCACACAGTTCATCTGAGTATTAAACACTATGCCGAGGGAGTACCCCAACACGCACAGTTCATCTGAATTCCTTTAGTTACATAATTATACAAGCAGGGTTCATTTGCTTTTTTTATTCATCATAAACGCAAGGGATAACCAACCAAGTGGACTACATAAGAGCATTTCAAGCTACAGCAAGTGAAGTTTAATAAGAAAAACGAACAAGATAACTCGATGGTTATAACAACACGACAACCAATTTGTTTACCAATTCAATGGACTAAAATTTTGGGGTTAAGGCTTTAGGGACATCATGTCATAATTCCAGGAATAGAGGGGGGGGGGGAGAAAAAGTTAGGATTTCAGGACAAGTATCTCAACAATCGAAACATAACAAACTCAAACAAGTGTAGAAAAAAGGGCAAAAATTTAGAATCAAGAACAAGAGAGAGCAAGAACACCACTTGCCTCGATTTACCGGAAAAAACTCTCCAAATCTCCACACGTCGAGATAGGAGCCGAAATCTGGACGAAAATGTCCGAAATAACGGTTAGGGCCGAAAACCCTAACAAGAAAATCTCGAGAAATGGGGAAGAAATTACCATGAGGGCGCAGCTCTCGACGAGAGCTTTCCAGATCTACGATCGGTTGAAAATTCCGAGCACTGGAGCTCCGTCGGTGGTCACCGGAAGAAGCACGGACGGACAACCTTCTCCTCACACGCCGCTCTGGTACGGAAGGCATGATAAATTCTAGGTCGGCTTAAAGATTAAGAAGAAGCAGAAAGTATAAATACTCAACAGCAGAGAGGACCGGGTTCAACAAAATCGGCCCGGCGGTGTCGACACCACTGTGTCGACACCCGACGGCAGTGTCGACAGCACTGTGTCGACACCCGACGGCACAGCGGTGTCGACACAACTGTGTCGACACCCGACGGCTCAGCTCAGCAGTGTTGACATAACCGTGTCGACACCAGACCGCTCAGCTCGACGAACTCAACACCCAGAACTGCTAGGCCTACAGCGAGTTCCGCTCGACGCTTCGTTGAGCTCAGCACGACTATCGTCGAGCTCCAAACAACACTCAGAGAAACAAACAACACCCAGAGAAACTAACAATCGTCGAGCTCTGCTCGACGATCGTCGAACTCCAAGCAGCGCCTAGAAGAAACCAACAATCGTCGAGCTCCGCTCGACGATCGTCGAACTCCAAACAGCGCGCAGAAAGGAAAAGCGATCGTCGAGCTCCGCTCGACGATCGTCGAACTCAGACAGCGACTAGAAAGGAAAAGCGATCGTCGAGCTCCGCTCGACGATCGTCGAACCCAAACAGTGACCAGAAAGAAAAAGCGATCGCTCGACGATCGTCGAACCCAAACAGAACCTGAAAGGAAAAGCGATCGTCGAGCTCCGCTCGACGATCGTCGAACCCAGACAGTACCCAGAGAAGAAAATAAAATAAAATCAAACATAATAAGGTTGGTTCGACGAAACTGGACGAGCAAGACAAAAATCGATCAATTAAGTTTTCCAAATGTGAAATTTTCCGTTTCCGCCAAAGATTCATGAATTCAGCCGACTGAATCGAAAAGACGTGAAAACGCACTATCGGCGACACGCCATTAACTGCACGCTAAAGTAACGCCCTTACGTCATTATGACGTCAACAAGAGGAGTAAATAATGCCGAAAAAAACAGGGGTGTCACAGTCACCCCTCCAAAAAGAAAGTTTCGTCCCGAAACTTGGAACACGATCGAAATAAGAGGACAAAGAACGAGACAAGACAGAAGAATTCTTGAAACTAGAATACTAACTAGGGAGACTAGGAGAACAGCTGAGGATGAGATTCTCTCATCGCGGATTCCAATTCCCAAGTTGCACCTCTTGCATCTTGATTTTGCCAGAGAATCTTAACCGTTGGAATTATTTTCTTTCTTAGCACACGGTCTTGCGTCTCCAGAATACGGACAGGTTCTTCAACATACGAGAGATTAGGCAGCAACTTGGGTACTGATTCAAGGACATGCCGATCACTACGGACACACTTTCGCAACTGGCTCACGTGAAAGCCAGGATGATATGCAACATTGGAACCATGCGCTTCACTGCATATTTTTGATCGGATGTCCCCAACAGCGGGAATACAGTATCTGCCACGGTACTTTAGGGTACCCTCGTCGTCAATTGTAAAGTCAGGTAATTCCCTTTTCTCAGTTCTACTGCGGAGGTGCTGCAAGTCAGGATCGTCCTTCTGATGTAGCGTAGTGAGAGTAATCCACGAAGGCTCAACCACCTCTAGGCTACTCGGTGAAGCGCTATTCCCTACGGTTATGTCCATGAGCAAGAACTCTTCAACAAGAGATTGCACCGAGAGGTTAAAGATGTGTGCGGGCTTCCGACTCAACGCATCTGCTACAACATTAACCTTGTCGGGATGATAAAGGATATCGACTTCGTAGTCTGCAACATACTCTAACCATCGACGCTGGAGCAAATTCAGTTACTTCTGAGTGAAGATATATTTCAAACTTTGGTGGTTCAAATAAATTTTGCACGACAATCCATACAGAAGATGTCTCCACAACTTCAAAGCATAAATGACGGCAACAAATTTCAGGTCGTGCGTAGGGTAATTCTTTTCATGCACCTTCAATTGTCTTGATCCATACGCAATCACTTTGCCGTCCTGCATCAACACGCAACCGAGTCCAACTCGCGAGGCGTCCACATAAACAGGATACTCCACTCCTTCCACTGGCAATGCCAACACGGGAGCAGAACACAAACGCCTCTTGAGCTCTTGAAAAGCTTCCTCACAGGCATCACTCCAAATAAAAGCTGCGCTCTTTTGCGTAAGCCTGGTCAACGGTGCAGAGAGAACAGAGAATCCTTCCACAAATCTTCTGTAGTAACCTGCCAACCCTAAGAAGCTCCTTATCTCCTGAGGCGATGTAGGTCTCTTCCAATCCAAGACCGCAGCTATCTTTGCAGGATCCACTGAGATACCATCCTTACTTACAATGTGTCCTAGGAATGACACCTGAGATATCTAGAACTCACACTTGCTAAGCTTCGCATACAACTTATGCTCCCTCAGAGTAGACAAGACCAAGCGCAAGTGGAAGGCGTGCTCATCTGCATTTCTAGAATATACTAGGACATCGTCAATGAATACCACCACAAACTTATCCAGAAAATCTTTGAACACCCTGTTCATCATGTCCATAAAAGCTGACGGTGTATTCGTTAATCCAAATGACATTGCCAGAAATTCAAAGTGACCATAACGAGAACGAAAAGCGGTTCGCGGAATGTCTGACTCCCGGATTCTCAACTGATGGTAACCTGAACGGAGGTCAATCTTCGAGAACACGGAGCTACCCCGCAACTGATCGAACAAATCATCGATCCTAGACAACAGATATCTGTTCTTAATTGTTACCTTCTTTAGCTCTCGATAATCAATGCATATCCTCATCGTTCCATCCTTTTTCTTCACGAACAGCACTGGTGCACCCCAAGGGGAAGAACTGGGTCTAATAAAACCACACTGCAATAACTCATCCAGTTGAGTATGCAGCTCCTCTAACTCACGCGGCGCCATGCGGTATGGTGCTTTTGCAATAGGACGAGTGCCTGGCTCGAGGTCTATAACAAACTCCACCTCTCTCTCAGGAGGAAGTCCAGGAAGGCTAACTGGAAAAACATCCGAAAACTCACATACCACAGAAACGTCCTCTACTCAAGGCTCAACCGATGCAGCTCCCAGAATAGAAACGGAGACAAGAAAAGAATCACAGCCAGACTCTAGAAATTTGCGAGCACGTACCGCAGAAATGATCGGAGATTCCTGACGCGGCAAACCATACACACTCATGTGCTGGCCATTGCTACCCTTGAAATCCAAGCGCTTGTGCTTGCACTGAATGACGACATCATAGCTGGACAACCAGTCCATGCCGAAAATCACGTCAAAGTCTACTAGATCTAGCACCTTCAGATCCGCAAATGCTAGAAATCCGCCTAGGGAGATGGGGCATTTTTGGATACCCTGGCTTGACCTCACCAACTCTCCTGAAGGAAATTTGACATTTATGGAGGTGTCCAACTGGTCGAGAGCCCAGCGATGTCGGTCTACAAAACTCCTTGCCACAAAAGAGTGAGTAGCACCCGAATCGAACAAAACGCGCGCCCACTTATTCTTCACCTTAAATTCACCTAAACACATAGCGCGCGCAACTAATATGCAGAAACCATAAATCTACTAAAAGGAATTACTAGCCGAGTCAGAGGCTAACCTGCGATCACTTGAGTCGAAGATTGGGCTTCCTCCTTGGTCAACACATTCAACTTTCATTTGCCCTTGTCCACGAGAGGCGGGGGCGGCGGTAAAGTCTGCAACGGAACTGCATACAGCGCAGGCTGGCTCTGCGGGCAATTAGCCCTCATGTGCCCTTTTTGGCCACAAAGGTAACAGACTCCAGCCTTCTTGCGACAACGGGCCACATCATGCCCACTCCTCTGACAAAATGAGCAGATGGGACCCCCCTTGGGAGCATCCTGGATCGCATGCACCTGAGACAGCTTCTGCGCATCCAATCTCTTAAAGCACTTATCGAAAGGGTGCCCCGGCTTACTACAAAAGCTACACACCTCTCTTCTATCCTTCTTCACTGCAGGGCCAGATGCCCTTGCACTTCCTCCATCGTCAGATTTCCTCTTGTCCTTCTTTGCAAGCGATCCCCGATTCTTCGCATTTTCTATCGCCTCAACCTTTAAGCCAGCTTCGACTACTTCTGCAAAGGTCTCAGACTTGTATGCGCTAACCAACTGCTGGATGTCAAACCTCAGACAACCCAGAAAGCGCTTCACTCTGCCTTCTTCAGATGCTATCAGATCTGGGGCGAAACGACTGAGCTTGCCAAACTCGACCTCGTACTCACCAACAGTGATTTGCCTTTGCTTCAGGTGCAAGAAGTTATTCATTAGGCGGTCTCGCTCGACCGATGGTAGGAACTTCTTCAGTAACATGCTCTTGAACGATTCCCAAGAGCACCCATGAGAAAGGTTCTCTTTTTCTCTGATCCACCAACTCTTCGCAAGACCCTTGAGCTGATATGTCGCAATCATCACCTTTTGATTGGGAGAAACATCAGAGTAGGAAAACATTTCTTCCATGGCAATAATCCAGTCATCCAATGCCATGAAGTCCGCCCTACCATCATACGAAAGAGGTCCTAATCGCTGGAAGTGAGAAATGAAATTCATCTCAGGCGACAGCGCGACCAGGAGAACTAGAGCAGCACGGGGAGTAGGAACAGCTTGGTCCACAGCAGGGCCCTGTGCTCTGGTCTGCTGCCCGGCGATGACAGCCAACAACGATTGCATCTGGGACTGCATGTCCACCATCTGCCTTGCCAGGGTCTCATTACTTTGCCTCAACGCTTCGATCACCGCTTCGCTCTGGGCACCAGAAGACTCACCCTCTGACTGGGGAGTCGACCTCGTCGCAACGCGCTTAGGCAGCATTCTACATCTAGTCAGACTTTGCCTAAGACATCACAAACTGGGAAAATACTCCCTAAACACACTGTTTCGGGTTCATATTTAACCGATACAAACAAAAGACTTATCAGGGACCTAACTTAAGATACTGAAGCTAACAAACTTGAATACCCTGACACAGATCAGATCAGGAACGAACAAACTCAGATCAGATCGGAAAAGAACCGATACTTGCTCTTACTGTTACCTTGCTCTGGGAAATCATAAAATGATGTTATGCTTCTAACTTGTGCCTATAATATGGATGCATGAATGTATAAATTTCATCTCAAATCATGGGTGTACATATGTCATCATGCAGATCTTTAACTTGGCACGTGTGCTTATGCAATGATATGTTATGTATGCAGTGTTATGCATACTAAAAAAAGTCTTAGTGCATGCTATGAGCGGCGTACACATACAAAGTTATGCATCACATACTACATAATATTGTATGTAACGAAGAAAAGAAAACACGCTAATGAGCATCCATGTGATGATGGTTATGCATCTCATACTACATAATAGTCACATGTTGCCACCTATGGTGAGTCCATATACAAACACATATTATGCATCTCATACTACATAATATGCCTCGTATACTTCTTATCATGCTATGAGTGTAGTGTTCGTGCTTCCATCAAAATCTACTGATGACATATTGGTGTGTGTATGCAATGTAATGATACGATTAGAGTTTTGCTTAAGGGGAAGTTGTTCGACTGGCTTGTCAAACCAACCAACCCTCTTGCAAAACCTGCCTCTGATACCAACTGTCACGACGCGCATTTTATCTGCATTCAAAAATACGTCAGAGTAGAGAAACTACGTGTCGTGATGCCACGCCATGCAGGGGACAACTGCAGACGCTCAGGCAATCCATCCTCACATTTACTTCAAGTAAAAGATTTATAACTTTTAGTTAAAAACAATGCACATAAATTAATAGAGTTGATGACCGTGTCCCTCGGTCGGGTGGACTACTAGTCCATAGGTGAGAAAAATATATATTTTACGTGGCGGAAAATACTGAGTTAGCTCATTTGTTAACCTACGTGAGAGTGAGGGTCCAGTATCATAAAATGATGATGTGACTCTTACATTTACTATATATATATATATATATATATATATATATATATATATATATATATATATATATATATATATATATATATATATATATATATATATATATATATATAGAAATCTTTTGTACGCTTAAAGGTAGTAGATTTAGTAGTTGAAGTCATGCCATGTCCATATTCCAGAATGCAGTTTTGCATACTTTAAAATAACTAAATGCATCTTAACATAAATCCTTCCCAGAGAGCAAGAATTATCAGGTAAAAAGTAACAGCAGTAACATCAGCAAGTAGTCCATCACAGAAAAGTCAAAGTCTATGGACGTCAACAACTGACACGAACCCATAGTAAAATCTGACAAGTCTAAACAAAGACAACTACCTCAAGCTCAGAGGTGGAATCAAACGGCCGCAGACACCAGCAGCACCAAAAGCCCAACACTGTCAGTTAAACCTGGTACAGCTCTGATCCTGGGGCATTCAAAAGAAGAACACCTCAGAAGCAAGTCACAAGTAGTGCAAGAGTAAAAGCAGACTACACAAACCTCAAAGTGAAGGAGAATAAAAAGCGACTGCAACAAAACGGTCAGCAGAGTAAAAGTAAGCAACAGTAAAACTTGCCGAGCAAGAAAGGCTAAACACATTAACAAGACAGAACAAGCACCAGTAACAGAAGTTCAATCTTTCATTAATAATTACTATGCCGAGGGAGAAACCCCAACGCGCATAGTCTATCTGAGCATTAAGCACTATGCCGAGGGAGGACCCCAACACAGACAGTTCATCTGAGTGTTAAACACTATGCCGAGGGAGGACCCCAACGCGCACAGTTCATCTGAGTATTACACACTATGCCGAGGGAGGACCCCAACACACACAGTTCATCTGAGTATTAAACACTATGCCGAGGGAGGACCCCAACGCGCACAGTTCATCTGAGTTCCTTTAGTTACATAATTATACAAGCAGGGTTCATTTGTTTTTTTATTCATCATAAACTCAAGGGATAATCAACCAAGTGGACTGCATAAGAGCATTTCAAGGTACAACAAGTAAAGTTTAATAAGAAAAACGAACAAGATGACTCGATGATTATAACAGCACGACAAACAATTTGTTTACCAATTCAATGGACCAAAATTTTGGGGTTAAGGCTTTAGAGACATCATGTCACAATTCCAGGAATAGCGGGGGGGGGTGAGAAAAAGTTAGGATTTCAGGACAAGTATCTCAACAATCGAAACATAACAAACTCAAACAAGTGTAGAAAATGGCAAAAATTTAGAATCAAGAACAAGAGGGAGAGCAAGAACACCACTTGCCTCGATTTACAGGAAAAAAACTCTCCAAATCTCCACACGTCGCGATAGGAGCCGAAATTTGGACGAAAATGTCCGAAATAACGGTTAGGGCCGAAAACCCTAACAAGAAAATCTCGAGAAACGGGGAAGAAATTACCATGAGGGCGCAGCTCTCGATGAGAGTTTTCCAGATCTACGATCGGTTGGAAATTTCGAGCACCGGAGCTCCGTCGGTGGTCACCGGAAGAAGCACGGACGAACAACCTTCTCCTCACACGCCGCTCTAGTACGGAAGACAGGAAAAATTCTAGGTCGGCTTAAAGATTAAGGAGAAGCAGAAAGTATAAATACTCAATAACAGAGAGGACCGAGTTCAACAAAACCGGCCCGGCAGTGTCGACACCACTGTGTCGACACCCGACGGCAGTGTCGACACCACTGTGTCGACACCCGACGGCAGTGTCGACACCACTGTGTCGACACCCGACGGCAGTGTCGACACCACTATGTCGACACCCGACGGTAGTGTCGACACCACTGTGTCGACACTCGACGGCACAACGGTGTCGACATAACTGTGTCGACACCCGACGACTCAGCTCAGCAGTGTCGACACAACCGTGTCGACACCAGACCGCTCAGCTCGACGAACTCAACACCCAGAACCGCTAGACCTACAGCGAGCTCCGCTCAACGCTTCGTCGAGCTCAGCACGAAAATCGTCGAGTTGAGCACGACGATCGTCGACCTCCAAATAACACCCAGAGAAACTAACAATCGTCGAGCTCCGCTCGATGATCGTCGAACTCCAAGCAGCGCACAGAAGAAACCAACAATCGTCGAGCTCCTCTCGACGATCGTCAAACTCCAAACAGCGCCCAGAAAAGAAAAGCGATCGTCGAGCTCCGCTCGACGATCGTCGAACCCAGACAACGACCAGAAAGGAAAAGCGATCGTCGAGCTCCGCTCGACGATCGTCGAACCCAGACAGTGACCAGAAAGAAAAAGCGATCGTCTAGCTCCGCTCGACGATCGTCGAACCCAGACAGCACCAGAAAGGAAAAGCGATCGTCGAGCTCCTCGAACCCAGACAGTACCCAGAGAATAAAATAAAATAAAATCAAACATAATAAGGTTGGTTCGACGAAACTGGACGAGCAAGACAAAAATCAATCAATTAAATTTTTCAAATGTGAAATTTTCCGTTTCTGCCAAAGATTCATGAATTCAGCCGACTTAATCGAAAAGACGCGAAAACGCACTATCGGCGACGCGCCATTAACTGCACGCTAAAGTAACGCCCTTACGTCATTATGATGTCAACAAGAGGAGTAAATAATGCCGAAAAAAACAGGGGCGTTACAATCACAATGAAGCTTCACAGCCTCCTGAGAAACCTGCAGCTCTGCGGTAAGACCCTTGAGCCAAATGGCTTCCTTCGCGACCTCCACCGCAGCGATATACTCCGCCTATGTAGTGGACAGAGCGACTATATCCTTCAAAGTAGCCTTCCAACTTATGGGACCTCCACCTAGAAAGAAAATGTATCCGGTCGTGGATCTTCTTCTATCTAGGTCGCTCGCGTAGTCGGAATCTACATAGCTCTCTAACACACCCACAACATCACTCTTCCTGAAGAGTAATCCGACGTTGGGTGTCCCGTTCAGATATCGCAAAGTCCATTTGACAGCTTCCCAATGCTATCGCCCTGGATTTGCCATATATCTGCTCACGACGCTCACTGCCTGAGCGATGTCTGGTCTAGTGCAGATCATCGCATACATCAGGCACCCCACCGCATTCGCATACGGTACACTCGACATCTCTTGTCGTCCCTTCTCAGTGGTAGGGCACTGAATGGAAGATAACCGAAAATGTTGTCTCAAGGGGGTTGAGACAGCCTTGGAGTCACTCATACTGAATTTCTCCAATATCTTCTTAATATACCCAGTTTGAGATAACCAGAGCATGTCACGCTCTTTGTCTCGCCGAATCTCCATCCCAAGGATCTTCTGCACATGTCAGAGATCTGTCATCTTGAACTCCGAGCGCAGCTTCTCCTTTAATAAGGAGATCTCCTGGGCTGATTTGCACGCGATTAACATGTCATCGACGTACAACATCAGAATTAAGATATCCCCATTCGCCAGGAATATAAAATACACACATGTCGTACTGACTCCTGGTGAGCCCCAATGAAGCCATAAAGACATCGAACCTTCGGTTCTACATCCTCGGTGATTGCTTCAAGCCGTAGAGAGATGCTCAAAGCTTGCACACCTTCTTTTCATTGTCGGGTTTCACAAACCCCTCAGGTTGCAATATATAGATCACCTCATCTAGAATCCCGTAAAGAAATGCAGTCTTCACGTCCAATTGCTGCAACTCCACATCGTGGAGTACCACTAAGACAATCAATAACCTAATGGAGCAATGCTTTACGACAGGTGAAAAAATTTCTTCGAAATCTATGTCTTTCTTTTGCGCAAAGCCTTTCGCGATGAACCTGGCCTTGTATCTCAAGGGTTCCTTCCCGGAAGTAGACTCCTTCTTCCGGAATACCCATTTGGAGCTAATCGCCTTAGCTCCTTTCGGGAGATATACAAGCTACCAAGTTTTATTCTTATGGAGAGACTCAATCTCTTACTCCATGGCCGCCATCCACTGAGAGCTTTCCTTGCTCTCGATGGCTTCCTTGTAGGATCTGGGGTCGGAGGAGATCATATGGAAAGCGTATGCTAAAGAATCCTGTAACCCGAGAGGCACTCTGACCTCTCGCCTAGCCCTTCCCCAAGCAATCGTATACGGCTCCTCCTGAGCGGGCTGTATAGTGTCAGATCCATCAGATTCGGAAGAATCATCCTGATGATCGGTCCTGCTAGTACCCTCATGCTCCACTCCCCGATTTGCAGCTCTGCTACTACACTCGAGCTCCACCTCCACTGGTGGACTCGGAGTCTTCTCCACCTCCTTCGCTTGGGCTGAGACTTCTTCAATATAGAAGCCTCATCAAACACCACATCGCGCCTCACCTCAGTCTTTTTGGTCTCGGGATTCCACAACTTGAATCCTTTAGTGCCGGTCTTTCGACCCAAGTAAATGCACTTCCTGGACTTGGCATCAAGCTTCGTCCGCTCTGTGTCCGGCATTAGGGTGCATATAAGACATCCAAAGATATAGATGTCAGAATACATGACTGGCGTACCTGACCATACTTCCTATGGGCACTTTAAATCTAGTGACATCAATGGGGATAGATTCACTAGATACTGTGCAGTGCTCACCGCCTCAGCCCAGAAGGGCTTGGGAAGGTCTGCATATAGACGCATGCACATGGTGTACAACCCCGTATCCGATGAGCGGGGTGAACCAGGAACAAGGCTAACCGGCTCAGATTACCAAGGCCCCAGGCGAGCTCGGCAGAGAAACCCGAGCCCGAGCTCGGCGTTCGTCGACCCCGAGATCGGCATTCATCGAGCTCATTCTAGGTTTCGTCGAACCGAGATCGACTACTGATAGCCGACCGATGGGCGAGCTCGTCGTCCCAGCTCGCACTCGCGCAAAATAGCTCGACAAAATCAAGCGAGCAGGATCTGCCGAGGTGGCCAGACTCCCCAGCTCGCCCAGATCTATGAGGTACTTTTTACTGTTTTGCCCCCCCTGGTTTGCCCATAACCCTGCAAAACAGCGGAGTTTGGCTGTTGGCAGACCCAACCAAGGGGTTTTTTGGTAACTTCAGGTCAGTTCTGTTTGGTTATTGATAGTTCAAATTTTGAAATCTATAAATAGGACCCAAGGGGTACCCCAGAAGGCAGGTTGCCTGTGCTCTCTTGCTCCAGTTTTCAAGTGCTTTTTGAGAGTACCTTAGCTCGGCCTTTGGCTAAGGAGGGGAAGCTCTCTCAGATCTTCCGGGTGTGTGGTGGGTCCTCCCCGCCGAGCCCTTGGATCGGTTCTCCCTTGTTTCTTTTGTTGTTTTGCTTGCAGGAGTGAAGTAGGTACACGATCACCCCTTCCTCGAGGGTGAACTCCACAGGAGATCGATTTTTGGTTTCAACACCTGGCCCTCTATAGAAGCATCCTATTCATCCTTTCGGCGACGTCGTTCTGCTGCGGCGTGCCAGGGATGGTGAAGTGCCTAGTGATACCCTCCTGACCACAATACCCCTGAAACTCCGACGATGTATATTCGCCACCGTTGTCGGATCTCAGATACTTCACCCTCTTCCCCATCTGGTTCTCCACCCGGGTCTTCCAGATCTTGAACTTTTCAAACACTTCGGATTTTTGTTTGAGGAAGTAGACCCAAACCTTCCTGGAGTAATCGTCGATGAATGTCACGAAATAACTCGCGCCTCCAAGTGACGACACCAGGGCTGGCCCCCATACATCCGAGTGTATATACTCCAGGACGTCCTGACTGCGCCGACTCGATGTCATAAACTTGACCTTGTGCTGCTTTCCTAGAACGCAGGTCTCACAGAAGTCAAGTCTGCATGTTTTGACTCCCTTCAGGAGACCTCTACTATGCAGCTCTACGAGACCTCTTTCACTTATGTGGCCAAGCCTAGCATGCCACAGCGCAGAGGTATCCTCATCAGACATCACGACAACGACCGCATCACCAGCTATCGTGGTGCATATCAACCTATAAAGCGTATCAGTACGCTCCCCCTTCATGACGACTAGTGCACCTCTCTTCACCCTGATAAATCCTCCCTCGCCGGTATAGGAATACCAGGTTGCCTCTAAGGTACCTAAGGAGATCAGGCTCTTCCTTAGGTCAGGCACATACCTCACATCGGCGAGTGTTTGAATCGCTCCATCGAACATTCTGATCCGGATAGTCCCAATCCCCATAGTCCTGCACTCAGAGTTGTTTCCTATCAGGACCCGACCGCCATCGCACTCCCTGAAAGTGGTAAACCACTCTCTACGTGGGCACATGTGATATGAACACCCAGTGTCCATGATCCACTTGTGCGTGATCTCATGACTATGTGACACGTGTAAGACATCCGCATCGCTATCATACCCGGCTGCTAGAGCGGCCTGCTGAGGCTCAGGTGCTTTGCCCTTGAGTTTCCACTTAGGGCAGTTCACCTTCCAATGACCCTCCTCCTTGCAAAAGTGACATTTGTTGTTCTTGCCTCTGGACTTCGATCTAGGTCGGGAGTCCTTCTTGCCTTGCTCCTTCGATCTCCCTCGGGATGGGTCTCTGCTCTTCACTAGCAGACCCTCGCTCGCCCTCGATCCGGAACCGCTCCTCTTCTCATTTGAAAGAAGCATCATCACCACTTCCTCCATCTTAAGGGTATTATTCCCATACAAGATGGTGGTGACTAAATGATCGAACGAACTCGGGAGTGGGGACAAGAGGAGAAGAGCCTGGTCTTCCTCCTCGACCTTCACATCCATACTCCACAGCTGGGATACCAGCTTGTTGAACACATTCATATGGTCCAACAACTGCGTTCCCTCGGACATCCTTAAGCTATACAATTGTTTCTTAACGTATAGCTTATTCGTAAGCGATTTAGACATATAAAGCTCTTGGAGCTTTTTCCATAGATCCGCAGTATTCTGCGCCTCGACTATATTGTACATGACCTCATCTGCCAAGCACAGTTGTATGGTGATGATGGCCTTGAGATCCAGCTCATCTCACTTGTCATCGTCCTTCACCTTGGTCTTCTCCTTTCCAAGGAGTGCCTTATGAAGTCCCTGCTGCACGAGTACGACCTTTATGCGCTTTTGCCAAAGGCCAAAATCAATCTTGTCATCGTATTTTGGAATCTCGAATTTGCCCGCCATTGAATTTGCTCACTGGTCCGAAAGACGAACCTAGCTCTGATACCAATTGTTGTACAATTGGCACCGACCCGCGAGTACGGAACTCGTCGCGGACAATAGCAACGAAAGCAAATTTTTGAGCAAAAAGTGGTGCGCACCAAACAATAATATCAGTACGAGATTCCAAAACACTGCAAACACAAGAGATTTACGTGGTTCGGAGTTAAGCTCCTACATCAATGGGGAGAGAGCGCCGGATCTACTAATCAAAAAATATTCGATTACAACACAGGCACTCAACGATGCTCAGCGGATCGACACTAACCTAGAATAGGAATGAAAGAACAACAAAAAACAAGAGAGGGAAGAAAACTACCCTATGCCGGCCGCAAGAAATGGCCAATCAGAGCCGCCGCTGCAGCCCCCTTTTCCTCTGATCGGTGCCGCCGTTGCAGCCCCCTTTTCTCCCCTAGACGCTGCAGGCGAGAGACCGCCGCAGCCTAGATGTCTTCGAAGAAGAAGGAAAAACGCTGCCTGCCCTTGCCACCGCCGGATCTCCAAGATCGCTGGAGAAGAACCCTAGATCAGGTGGACCGATCCTCGCCGAAGAAGAACCACCGTCCCAAGATCGCCGATGTCACCGCTGGATGAAGCTGCCGCTCCTTCTTCCCGATGCCGCCGCTGATCCTCGCCGGAGAAGAAGATCCGGCCCAAGATCGGGCCCTATGCACACCGATCGTCGCCGGAGAAGAACCGCCCGATGCCGCCGCTTCTCCCTCCCGATGTCGTCGCTCCTTCTTCGTCCCGATGCCGCAAGGAGAACAGATGTCGCCGCTCGATCGTGTCCCGAAGCCGCCGCTGAGCCTCGCCCGATGTCGTCGCTCTCCTTCTGGATGCTGCCGCCCTCTTCCTCTTTCGCTCGTTCTGATTTTCTCCCGATTAGGTTTCTCTCGGTTTTCTGATTAGGTTAGGTTCCTGTAATGATATATATATATATATATATATATATATATATATATATATATATATATATATATATATATATATATATATATATATATGCCAGTGTTCAAATGCGAATATATTCGCATTTGATCACGTGCGAAGAAGCAATCTCCGCCGTCCGGCAAAGAGAGACGCGTGATCCTCCGCAGCCCGTTGGCTTCCTGGCCAGGACTGCAACCGGCGGTTGCGGGCTCGCCGGCCACCGGCCGCCCTGGGAAAAAAATTTGCAACGCCTGTGGTCGCTGCGGTCGGCCACCAGCCTCCCGAGGTTCGTCGGCGAACCCAGGCCGGTCGGTGGCTGGCGAGGCCGCAGCCACCGCTGTCTTTGCTGGTTTCGCACTGGATCCCGCCCGCATCCCAAAAAGAAACGGCGGTGGTGGCTGCTGTCTCGCCGGCCACCGGCCTCCGGAGGTTCGTCGGCATGCCCGCCGGCGAACCCAAGCCGGTCGGTGGTCTGCGAGGCCGCAACCACCGCCACCGTTGTTGGTTTCGCACTGGATCCCGCCCGCCAAAAAGAAGAACGGTTGGATCACTGTAGCGGATATAGGAACGGCCGGATTTCGCTCTTCGCACATTCGCACGCGAATTTGTTCGCATAGGAACAGGACCCTATATATATATATATATATATATATATATATATATATATATATATATATATATATATACACGCAATAAGAAATAACTGAACCGGTCCTGGACCGGGTCTGGAGCATCAAAACAACAGTTCCATCCAGTATCGGTCTGATTCCGTCTGTTCCGCCCATGAGCTCTGTATTCCAGTTTCGTCTAGTCAATACATGTTATGGGCGAGGGGGGATGTTAATTATGATCTCACACTGCCAATCAACTCTGCTCTGATCAGTTTATATGACAAGACACTCCTCACCTGTTAAGTCGGTTTTTCAGGTTGAGTTAGGCCTAATCTAACACCACCAACGCCTGCCTCGGCGATTCCTCTCCGACGCCCGTCCTCCCTCAGCCGGCGAGATTTCTATGCCCGTCCTCGATCTCCCTCCTGTAGGTATTGCCTTTCTTCTTCCTGCTCTTCCTGGACTTCTTCTTCCTCCCCCTCTTCTTCTTCCTCCTCTTCTTACCTTTCATTTCAGATTTAGGGCAAGTTCTGATTTCTTCCTGGACTTCTTCTTCCACTTGTACTCCAAAAATGATCTGGACAATTAGAATCCGTGCAATGAAATGATCTGGGCAATGATATTGTTTCCCAACTATATCAGGGGATGATTTGTAGTTATATTGTTGTTCTTCACTATTCACTGTTGTTCTTCTCATTTGCAGTTATATTGTTTCCCAACTAGTGTCTCAAAATTATTGTTTTAAATACAAAAGCAAATTAGTTATACTGTTTTTTTTAATTTTGTTTTATGCTATTTTTGTTTGTCTTTAATCATAAAAAATTAAACTGCAGACTGCACCATTGTTTTGTCAAACAGCTCAACAACTTCTCCGTTTGAAACAACACTCTAACAACTGTTTTTTCAAACAATTTCACAAAGTCGGCACCATTCTGCAAAACAGCTGATTATTATACCGCTGCTTCCCACCACTGTTTCTCCAGTCGCTAGGCGCTGCAGCCGCGCAAAACAGAGTCTTAGTTATTTGGGATAGTTCTTTTTACACAGTTGATGAAGAATCCATTTTAATTGAGCAGTTTTTTGGAGAGCTGCCCATCCCTCGCGTTAGCTCTAGTAAAAGTGCGTTCCTGACATTTTTTTCGATTTTGCATCCCGTGTTCCCCTTGCGGCTTCTCCCTAAATGGCGACTTCGCATCCCTTCCCCCGCCGTCGACCCCGCCTTTTTGCATCCCATCCCCCGCCGTCGACCCCGCCTTTCGCATCCCATCCCCCGCCAGACTCCCTCATGACGCTGAAAAGTATCTAGGCGAGCCGTCGACCCTACCATTGACAACCTCCCTCCTCCCGTCGATGGACACGAGAGCGTCTCCTCTCCGGCCTCTTCTCCAGCCGAATCTCATTCTTCTCCGGCAAGATCCCCTCTCCGCCGAGCAACCTTCATATTTGGCGGAGATCCATCACCCTCCATGGCCGAGAACCTCAAACTTTTTCAAGCCCTAGCTATCTGAATCCAGTTTTTCTATCAAATAGTTTGCAGTTCTATGTGTAGAACAAATAAAATTCTTTATGATAGATCGGAAGTTGACGAACGACGGTTTGCTCAAAACCAATACTACCGTGCCAAATGCAGCCTTAGAACAATAATTCTATTAGCTACATCTTAATTTGCCAGAAAGTTCAAAACCAAGGCTAAAAATGATGTGTTAATCATATGCTTGAAATTTTGTGACCAGATCAAGCGGTAAAAAGCTCTCAACTCCGGTTTTGGAATTTTTTTATCAAATCAAATTGCTAACAAAATATTTATACCCAAATTAAAGGAACTTATGATAATTTTTTTGATGATATTATACTTCTCATCTCTAACATGAAAAATCACATACAACAATTACATTTATGTCACTGTTGCTGGATAACTCGATGCTCCGGTCGGACCGGATTCAATTGGACCGTCTTAGCTTGCGGAGCGGTCGAGTGCGCACACAGTTAGAGAAAATGAAAGGTTGACCCAAGATATGATGACATGAAAAAACCTCTCAACTGGGTAAAAAAACCACGTGACCAAGTTTGTGCCGGTCAAAGTCCACTAATTGCGCGTGATAACAATGTGTTCGGAGAATCGGGGGCGACAGACCGCTCCCCGTTACAGCTTGGGTGAGAGAGAGACTTCAGCTCCCAGCGGGCAACAGGCTGCTCCGCGGGAGCGACTTGGACACTGAAATCCGAGGTGTGCCTATGGTGCTTTGAAGTTTGGAGCGCGACCTCGGCGCGCGTCTGCTTGCAGGGGTCGTCTTCCTCCTTCTACTCGCTCCGGGACTTAGGCGTTTTCCTGCTGCTGGTGCGCTGGTGGCTCGAGGCGACTGGAGGATGACCCGAGAGAGGAGTCCGACAGAGCTCTCGCCTGAGAAAGAAGATGACCGGGAGCCAAAACGTTAATTATGAGCAGTCCCAGGGGCTCCTTTTATAGCCTTCTGGCGGGCCCCACCACTAACTTAGTGGGTTAGTGGGTGGTTACCCACCGGATCGGACGGCGAGGAGAGCCCATGTAACGACCTCCCCAGCCCACGCTCGCAAGGACGGCTGCCGGCACCCCCAGCACCACACTCGAAAGGGTTCAGCCTAACCAGGTCTACAGACCATGCACCCTAACCCCTCTCCATTCACAGACGGGTTGTTGAGGCCGGGGATCGAACCTGAGACCTCCTTGATAAAGAGTTTTCAAACCACTCCCCATCACCAACTCAGTTGAGCCACGATCGTACCAAACCACTCCCCATCACCTCCAGTTCAACACGATCGTACCAAACATATAAAGATTGATAGATTTTTTTTATTAAAGAAAAGCTTGATAGCGGGCTACTGGAGTTGAGCCACGTACCGACAAAGGGGCAGGTTGCAGACTACTTGACTAAGTGACTTAGTTCAGAGGATATGATCAGGGTTGTAACAAGATGGGCTTAGTGAATATCATTTGCCAATATTGAGAAGGAGTGTTGTAATATGTATGTGATGAGTAACCTATAAATAACCAAGATGTGGCCCTAATAATACTAGTTTTGTTTCAACTGAAATTCGACGTGTTGGTTTACGAGGGACTCACGGGTCCCGCTCAATCGAGGAGGTCTCAGGTTCGATCCCCGACCTCAACAACCCGCCTGTGGATGGAGAGGGGTTGGGGTGCATGGTCTGCAGACCTGGTTAGGTTGAACCCTTTCGAGCGTGGTGCTGGGGGTGTCGGCGGTCGTCCTTGCGAGCGTGGGCTGGGGAGGCCGTTACAAAAAGTGCACTTTTTTAACGGCCTCCCCAGCCCACGCTCGCAAGGACGGCCGCTGGCACCCCCAGCACCATGCTCAAACCCGAGACCTCCTTGATAAGGAGTTTTCAAACCACTCCTCATCACCAACTGAGCTGCAGCTCAGTTGGTGATCAGGAGTGGTTTGAAAACTCCTTATCAAGGAGGTCTCGGGTTCGATCACCGGCCTCAACAACCCGCCTGTGATGGAGAGGGGTTGGGGTGCATGGTCTGCAGACCTGGTTAGGCTGAACCCTTTCGAGCGTGGTGCTGGGGGTGCCGGCGCCCGTCCTTGCGAGCGTGGGCTGGGGAGGCCGTTACAAAAAGTGCACGCTCGCAAGGACGGCCGCCGGCACCCCCAGCACCACGCTCGAAAGGGTTCAGCCTAACTAGGTCTGCAGACCATGCACCCCAACCCCTCTCCATCCACAGGCGGGTTGTTGAGTTCGGGGATCGAACTCGAGATCTCCTTGATAAGGAGTTTTCAAACCACTCCTCATCATCAACTGAGCTCCCGAGACCTCCTTGATAAGGATTTTTCAAACCACTCCTCATCACCAACTGAGCTGCAGCTCAGTTGGTGATGAGGAGTTGTTTGAAAACTCCTTATCAAGGAGGTCTCGGGTTCGATCCCCGGACTCAACAACCCGCCTGTGGATGGAAAGGGGTTGGGGTGCATGGTCTGCAGACCTGGTTAGGCAGAACCCCTTCGAGCGTGGTGCTGGGGGTGCCGGCGGCCGTCCTTGCGAGCGTGGGCTGGGGAGGCCGTTACAGCCCACCACGATCGGACGGCGGGCAAACCGTCGATTATGACCGGGCGGCCGGGCGGCCAGGCGGCGACGACGGTCGGCCAGTGGCCAGGCGGCGGCCTGGGCGTCGGCGGCCTGGCCGGTAGCCGCGGCCTGCCAGGCTGCGGCCTGGGCGTCGGCGGCCTGGCCGGTAGCCGCGGCCTGCCAGGCTGCAGCCTGGGCGTCGGCGGCCTGGCCGGTAGCCGCGGCCTGGCGGCCCGGCCGGAGGCCGCTGCCCGGCCGGAGGTGGACTGGCCGGCGGCAGCGGCCTGGCCGGGGCTGCGGCCAGGCCGGTGGCGGGCCGGCCGCGGCCAGGTTGGCGGCGGCCCGGCCGGCCGTGACCTGGCCAGTGGCGGCCTTGCAGTGGCCAGGCGGCAGCCAGGTTGGCGGCGGCCGGCCAGTGGCCATGTGGCGGCCTGGCTGGCGGTTTTCGACCCAAATGGGGCGGTTTACCCAAGTGAGGGGAGGGTTGAGCCCCACCCCCATGTTTCCCTCATTATGAGGAGTTCATGGGAGGTGGGGTTGACTAGTCAACCCCATGATCTCCATTTTATGGGGGGAATTCTTCCTATAAATAGTGGTGAAACCCATCAATTGCCCCCCAAATTCTTATTGTTGGAGAGCGAAGCGAGCGAGAGAAGAAGGATTTTCCTTTTGTTATCCTTTTTCCCACTGTCATGACAACCTCCGACGAGAAGGTGGAGGCGGCGAAGGGCAGCGTTTCGAAGGTACCTGGAGCAAGTTTGCCGAAGGAGAGTCGGCCGGCGAAGACGCCTAACGCGGCCACTCACGCCCAGGCCGCGCGCGCTCAGGCCGCGCTCGCCCAGGCCGCGCGCCCAGGCCGCGCTCGCCCAGGCCGCGCTCGCCCAGGCCGCGCTGGCCCAGGCCGCGCTGGCCCAGGCCGCGCTGGCCCAGGCCGCGCTGGCCCAGGACGCGCTCGCCCAGGACGCGCTCGCCCAGGCCGCGCGCGCCCAGGCCGCGTGCGCCTGTCCTGAGTCAACCCCCGAGTTGCAGATTCTCGCATCCCCAGTTCCTCAAACGCCTTTTGAGGCAGCTGCCCCGCGGATGTCCTCTTCCTTGAGGGCAATGAGCGATGCGGTGAGTGTCTTGACTCGTTGTGAAGAATCTTTTCCACATTTTTTCATTTTTTTTCATTATTTGTTGTTAACCTCGGCCTTTTTTCTTGTGCAGATAGAGACCCGGGCCCAGATTGCGGTAACCTGGAATGACCATTATGTGAGGTTGAAAGATGAGGTATCTTGCTCTTCGGGAGAAGCTCCGGTTGACGTCAAGCTCGCTTGCCTCCTTGAAGGAGGAATATGACCGGGACATTGTGTGGTTCCACCGGACCGGGTCAACGCTGAAATTCGAGCTAGAGGATGCACGTGCAGCCTTGGAGGTGGAAAAAACCCTGGTGTAGAGGAACACCCAAATGTTGAAGCACTCAAAGGAGGAGACTTCGGGCTTAGAGACCCAGTTGCAGGCGACACGAGAGGAAGCACCGAACTTGAGACTCAGCTACGAGCGACAAAGGCCCAAGTGGAGATAATGTCTTCTGATAGCCACGTGTCGGTCAGGCTGAGCATATTATTCGAAACTCAAAAATCGCTCGAAAATCATTCAAAAATTGGGCCGAATCGGAATCGGTTAAAATTGGTTCCAACTCAATTTGAGTCGATTCAATTTGACTCGAATCTAATTTCGAGTCGATTTCGAGCCAGCCCTGAATCGCTCGAAATATGATTCGAATCAACTCGAATTAAATAAAAAAATTATATATTTATTAATATATTCTTATTTTAAGATTAAAAATAACCAAATTTATACCTAAATAAAAAGAATGAAGGCTTTAAGTGTTTCATTTGCTGAATTTATAGGTTGCCCAATTTTATTTTGAGCAAAATAGGAATAAAACGAGAAATTGCTAACTTTCGAGCCGACTTGATTCGATTTCGAGCGGACTCGATTCGATTTTGAGCAGACTCGGAATCGAGCCATTTCGAGTCGAGCCGTCTCGACTCGAAATTAATTTCGATTCGAGTTGATTTCGAGCCGAGTTCGAGTCGAAAATTTCAATTTCGAGTCAAGACAAAATCGCTCGAACTCGACTCGATATCAGCCTTACATGTCAGAGTTGAAGCCTGCGGGACTTGCAGAATACTTGGAATCATTGGACTACATGCAAGACCGTAGTTTGATTGCAGAGGAGGTTCGTGACGAGATTTGGTCTAAGGAGGTGGAGCCCTAAATGGACGATGTTTATGAGTTAGCGCTCTGGCGCGGTGTCTCGAAGGCCCTCCGCCTGATTAGCAAGAGCTTGGGATGTGACACATCCGACCTCGGCTTTGCGGATGTTTCAGAAGACGGGCATTCTGGCTCGGATGATGAGTAGTAGCCTCATTCACATTTAGTTGTCTCGTTGGTCGTATTGTATTTTGCTTTTTGTTCAGTATTTGTTATTGTTGTCCTTAGGCTCTGATCGCCCTTTTTGTATCATTCCAGCTACTTTGTATGACATTGTTTTTTACGTCATCTTAGCTGTTTCGTTTGCACGGCTCTGCTCCGTGGCTTTGTTTGCGCTGATGCTCTAGTCCATGGTTTTGTTTGCGCGGCGCAGCCCGGGGCTTTGTTTGCACGACTCAGGTCCACGACTTAATTTGCACGAGTCAGGTTCGTGGCTTAGGTTGCACGGCTCAGGTCCGTGGCTTTTTCGTGAAAGGGGGCAAACACTTGCGAGGTTTCACGAGTCAGGCTCGCAGCTTAGGTTGCACGACTCAGGTCCGCGGCTTTGTCGCGAAAGGGGGGCAAGCCCTTGCGAGGTTGCAGGAGTCAGGCTCGCGGCTTAGGTTGCACGGCTCAGGTCCGCGGCTTTGTCGCGAAAGGGGGGCAGGCCCTTGCGAGGTTGCACGAGTCAGGCTCGCGGCTTAGGTTGCACGACTCAGGTCCGCGACTTTGTCGCGAAAGGCGGGCAGGCCCTTGCGAGGTTGCATGAGTCAGGTTCGCAGCTTAGGTTGCAAGACTCGGGTCCGCGGCTTTGTCGCGAAAGGAGGGCAGACCCTTGCGAGGTTGCACGAGTCAGGCTCGCGGCTTAGGTTGCATGGCTCAGGTCCGCAGCTTTGTTGCGAAAAGGGGACATGCCCTTGCGAGGTTGCACGAGTCAGGCTCGCGGCTTAGGTTACACGGCTCAGGTCCACGGCTTTGTCGCGGAAGGGGGCAGGCCCTTGCGAGGTTGCATGAGTCAGGCTCGCGGCTTAGGTTGCACGGCTCAGGTCCGCGGCTTTGTCGCGAAGGGGCGCAGGCCCTTGCGAGGTTGCACGAGTCAGGCTCGCGGCTTAGTTTGCGTGAGGGCTGCTCGCGGCTTCTTCGTGAGGGGGGCAGGCCCCCACGGGGTTTGAGAGTGTCACCCTTCCTGTTTGAATATACAAGATTTGCAGCAACATAATGTAATACTTGAATAAAGATAACTTGTGCGGGGCCAGGCCCCCCGGCTCACACACATCATAAAGTCTTTTGTTACAAAATACGCTACACAATCAGAAAAACATAAAGCAGGAAATCATTGATAAAATCGGCACAAGTTTTGCGCATTCAAGTGCGGGGAGAGTCTTTCCTTCGGCTCTGCGTAGCCTGTATGTTCCTGGTTTAACCATAGCCGTGACGACGAAGGGGACTTCCCAGGTTGGAGATAGCTTGTCGCCATGCGTTCCTTTCCCAGCCGCTTCCAGAGTGCGGAGGACCAAGTCTCCCACGTTGATCGGTCGGGGCTTCACCCTGCGGTTGTAATAGCGGGTTGTGCGTTGCTGGTAGGCTGCAGTACGGAGAGCGGCTTCTTCACGGATCTCAGAAATCAAATATATATTGTCTCGGAGAGCGTCGTCGTTCGTCTGGAGGTTGAAGTTGGAGACTCGGGGGCTTGGAACGCCGATATCGACCGAGATGATAGCTTCAGTACCGTAACAGAGATTGTAAGACGTTTCTCCTGTGGGGGTCCTCTCTATTGTCCGATATGCCCATAGCACGTTGGGGAGCGCGTCGACCCACTGCCCCCCAGCGTCTTCAAGTCGCGCCTTTATTCACTTCAGAATGGTTCGGTTGGTCACCTTGACCTGCCCATTGGATTGGGGGTGCGACACAGCCGTATGTCGCAACTCGATCTTTAAGTCCTCGCACAACTTGGTAAAAGACTTTCCCGTAAACTGAGTGTCATTGTCGGTGATGATAACTGCTGGTATGCCAAAGCGGCAGACAATGTTCTTTCAGACGAATTTTTTCGCGTTCTCCTCTGTAATCTTGGCGAGAGGCTCCGCTTCTACCCACTTGGTGAAGTAGTCGATGGTCATGATGATGAATTTCCTCTGTCCCGAGCCTTGTGGGAAAGGGCCGAGGAGGTCTATCCCCCACTGAGCGAATGACCAAGCTCTTTGCAACGTGTGAAGGTCAACGAGAGGTTGTCGGGGATGTTGGCGTGTAGCTGGCAACTTTTCCACTTCTGCACAAAGTCTGTTGCTTCCTTTTTCATGGTTGGCAAGTAAAAACCTTAGCGTAGGATTTTCCGAGCCAAGGTCTTTCCGCCCAAATGCTCTCCGCAGACTCCTCCATGAACCTCGCGGAGGGTATACTCAGCGTCAATTTCTGTTAAGCACTCCAGGTAGGGCCCCGTGTAGGACCGTTTATACAATTCTCCACCGATCAGTGTGAAGGTGGCCGCCCTCATCCTGAGGCGATGGGCCTCCTTTTGCTCCTCTGGCAGCTGCTGGCTCTCTAAGTAGTCTTCTAATGGAGTGATCCATGACTCTTTGGATTCTTCGATCTCCACCACTTCCCACGACCCCTGGATGCTGGGAAAGACAATTTCTTCAACCCAACGTCTTCTTGACTGATAGCGAGAGGGAGATGTGGCCAGCTTTGACGGGCATCTGCTCGGCTGTTCTGCTCTCTGGGGATGTGGAGAATTTGTGCTTGCAGTATCCGAAGCAAGAGAGATTTCACAGTTGGAGGTACTGGACAAGTGGCTCACTCTTTGCCTCAAAATCTCCTTCTTCTCGGGAGACGACGAGCTAGGAGTCGGAGTAGATTGTTAACTTCTTGATGTGACAATCGATGGTGAGCTTGAGTCCTGCAATTAAGACTTCATATTCTGCTATGTTATTAGTGGCAGGAAACTTCAACCGGATTCTGTACTCTAAAGTGACGAACTCTGGGCTTATGAGAAGCAGCCCAGCTCCGGCGCCTTCTATTCCGGAAGCTCCGTCAACGTACATAGTCCACCCTTGTGCTGTCTCTGTTGGTGCGACTCCTGGCTCTGTTGGCAAGGTATTTTCAACGATGAAATCTGCTAAGACCTGAGATTTAATGATGGTGCGCGAGTGGAAGTGGATGTCAAATTCGCCTAGCTCGACCGTCCACTTAACAAGCCGGCCAGAAGCCTCAGGATTTTGAAGAATAGCGCGGAGGGGTAGCTCGGTCAATACTTTGATGGTGTGAGCCTGGAAGTAGGGACAAAGTTTCCTTGCTGAGAAAGCGAGCTCCAGAGCTGTCTTATCCGCGACCGGATACCGGGTTTCAGTGTCCAAAAGGACCTTACTAAGGTAGTAGATGGGGAGTTGAATCCCTCCTTCATCCTTTACCAACACGAAGCTTAGTGCGGCCGGTGTGATAGCGAGGTACAAAAAAAGAATCTCCCCTGGGGCCGGTTTTGATAGAAGCGGAGGGAGGCCAGATACTGTTTCAGTGACTCGAAAGCCGATTGACATTCGTCTGTCCACTGGAAACCTGTGGTTCTGGCTCCCCAGAGAATCTTGAAGAAGGGAAGGTCTTTATCCCCGGTACGTGCCAAGAACCGAGAGAGTGCTGTGATTCTCCCGTTCAATCGTTGTACTTCTTTAAGGGATCGAGGCGGTGACATGTCTTCCAGGGCCTTAATCTTCTCGGGGTTGGCCTCTATCCCCCGCTGGGTTACCATGAACCCTAGGAAATTCCCTGACGTTGCCCCGAAGGCACACTTAGTGGGGTTAAGTAGGTAGCTCCTGCGTTCTTGAGTCCAAAGGGAATTACTCTGTAACAGTAAACCCCTTTGTCAGTTCAGAAGGCGGTATGCTCCTCGTCCGCATGATTCATTCGAATCTGGTTGTACCCGGAGTATGCATCCATGAAGCTGAGGAGTTTGTGTTCGGCGGTCAAATCAACTAACTGATCAATTCTACGGAGCGGGGAGCTGTCTTTGGGGCAAGCTTGATTGAGGTTGGTGTAATACACGCACATCCTCCATTTTCCTGAAGACTTCTTTACTAGGACAACATTAGCTACCCAGGTAGGGTATTTCACTTCTCTGATGAATTGGCCGATGAGGAGCTTCCCTACTTCTTCTTCAATTGCCTGGAGACGTTCTGGAGCAATGTTTCTCTTTTTCTGGATGACAGGTTTGCATGCAGGGTTGATGTTGAGAGAGTGTCGAATGATGTGAGGATCTATGCCATGCATATCTTCCGGAGCCCAGGCAAAGATATCCTTGTTCTTCTGGAGATAGGCTGTCAATTCCTCTTTCTCTCACTGTGGCAAGAGCGACCCGAGCTGGATGGTGCGAGCCGGGTTCTTTGGAGAAAGGGGGACTTTAATTAGCCCCTCCATAGGCATCCCCCGCTGCAATATCGCCTCGTCGCGCAGGTCGAAGTCGTTGATGTTTAATGTGGTGGCCTTGGTTGGTTGTGCCTGCTTGGAATAGCAATTCCTGGCGGACTCCTGATTGCCGCACACGACTTCGACTCCTCCCGGAGTGGGGAACCTCATGGCTAGGTGAGGAATCGAGGGGATAGCCTTGAAGATGGACTGGACGAGCCTCCCGAAAATGGCGTTGTAGGCGGAGCTTGAATCTACCGCGACGAATTGGACTTCGTGTGTCACTTGCCTTGGAAATTGCCTCATGGTAACTGGGAGGGTAATCATGCCCAGTACTTGGACTGGATGGTTGTCGAAGGCGTACACCGGTCCGTCCTCCGGCGTCAGATGTTGCCTGGAGAGCTTCATGCTCTGAAGGGTGGAGTAGAATAGTACGTCGACCGAGCTTCCGTTGTCGACGAGGATTCGCTTGACATTATAGCCGGGATCCCCGACCCCGGCGCTGATCACAAGAGGATCTTGGTGATGTGTTCGGAGTCTGACGAGGTCTTCATCTCCGAAGGTTATGGCGGTGTCTTGTCTGCACTTCTTGTCTTCATGGAAGCCTCGTTGCGGCCCTATTGAGAGGATTTGAGCCGAAAGGATGGGTGATCCGACAATGGTTTCGATATTTCCAACCATCTTCCTACCACCCGCCCCTCCCGGCGGGACGTCCTGCTGATCTCTGGGTGGCCCGGGCAGGACTTGCCTGTCCTGTATGTGTCCCTGCAAAAACCTTCTGAGAAGTCCTAGACAGACAAGGCGCTCGATTTCTTCCTTCAGGCGGGCACAATCCTCGGTGGTGTGTCCTGTAGTTCGATGAAACTCACAATACTTGGACTAATCGTTTCTGGGGTTATGGGCTGGTTTCCTGGGCCGATGTAGTACTGACACATTTTGGATGGCATATAGTACATTGGTGTGTGTGGTGTTGAGGGGAGTATAATCCCTGGGTGGTTGATCTTTTTGATGGTCTCGTCGGCGCTGCCCGCTCCAGCACCCTTCTTGGAATCTTCCCTCTTGGCGATGAGGGGCTAGCTACTTCTCTCTCCTCCGCTTCTGGGCCCCCTCGAACTGCTGGTGATGGGCTTCGATAGCTTCGTCAGCGGTGATCTAGGCCTCTACCCGATGCACGAGGTCAGGATAACTGAGGACAGTCTCCCTCATCAGTGCTGAGTAGAAGCCGCTGGGACGGAGGCCTCCTAGGAACACCTCCCGCAACAACTCAGGGTCAACTCCTGGAATTTGACGGGCTTCTGCAATAAAACGACGAAAGAGGTCCTTCAGGGTTTCTCCTTCGTTTTGGCGGATCCCGGACAAGTGGGAGGGGTCGCGGACGATCCTGCGATTGGCGATGAACTGGTCGACAAACTGCCTTGTCAGCTCTGTGAAATTGGGGATGGTTCCGGCCCTTAATGAATGGAACCATGTTCGGGACTGGCCTTTGAGAGTGGCTGGAAACACATGGTAGAGCAACTGATTCGGTGCATTGTAGATTCTCATAATGGTGGTGAAGTGGTTAACATGTTCTAGCGGATCGTCTGTCCTGTCGAACGTCTCAATGTTCGAGAGCTTGAATCTGTATGGGATTTGATGGTCCGGAATTGGTGGTGCCAAAGGGGAGCCTTGACAGAGCGGTCGGCGAGCGTGAACATCTCTTCTTCCCACCTGGTGATACTCTTCAGTGATGACCCCTCGAATCTCCTCCCGAGTAAATCTTTCAAGCGGAGGAAGGCGGGCGTCATTGACGAGGTTGTGATGAAGGTGGTCTGCCCTCACCCCTCTCTAGGCCGGGTGAGCGGAACTGGCGGCCTTAGAATATTCTTCGGATCCTTCCTGCCTTGAAGGAACTTCCTGGGTCCTGCGCTGATTAGGCTGTGGTGGTGGGTTAGCTGGTTCTGGTGGCAGCGGGGGAGCAGGAGGTGCTCCCATGTTTCAGAGCAGGGTGAGCATTTCAGTTTGTTGCTCTTCCATCTGGCGAACGCGCCCCTCCAAGGCGGTGACGGGGGCGAAAGCGGCTTCAGCCGTCAGTGGCACGTCCACTAAAGAGTGGGAGCGTGCGGGCTCGACGTGTCCGCCAAGGGCGGACCATTTAGTGGTGCGAGCTCTTCTTTTTGCCATTGAAACATGACTTGGAAGTGGCAAAGCTGGTGATCTTGTTCTTTTGAAGGATGCTGCGAATCGTCGTTCCCACAGACGGCGCCAAACTGTTGTGTGCTAACTTGATGCTCCGGTCAGACCAGATTCAATTGGACCGTCTTAGCTTGCAAAGCGGTCGAGTGCGCACACAGTCAGAGAAAAGGAAGGGTTGACCCAAGATGTGATGACGTGGAAAAACCACTCAACTAGGTAAAAAATCACGTGATCGGGTCTGTGCTGGTTAAAGTCCACTAGTTGCGCGTGATTACAATTTGTTCGGAGAATCGGGGGCGACAGACCGCTCCCCGTTACAGATTGGGGGAGATAGAGAGACTTCAGCTCCCAGCGGGCAACAGGCTGCTCCGCGGGAGCAACTTGGACACTGGAATCCGAGGTGTGCCTCTGGTGCTTTGAAGTTTGGAGCGCGACCTCGACGCATGTCTGCTTGCAGGGGTCGTCTTCCTCCTTCCGCACGCTCCGGGACTTAGGCGTTTTCCTGCTGGTGGTGCGCTGGTGGCTCGAGGTGGCTGGAGGATGACTCGAGGGAGGAGTCTGACAGAGCTCTCGCCTGAGGAAGAAGATGACCGAGAGTCAAAAAGTGAATTATGAGGAGACCATGTGGCTCCTTTTATAGGCTTCTGGAGAGGATTATGGCGGGCCCCACCACTAACTTAGTGGCTTAGTGAGTGGTTACTCACCAGATCGGACGACGAGGAGAGCCCACCAAGATCGGATGGCGGGCAAGTCGCCGATTGTGGTGGGGCGGTCGGGCGGCGGCGGCGGCCGGCCGGCCAGTGGCCAGGCAGCGGCCTGGCCGGCGGCCAGGCCGGCAGCGGCATGGAGGGCTGCGGCCTGGGCGCCGGCGGCCTGGCCGGTAGCCGTGGCCTGACAGGCTGCGGCCTGGGCGTCGGTGGCCGGGCCGGTAGCCGCGGCCTAGCGGCCGCTGCCTGGCCGGCGGCCGCGGCGTGGCCGGCCGCCTGGCCGGCCGTGGCCAGGCCGGCGGCGAGGCGACGGTGGCCAGTCCGGCAGCGACCTGGCTAGCGGCGGCCGGCGGCCTGGTCGGCGGCCGCGATATGGCCGGCCGCGGCCTGGCTGGCGGTTTTCCACCCAAAGGGGGCAGTTTTCACAAGTGAGAGGAGGGAGTGAGCCCCACCCCTCATGTTTCCCTCATTTTGGGGAATTCATGGTTGGCGCGATTGACTAGTCAACCTCATGATCTCCATTTTATGGGGGGAATTCTTCATATAAATGGTGATGCAACCCATCAGTCACTATTGATTTTAGATGGATTTGGGCTCTGTTTAACGGATTGGTCGGTGCTCATTAACGCGGTGGTTATGAATTATCGTTCTTGAACGCTCGATCTCCCCCCAAACACTTCATCCCCTTTTATGTTTAAAACTACTTTACTTTCTTGGTGACAGTCATATCCTTTGTCATGATATACATCCATTTTGATAGGTACCCCTTTATTTATGGGCGTTTATATTGACATCTCATATATGACTATTGACATATCAAAGATAATGACAGCTCAATAAATGACTATTGACAGACCGATGGATACTGTCAGCCAAAAAATTAAGTTTTAAAAAAATAACAAATCATTGTTAATTAATAGATTAACTCAAAAGGTAGAAATAATAGTTCATAGTCCTACTATATAACATTTTTAGGAAAAGTGTAAAATCACGGAATCTCGAATTAGTTATATACGAGTTTCACGTGCATTGAAAATAAGCCTAATATATGACATTTTTAGGAAAAATGTTAAACATGAAAGTTGTAGATCTTGAGTAGAACTACAACTTTCTCGCGAAAAACTATAACTTTCATGTTGAAATTTTTTTCTAAAAATGTCATATAATAGTCTTATTTTTAAATGGCGGGACACTAGACGGAACTATTGCGAATCGCATAGTTCCGCTCGAGTTCCGTGCCTTTTTGAAAATATGCCTAATATATGATATTTTTAGAAAAAATATTCAACATGAAAGTTGTAGATCTCAACAAAAACTACAACTTTCATGCTTAACACTTTTTCTAAAAATGTCATATAGTAGTCCTATTTTCAAAAGCCTCGGCGCCGGGCGGAACTATTGTGAATCGCATATTTCCGCCCGGGTTCCGCGTTTTTGAAAATAAGCCTATTATATGACATTTTTAGAAAAAATGTTTAACATAGAAGTTGTAGATTTCGTCGAGATCTACAACTTTCATGTTGAACACTTTCTAAAATGTCATATAATATGCCTATTTTCAAAACACGCGTGTTCCGCATTTTGGGCTGCTATTAACGGTCATATTATGTGTGTTTTTTTATTGTTTTGCAGGGCTGTCAATAGCCATATAGGGGCTGCCAATATAAACACCCTTATTTATAAGTGAGATGAGCTGCGGATAGCGAAATCACTTCATTGCGAGAATTGCTCCTAGTGGAGGAGGAAGAGGTTTCGTAACGTCCTCCACTATGTGAATGCTCAAAATGGAGAAAACCCCTTAAACCACCAAAACCACCCATTAACATCGAGGACGCATGTGCACAAGCATGCGTCCCCAAGCACACCTTGCACGACCCCTCAATTGACGGAGGCGGCTAGGGCCCCAACCGTAACCGACAAAATGACCACCCAAAATGTGTGCACGACCTTTCATGGCACAGCGCCCAACCACCCACGATAGTGTGCATGGTGACCCTCGTGGTAGCGCCCACGACAGCGCACACAATTGTGTGCGCGCCCCTTTGTGCGCGGAGTGGGTCGCGCGCCCTTGGCCGTGTTGCCCGTAGCCATGCTCCCCATCTGTGTGCCTCCCCTAGCCACACAACTACGTACACGTTCACGATGCTTCGTCCCGGATATCTATCTAGCCAACGCTTTCGCGCTTCCAACGTCTCCGCGCTAACTTCGCGCTCACTGCACACTCAGACCGCTTACGCGCTCCCTGCGCGGTCAAAACGTCTCCACGCTAATTGCGCGCTCATGCAAGCACGCCCATAACGTCTACGCGCTCCCGCAAGCGCGCTTAAATCCCTGCAAGTACCTGCTATTGTTAGAAAGTAGCGAAAAAGAGAGAACAAGCGGGTAAACTTTTGAATAATTGAAATTTTATTATCCAAAAAAGATATCATTTACAAAGGTATGACCTCTCTTATATAGAATGGAGGAGATAAGAAAGAGAGTATACAAACAATGTGGGACTAAATATTTACAATACTGAGCGGCTAGAATAAAGGTGACCGCACAGGCCGCGCGGTTAGACAGATGGGTTAACCGCTCGGCAACTCCAGCAGGATAGAACAGGCCGCAATGGTAGACCGATAGATCGCCCGGTCTCCAGACTTCAGAGTGAGATCGCCAGACCGCTCGGTCAACAAACCGCTGGATCAGACCGCTAAGCCGCCCGGTCAACAAACCGCTGGATCAGACCGCTAAGCCGCCCGGTCTAATACTTCAACACTCCCCCTCAAGCTGGAGCATAGATATCAATCATGCCCAGCTTGTCACAAATGCGGAAGAAGGAAGTAGAAACCGGCTTGGTGAAGATATCTGTCAATTCCTTGTCAGAGGTGATAAAAGGAGTACAAATCTGTTTCTTCAAAATCTCTTCCCGAATGAAGTGACAGTCAACCTCTATATGCTTTGTTCTCTCATGGAAGACCGGATTTCTGGATATGTGTATATCGGTCTTGTTGTCACAGAACATAGGGAGAGGACAGTCATATACCTCGCCCAGGTTAAGCATGAGAGCCCGCAACCACTTTAACTCACGCGTGGTTGACGCCATACTCCGGTATTCGGCTTCGGCACTGGATCTGTAGACAACAAATTGTTTCTTGCTCTTCCAACTCACGAGATTACCTCCAACAAAGGTACAAAAACCTGATGTGGATTTACGATCGCCTTTGTCATCCGCGTAACTTGAATCTGAGTAGGCCTCAACCCTCAGATGACCATTCTTCTGAAAGAGTAACCCTCTGCCCGGTGCTGCTTTGATATACTCTAAAATCTTCAGGGCGGACTGAAGATGGCACTCCCTGGGAGCATGCATAAACTGACTGACCTTGCCTACAGCATAGGCGATGTCGGGTCTAGTCACCGTGAGATAGATGAGTTTGCCTACCAAACGTCTGTACCTTGTGACATCAGATAGAAGAGGCGAGTCATCCGTCCACGTTTTGTCTTCTCCAACAGCCATGGGAAAACGAGCTGGTTTGGCACCTGTCAATCCTGCTTCTCGTAGAAGATCAAGGGCATACTTCCGTTGAGAGAGAACCAAGGAGTCAAGTTTCCGAGAGATTTCTATCATCAAAAAGTATTTTGGGGAGCCCATATCCTTCGTGACCAAGTGCTGACGGAGGTGCTTCTTCGTCAAGTCCACCCCATCTCGGTCATCGCCAGTAAGGAGAATATCATCCACATATACGGCCAAAACCACCAGTCCCGAGGCCGTTTTGCGAATGAATAAGGAGTGATCGGTCGAACTCCTTTGAAAGCCGATGGTAGCCACAATACCACTGAATTTGTCAAACCATGCCCGAGGGCTCTGCTTTAGGCCATAAATGGCCTTCTTCAAATGGCATACATGTGTCTCCCCTGAGCAACATACCCAGGAGGTTGCTTCATATAGACATCCTCCTGAAGATCGTCATAGAGAAAGCATTCTTCACATCAAGCTGGGAAATGGCCCAAGCCCGGTTAACAGCCACAAAAAAGAGAACCCAGATGGTGCTGAGGCGAGCAACCGGAGAGAAGGTATCAAAGTAATCAACGCCGTAAGTCTGAGTGAAGCCCTTGGCCACCAGCCGGGCTTTGTAGCGATCCACAGTGCCGTCGGGGCGAAACTTCACAACGAATACCCAGCGACAGCCAACCACATCAGTGCCCACGGGAGGAGGAACTAGGGTCCAGGTACCCCGTTCAGTAAGAGTAGCCATCTCCTCATCCATGGCAGACTTCCAATGAGAGAGAGCAAGAGCCTCCTGGTAGGTACGGGGAGTAGAAGTAGCAGAGATAGCCAAGGCAAAACACCTGCGAGAACGAGAAAGCTGATCATAGGAAACAACAGCCGTGAGCGGGTGTTGAGTACACGCCCGCACCCCTTTGCGAAGGGCAATGGGAACATCCAGGTCAACGGGAGCGTCGGCGACGGGAGCGTCAGCGACCGGAGCGTCCGTGGCGGAGAAGGCTGGCCCGGGACTAGAGAGAGACGGCAGCGGAGAGGAGGGTGGAGGGGTGGGTGGGGAGACGGACTGGGAAGGAGTGGGTGGAGGAGGAGACGAAGGTGGGAAAACGTGGAGAGGTGTGGAAGGAATGGAGATATCAGAAGGAAGAGAAGAGGGAGGAGAGAAATAGGAAGCATTTTCGAAAAAAGTCACATCCGCAGAGACAAACTGCTTGCGGAGAAGGGGGTCAAAGCAGCAATAGCCTTTTTGAGTGGTAGAGTACCCCAAAAAGACACACTTGGTGGAACGTGGGGAAAGCTTGTCGCGGGTAGCGGAGGGAGCGTGAACAAAGGCCGTACAGCCAAAGACACGGAGAGGAAGATGAAAGGGTTCCTGGTGGGGGTAGAGAAGGGAGAAGGGAGTCTGGCCGTGGAGAACCGCGGAGGGAAGACGATTGATGAGATAGCAGGCGAGGAGCACAGCGTAGCCCCAGTAGGAGCGAGGGACGTGCATCTGCGTCATGAGAGTACGCGCAACATCAAGCAGGTGACGGTTTTTACGCTCCGCCACCCCATTCTGCTGGGAGGTGTAAACACAAGTCGTTTGATGAAGGAGGCCATGGTGGTGAAAGAATGCGGAGAACTCATGAGTCAGATATTCTTTGGCATTATCAGAACGTAAGACTTTAATAGAAATAGCAAATTGAGTCTTAATCATAAAGTAAAATGATTGCCAAACAGAAAATAGTTCAGAGCGATCTTTTAACAGATACACCCAGGTATATCGAGAAAAATCATCGATAAAAGTGACAAAATAGGAACTGCCCCGACCAACTGTGAGGGTAGGAGCAGGACCCCATACATCAGAATGAATAAGATCAAATATGTGAGAGGAGCCACGGCCTTGCTTCGGTGGGAAGGAGGAGCGATGATGTTTGCCAAGCTGACACGCATCACAGTTGAGCGGAGAACTGGTAGGAGGTAAGTGGGGCAGAAGCTGGCGAATAAGCCGAGGAGGAGGATGTCCGAGACGAAGATGCCACTGAAGGAGATCGGTGGAGGAGGAGTAGGCAGATAGAGCGGAAACATCGTCGAGGAAGTAGAGGCCGCCGCTCTCAGTCCCAGTAGCAATCGTCCGCTGGGTCCTCGGGTCCTGAAAAGAACAAGTAGTGGGAGTGAATAAGACGGAGCACTGAAGTTGCCGACATAAAGTAGTAACGGATAACAAATTGCACGGGAACTTCGGGACATAGAGGGTATCCTCCAAGCAAAGCGATGGTGTGAGTTGAACCATGCCCGTCCCATGAACCGGGGACGGGGAACCATCCGCCACACGAACCAGGGGTAAGCGGTCATGGGTCTCAAGACGGGAGAAGCAATGAGGGTTGCCCGTCATATGATTTGTGGCACCGGAGTCAATCAGTTATTTACCTTGGGTAACGACGTGGGCACTACCTGACGTCGTGGCCACAGAGGCAGACGGCCGAGAAGAGGCGGAGGCCGAAGAAGGAGCTGCAGGAGTAGTGGTGAGACCGGAGGTAGTCATAGAACCCGGCAAGCAGAATAAGCCGCGCGAACAGAAGCGGTTAGAAAACAGAAGAAGCCGCGCGAACAGTAGCGGCTAGAAAGAGGTCAAAGGCACAGCGGGGAAGAGGTCGCGCGGACTGAAAAGGCCGAGCGAACAGAAGAGAGGAGAAGAGCAGGTGACCGCGACCAAGATGCAGGTGATATAGGAACAACCTGCACAGTCAGGCAGATCACAGCAGCAAACCGCGAGTATAGAGACAAGCGGAAATGAGGAAAGCAGAAGCGGACAGGGAGAAGAAGTCCGCAGCGGGTAGAGACAAAGCACGCGGACAGAGACAGGCCGCAACGACTAGGAAGTCGGAGAGGCAAGAAAGAACAAGGAGCGCGGCGACAAGGAAACAGGTCGCTGCGACGAATAGCAGTAGGAGAAGAGAACCAAGAAGAAGCAAGCCGCGTGAACAGGGCAGCGGACAGAAACAAGCCGCGCGAACAGGGTAGCGGACAGAAGAGAAGGCAAGTCGCGAGACAGGTCGCAGAAAGCGGAAAACAAGCCGCGAACAACAGAGAGCGCACAGAATCAGGAGGAAATGACCGTGGCCTCTGATACCATGTTAGAAAGTAGCAAAAAAGAGAGAACAAGCGGATAAACTTTTGAATAATTGAAATTTTATTATCCAAAAAAGATATCATTTACAAAGGTATGACCTCCCTTATATAGAATGGAGGAGATAAGAAAGAGAGTATACAAACAATGTGGGACTAAACATTTACAATACTGAGCGGCTAGAATAAAGGTGACCGCACAGGCCGCGCGGTTAGACAGATGGGTTAACCGCTCGGCAACACCAGCAGGATAGAACAGGCCGCAATGGTAGACCGATAGACCGCCCGGTCTCCAGGCTTCAGAGTGAGATCGTCAGACCGCTCGGTCAACAAACCGCTGGATCAGACCGCTAAGCCGCCCGGTCAACAAACCGCTGGATCAGACCGCTAAGCCGCCCGGTCTAATACACCCCCGCAGCGGGATGGCTCTGATACCATGTGGAAACCACCCGTCACCACACATCTTCCCAAAACCCCGAGGTAGTAGTAAGGGGGGACGGCGGTACATAAACACCAAGGACCACCCACTGCAGACAATGTGGGACTAATCCAACCACAGGATGCCGGGGATATTCCTCCACACGGGGGGGCCCACCGGGGTCAACACCCAGACCTGGAACGCGATGGGGAAGCCCAAATATGCGGTCCCACACACACCCAATCCCGCTGGACCTTAGTTCTCAACAGCTATAATTTTCCCTCTTTCCCTCTTGCATTCACAAGAATTGTAGGACTGTTCGCATTTCGTTACCGCCACCAAGCATGCCAGAGCTGCCTGGGGGGGGGGCGGGGATCGTCATATCCACAAAAATGACAATCCATTTACTACAGACCGAGGAATGCAATTTGTTCGTCCGATAGTTAAGACGATTATAATCACTCAATTACCAAACTGTCATTGTCAAAACCTATAAAATGAACTTAGAGCCTTCATTTCAAAACACCTTGCATTCAATGCCCCCGAGAGCTCCTTGAAAGATTCTTCAGAATTCTCACTTGGCGTTCAAAGCTCTTCTTGAATATCTCCCTTCCTTTCAAAGATCACCTTCACGAAGGCAACTTGAAGTTCTCATTTCGCATTTTGTTAAATTCCATTGTAACAAGTGATGGTTTGTCACCCTCGAGAATGCAACAATTTGTAACACTTGGAGAATTAGTGGAATTTGATCGGCACCGTACCACTCACGTGACTTTTCACCCTTTCCAGATTTTCCACATTTAAAAAGTCATCTTGCTAGTTGTTCGAATTTTATATGTATTTTTACACGCCCGGCCGCTCTCGAGCTAAGACGGTTCATTTAAAATGGTCTACGAGCGCGTCCAGTGACCAGCAACACATTCTATGATGTGATTTTTTTTGACTAAATTGTTGATAACCCCCCTAATGTTTTATGTTATTGTCAATAACCCCCATAAACTTTAGAAATAGGTAAATAACCCCCTTAACTTTATTTAAATTGTTGATAACCCCCATAAAGTTTTATGTTATTGTCAATAACCCCCCCCCCCCCCCTAAAATTTAGAAATAGGTAAATAATCCCCCTTAACTTTATTTAAATTGTTGATAACCCCCCTAAAGTTTCATGTTATTGTCAATAACCCCCCTAAACTTTAGAAATAGATAAATAACCCCCCTTAACTTTATTTTTCACTATACTCATCATACAACTTATTTGCCCATATCCGGTAGTGTCATCCATTTGGTAAACAGAGCGGGAGTTTCTGTACATTGTAAAGATTCTGCCAACTCTAACCGTCTATCTCTTCCGACAAAGAAAAGTCAAGGTTTGCAAAAAAAGACCTTGAAGTTTTGTATTATTTTCCGACAATTTATTGGAACTAACATAGCCAAAACTGTAGTGCGGATAACAAAAACTGTAGTACGGTTATCATCTTTTGAAAGGGGAAAAACACTCAAAATAATGTGCGAATAATCAAAACTGTAGTGCGGATAACAATCGCCTATTTAAAACTCTTACATTTTTTACCTTTAATTAATGGAATACAAAAATTTTATTTTAACTTTAATTATACTTACCGTATTTAAACATTTTATTTAAGCAATACATAACAATTCTTATTTTAGATGTTTTAATTAAAAAATTAGTTTAACCTCATAATTAACTTAAACCTTTATTTTTAGGCGATTGTTGACCGCAACCCGTTATTGACTAGTCGAACCACAAAATCTCTTAATTTTTCGCGCTTTTTCGAAATAAGCCTTGTACATGCAATTTTAGGAAAAGTACTCAACACGAAAGTTGTAGATCTCGTCGAGATCTACAACTTTTGTGTTGAGCACTTTTCTGAAACTGCATTTACAAAACGTATTTCGAAAAGGTGAGAAAAGTTAGGAGATTTTGGGGTGCGACTAGCCAATAACAGGTTGTGTTTAACAATCGCATATTTTTAACATATTTGAAATGAGTAGGATGAAAAAATAAAGTTAAGGGGGGTTATCCACCTATTTTTGAAGTATATGGAGGTTATTGAAAATAACATAAAACTTTAGGTGGGTTATCAACAATTTAAATAAAGTTAAGGGGGGGTTATTTACCTATTTCTAAAGTTTAGGAGGATTATTAACAATAACATAAAACTTTAGGGAGATTATTTACTTATTTCTAATGTTTGCGGGGGTTATTGACAATTACATAAAACATTAGGGGAGTTATCGACAATTTAGTCTTTTTTTTTTCTGAAACTCACCGTGGAAAAAAAACCACGTCCTTGATATAAAACAAGCATCACATTGTCTATTATTTAATTATATGGGTACTAAGTTGATCACATTGTATTGCATAAATAACTCGCATTTTAGTAAAAACAGGGATTTGCCTTGCCCTCTTAAGGTTGGTTCTGTTTGGAGTGGGAGAACTCTGATTTTTATGTTCAAAATTAATTTATTTCTGTAAACATTCTCATGTCAAATATGCATATAATCAAATAATATATAATTTGTATATAAATCTAAAATCAAATAATTAAATTAATGTTGTTCTTGCACTCAATTGCAATTCTATAATAACATATAAGAAGAATGATATAAAAAACAGAGCCTACATACATCCAGATTGCAGCATATATATATTTTGCCCATGAAGAACAAAGCATCCTTCAGAACACAGAAAACAGACTACAAAACTAGTAATAACAGAGAATAGTTTTCAAAATTTAAAAGAAAACTTCTTCGTGATGAAGACTCACAACTACTTCAACTAAAGAGAGGGAGAGGGAGAGAGAGAGCAGATCTTGAGGGTCAGAAAGAGATTAACCCGAAGGATAAGGTTGGTATCAGTAATTGGGTGGATGCGATTGCCGGCTGCTCGGAGGCCACATGATTTCCGAAGAGAAATGCGTGCCGTAGATCCCGATCCCGCCGGGCTCCGCCGCCGCAGCAGCAGGCGGCGGCAGCGGCGGCACCGAAGAATGCGGCTGCTGTAAATGGAAATGGTGGTAGTAACGCTGCTCCTCTTCACGAATCTGCTGCTTTTTCTGCGGCTGCGGCGCGGCCTCGGGTGCCGGGTCACCGCCCGAAACCGAAACCGAAACCGAAACCGATACGTCGTCCTCAAGAGGCAGACGGTGAAATGTCGGATTCACAAACGCGGCCGCAACAACCAACACCACCCCAGCCGCCACCAACGGACCCACCACCACTCCACCGATAATCTGACCCTGAGGCCCCGCCAGAGAAATCGACATGCCGCCGCTGGCTGCCGCCGACGACGGGGAAAGCGCCGCCATCGCCGGAGGCATAAACGTGGCCGAAATCGAAAGGATCTCGCACCGCCCGTGGAACACGATGGCCGCCTCCGCGTCCGGCCCCGGCTGCCGCAGAGTCACGTTGCTCACCGACCCGGTCCCGGCGAGCACGCAAATTCCCAGCTTTCTCCGCCGGGAGAACCGCGCCAGGCAGTCGATGACGTCGTTGCCGCCGGCTATTTCGAGCACGTGCGACCGCATCGATGCCGACGGGTCGACCTCCTTTGTTATCACTTCCGGCGGCTTCGGCTTGTTTCTCGAACCCGGCGGCCGCCCTCGAGGGCGCTTCGCTACCTCGATGCTCGCCCCGTCTCCTCCCATCGGCGGCGACGACAGCGTCGCCGCCGCCGCCGCCGCCGCCGCCGCCGCTTTCTTCTCCTTTCGGTCGGCCCTGCGCTGCTTACCCAAGCGGTCGACGCTGTCTACCTCCTCGAAGAACTGCTCGGGCTTCATAATATCCAGGCTGTTGAATATCATGAATAGACCGGGCCGATATCTAGCTGAGAGCAGAGAGAGAGAAAACGAAGGATTTGGAAGAGAAGGGTTCGTGGAAAACGATAGAGAGAGAGAAAGAGAGAGGAAGAGAGAGATATTAATGGCGTTACTGCAGCGAGTGGGCGGATCTCATGTTTCTTTCTAGTAGAAGAAGCGCGTTTGGAGGTAGTGTGCGTTTGAACGGGGGAGGAGGAAAAGTAGAGTTTCTCCTTTAAAAGCTTTCGGCAAAAAGTCGGCGAAACATGAAGGACGTTTGAGTTTCGGTCGGGCTTGTTTTGGATGGACAAGTCCAACAACCCATCAACTATCTATATGACTCTCTATACATTTTTAGCACTCCAACCTCATTTCCTGCCCGCTTCCTATTCATTATGCTACAGGAATCAGCAATTTCACTGCTGCATTCATTCTGGCCCCGCACATTTTTCTCATGCGCCAATATATTTCTTAAAGTATTTGTTTCATTATTTTTTTTAAATTATTTATTTGATTTTATTTATTTATTTAGAGGTCTAGATTAGGCCCATCGGGCCACGGCCGGAAAGGGATTTTTGATGTCGGGCAAGGATGGAAAAATTGGGCTCAGGCTGCGTCAATGCCTCCCTTAGAAAGGAGGGCCTAGCATGGCCTGGAAATCGGGCACTAACAAAATTGATGGGATCTCCCTGAAAAATTTTGAGTCAGGCCAAAGAGGACTAAGCGGCCGCGCAAGAATGAGCACGCGAAATCACAATCGGCACAAGCAAGAGCACGCCACGCCAAAGCAGAAACGTTGTGCGACCCTCGGCACAGGCGCATGTGTGTGCATGCGCGCCCCCTCGGGTGTGCACGCGTCCCGCGCAAGAATGTGCACGCCTCCACCGCTTCCGGCCGCCGGCGACGCCACCGCCGCCTCCAGCCGTTGCCGGCCACCACCGCCGCCGGACACCCTGCCCGAGCCGCTCGATCCGCCCGAGGGGGCATTTTCGTCATTTTATTCAAATTGGTGATCCATGTGACCGAAACGAAGCAGCGGCATTCGCCAGCACAAATCTCGTTTCAGTGCAATTACCAGCATATCCCTTCAGAAAACTATTAAAAAAGTCATGAGGCGTTCATTTGAGGATAAACAACTTCAGAGGCTAGAAAGAACTCTTAGGTCTTCCAGTGAGAACGTGAGACTTAGATTGTTCCTCCTCTTAGAATTCTCCCTGCTCCCTCTCTACAACGAAGACGTCTCAAAATTTTTCCCTCTTCAAAGGAGCGCTCTCATCAAGGCTCTAGCACAACAGGAGCACTTCAATCATGGCTTTGAGGACTTGGAGATTTTCACCATTGAAGCGCTTCCACCAGACTCAATGGACTTGGTTTTTTTCTTCATTGTATCTATATTCTGCACTTGTAATGGGGAGGTGTCCTGTCAGCCTCTGAGAAATTGTCTCAACTCTTGTTAAATCTAACGAACCAGTGGATTTTGGCGCAACACAGATCCAACCATGAGGTTTTTCTCCCTTTCCGGGTTTCCACGTCAAAAATGTCTTTTGTCATTTACTGTTGTTTTTCTTTGACTATTTGCGCACCTGGTCCAATTTCGAGCTAAGGCGATCCGATTCTCAAGCCCAGATAAAATCCGAGGGACCCACAACAAAAATATTAAGGAAATTTCTTGGTGAATATAACACGTTTTATTCACCGCGACAATAAATATCCCCCTTTTTCATAGGGACAAATGCCTTTTTGAAATATAACGACTTCCATTTTGAAACTTCTGCTTCTCCAGAGCGAAAAATGACAGCTTAGCTGCTTGGAATTAAACCGTTTGATCTATGAGGAGGACCGAGAATTTAGATGGTTGTCCGAATCCTCCAAGGTCCGGTCATACGCGTTGCGACGAGAAATCAAGACGACGGCGAGAGACGAGGATTGCCGGCCGAGAAGAAAATGTCGCAGAGTGGAATGAGCCGAAAGACGACACGTCAGGGGAAGAACGCGGAAGAGAGAAAATCTGCTGCTCTGCACGTTCTTTGCTGTTGGCCGGCCATCACTTTAAATAGGGGAAGAGACCCCATGATAAAATATGGAAGGAGAGGAGGGCCGGCAGCCACCAAGGAAAGACAATAAATTCTCTCTGAATTGAGTTGTTATTGAAGGAGAATAATATCCTTCCAATCCTGATTGCCATGTCAGCAATCCGAGGGAAGAAAAAAAAACCAGGGGGAAATCCTGGAGGAGGAGAGGCGACAAAAATAACAACAAACTCCACCTTGACGCCTCCCCAAAGATAAACTTTACCTTGCTGAGATAACTCCAAAAAAAATCCCCAACGGTCACCAGGATCCAATAGCCAATTGCACTTCGGCTGAGAACATATCATAATAGAACTCCTCTGATTCTGAGTGGCACACAAACTGGACTGACGTGGCTGTCTCAGAAAACGCTCCACCTGTAGCTAAATGTCAACTACTCCACCTCCAGCGGTGGTCTCCCATAGCAAAACTGACTTGTCAAGACTTCTGGTCATTGATGTGTGTGCAGGAGAGAAATTGATAAATCCAGACACACCAAGAAAAAAATGCAAACAAAATTGACCTCAGCATGGAAAGATGGCCCCTATGAGAGCTGGTCAAAAGCCGATTTGACGAGACACTCTAAGCTCATAAATGAGGAGTACCAAAGAAAGAGCTTAGGTAATAGGGAGATAAAAAATGCATTTAACCATGAAGTTCTTAACCAAGAAAATGATAACTCAAGACTGAGAGTTATTGAAATACAAGCTTAGAAATAGCATAACTAGAAAAAAATAGAAGGAAATGATGGTAAGCAAATGAAGAGACAGAAACAGAATAAAAAAAGATGAAAATGCAGGAAGAAAACACACAAAAAAACAAAGAAAGGGATAAGTGAAAAGAAGTACTAATGGACGTCCTCATTGACATCCTCAAGGCATAGGAATGTGACAGACATTTTCTTTTCATCACCAGGGATCTTCCCCTTCTCCTTGTTCTGAAGCTTCCAGCAATCATTTATTCAGCGGCCCTACTTTTTGCAGTATTTGTTATAACTATCTGAACTTTTCTTGGACTTGCCTCCTCTGCCTGAACCAGATTGACACGCGAGAATAAAGCTGATCTTTCAGCAATGCCTGAGCCGGATGACTTCTTTCGGATGTCATCTGAGTGTAAGGCTGTCGTGACCTCCTCCAAATCCAAAATATCCTTATTGTATGTGAGGGTAGTGACCATGCCCTCGTAGGACTTTGGAAGAGAGATCAGAAGAATTATTGTCTTGTCCTCTTTCTTCACCTTGATATCCAAGCTGAGACACTCAGATAACAGTTTAATAAAACTATTCAGGTGGTCATGTAGAGAGGAACGCGCCTTCATGCTGAACTTGTACATTTGTTGTTTGAGGTAGATGCAATTGAGGAGAGACTTTGTCATGTAGATACTCTCCAGCTTTGCCCAAAGACCAGAGGCAGTCTTCTCTGAAAGAACTCCATATAGCACATCGTCATGTAAGCAAAGTTGTATGGTGGGCAAAGCTTTGAGATCTGAATCCTCCCACGTGCGATTGGTAATCTCAACGTCCTTATTGGCCTTCCCCAATAGGATACAGTGTAAACCTTGATTAATTAGTAGTGCTCGTACCTTGACCTTCCATAAGCCAAAATTGTGCTTTCCGCCGAACTTCGTAACTTTAAACTTCGCACCTGGTGTGGAAGTCGCCATATAAATCAAACTGAAGTAATCTGCACGGAGATCGTAGCGACCAAATAAATTCATGAATTAAGATTGGGAAGATAGGGAGCGGACCGATGTCGTCACCTACCGTTGACCCAACTCGAAACGGAACGTCCAAACGATCGTCGATCGAAACCAGCCTCTGATACAACTTGTTATGAAAAAGGTCGATCCAAGTGCAGATGAAAAATCTCCTGTTCAAATAAATTTTTTAAAGGCCAAATTGAGATTTCGAATAATAATAATAATAACGGACAAACAAACAAAGTGCAAGCACCACAAAATAAGAACACCGAGATTTAAAGTGCTTCCCCGAAAATTTGGGTACGTCCACTGTGCCAGCAGATATGAAATCCAGTATTAATTTCTCAAACATACAATACGACTAAATATGGAGGAGAAGAATAGACTGAGAATTTAGATGGCGGTCTGTGTAACATCTCAACTTTTATTGGGCCACCAGAACCCTAATGGGCCCAATAAAAGTAACTTGAACTCCTACCCGTGACCAGGTAGGAAATAGAGCTAGAGAACTCCGATTTGAGTTCCGTCAGTTCCTGTGACCTCGTATAGTCGATACAAACGTGTCGGAACTCGTTTTGTTGAACCCCGAGGTCATGTGATGGATGTAACCATTCCTCGTAAAACGCCACGAGAGCCAGACTTTGGATATCGGCCTAGAGAATTCCGATTTGAGTTCCATCAGTTCCTGTGGCCTCGTATAGTCGATACGAGCGCATCGTAACTCGCAGCATCATGATTCAAAATCTAACGACGGATATAAACATTTTGACCATTTTAGCGCACTGCAACGCACAGATTTTGAATTTTTACTAAACGAACTCTGATTCGACCCCAGTTAGTGGCGTTGGATTCATATGGTCAATACAAAGTCAACGGAATTGATTCCGGTCAGTTTTGATAATTGGTGGCCAAACCGTGGTCAAATCAAGCCCAACTGTGCACCGAAAAGCGTGCTCACACAAAATATGACCCAACACCCCAACTTTGACCCAACACCCTTGGCTTGGATCTATTTTGACTTTGACTCCTATGAGTTGACCCACCAGGGTTGACTTTGGTCAAACCATCATTTTTCCCCATTTTTGGAAATATTACCTAAGGAGAAGGCCACCCCCTCTCAATGGGTAAATAATACATTACCCCTTACCCATAAGAGCCACAAATTATTGAGATGAGAAGGAATGGGCCCAAGTAGTGGCCCACCAACTTTTTCCCCACTCCCCTCTCCTTTTCCTCTCCCACTTATAAAAGCCCAAGCCCATAAGGGGCCCAACCTCATTTTCTCACATGAGGGAATTGCCTTGAGCCTCCAGCTGTCCTTGGACAGCTTGAGGGTGAAGATTAATCTCTCCCTAAGGAGGGATTAATCCCACATTGGGTAGGGGAGGAGATCCCCTCCCCCTTCAGCCTATACAAAGGCCCCCTCCCCTGGTAATCCCCTCACAAGCTCAAAGAGCAACTCCCCCACCCCTCCCCAAGCTATGCCGGAGCTCAGGTCACCGGAAAAGGCAAGCCCGAGCTCCACCACCACCACCTTGGATGGCTAACCAAGCCAGCTCCTCCCAAGCCCCTCCTCCACAGGTAGAAACTTCTTCCCTCCCCCTTCCCCTCCTTCTGGACGTTTTGCATGGGCCCTCCGGCGATCGGAGCGCCGCCGGCACCACCCGACCCATGCTCAAGGTCAGGTGGTGGTCGCAGGAAGGCTGGCCCCTCCCCGCACCGTAGGTGGCGCTGGAGAAGGGTTGACCCACCGGGATGACATTTCCCGGTGGGGGGAAGCCGGGGTGCTGCCGAAAAACGTCGCTCCGGCGGCACCCGAGAGGCCGAGCATTTGCTCTGTTTTGCCTCCGGCGGCGGATGGTCGCCAGACCACCACCAGAAATAATCCCTACCCCCGGTGTGCCAGCCGGGGGTGGTTTCGGGGCTGGGCTCAACGTCGGAGAGGCGAGGTGGAGCGGTGGCGCTGGGAGCAAAATCACCGCCACCCCGCTCACGGGTTGGCCAAACCAGACGGTGGCCGGCGGCGGCAGGCCGCCGGGCCACCACCCAGGGACTCGCCGGCCCTCGGCGAACTAGACGGGGGCAGCGCCGGCGCCCGGCGGTGACTGGCCAGCGGTGGCAGTGGTTATCCCTGTCTGACGCCAGTGAAGAGCAGCAGTCGTCCGATCTGATGATGAAGATCGGACGGCCAAGATTTTATTAAATCCCGCCCCTGCCTCAACATCAGCGCCCCCCACAGTGGATCCGTAGCTGATCCGCTGTGGGGACAGAAGGATAATTTTTAAGGACCGGCTTGATCTCAGCCGCAGGATATTCTTGATTTGCTATTAACAGACCAGATTATCATATAAATTTTGAGGAATTTTCTGGATCATTTCTAGGCCTCTGTGGGCAAAGTGATCAACATGAAAAATATTTCCCGTACCAAGGGCTTCCTCCAAAAAGTTTTTGAGAATTTTTGGAGTTGATTTAGTATTTTTAAAAGTCCCAACGAAAATTATTTGGCAAAATTAAAGACTCAAAATTTTTTTAAAAATAATGAAAATTTTTATAGGCATATTTAGGCCCCCTTAAAAGTTGTATCAAAATTTAAGGAGTTGGGGATCAAAGCTGAATTTTCCTCAGTTCCTTGGAGTCTAGGGTCGCGCTTGGAATTTATTATGCTCATTTTCCTCAAAGTGAAAATTGGAGCGCGCGACCCCCCCCCCCCTTCTAATTTGAATAATAAATTCAAATGGTCTTATCAACAAAAGTGACCGAGGTGATTGACCAAGCTCCGGGTGTTCCAAGATTTCAAGAAACTGTCGAGCGCCTCGACCCTCGAGTAAATTGGGGCACGCTTGGAAGATAAGAGTACGAGTAGTGAGTTGCAAAATTATCCGCGACGAATAATAAGGGTGTAACTCCTAATATGTGACACCTCCCCTGTAATGACCATATAATATGGGTCCGGCCGGTGCCCCACAACATACAGACGCCACAGCTTCAGTATTATAAGAAGATATAGCTACCAAAACTCAAAACTCATAACACAACACAGCGGAAACAACAAGCAAGACTAGAAGTTATCCACGCCTACAAGAGTAACGAAATGGCCTTATGGCCTTACAACAAAAGTTAGTTCAACTCAAATTATACATCAGTCACAAAAGTGCATAAGCACTCCTAGTCTACCTCGGCATGCAAGCCGGTCAACATGGGCATCAAACATACAATGTCAAAAAGTTGAGCTACAGCAAAAGGTAACACTTTATGAGGCTTAGGCCTTTCTGACCGGCGAGCTAGCTCCTGCTTGCGATCCGTGCCCTGTAAAAATTATTAGTAACGTGGGTCAGTAAAGGCTGACCTAAAACTGTGTAACCAACATATCTCCTTCCGGCCACCCCTAACGGACCCCGGGGTACTCCTCCAACCTACAAGTTAGCACTTCGTATGCAATATTCATAAGCAAGAAAAGCAACTAAGGAAATAGGCTTGGATGTGTCAAACATCATACATGTTCTCTACTGTTGAGCATATAATAATAGGGCCTACTACGCAACATGAATGCAACACCCGGGCTTCACCCAAGGCACCCTATAGCGTATGCATCTAGCACAACATCACATCATTTGGGTACTCATCATTTCCCCATTGGCATAAAGATGCAAACAAAGGGGAACCACGATCCCCCAACGACATACAAGCCTCCACACGGAACTCTTGCCAAGGCCCCACCCGCTCACGGTCGTAGACTCGGGCTTGCTGGCAAACTCTGATCTCTCATGTCAGGATTCCGTCCAACACATTGACCGATTCTAAGAACCCTTGCTGGACCCCACCCGCTCATGGCCTCATTGCCCGGGCTTGCCCCATGCTCGGCGTTCTCGTCAGTCTCACAAAAGGGGACTAGTCTCGCCGGGACACTTTCCACACATGACTTGCACGTCACGGGATAGCCAGCCGACCACGGAGACCCAGCCACGCCTTGGCACATCACAATCTAAGACAATTCCACCCTAATCCCTCATTCGTACTGCAGTGTTCCCGTGCACCAAGGAAACCATCTACCACTCATGCGGAGCTAACCTTGTACACCAAGGAAACCATCTACCGCCAATGGGGAGCTAACCTTGTCCGGTACCGGCCACACGTACTCACGCAAGATACCGGAAAGAACACCACAAACATCACACATCACAAACGCCCTCTTGCCGCAACGGATCTCTAAGAATCCGTAAACCTCGTCTGCAACATCATCGAGTCGGACTAACGGTCGCGACTACGGCTTCACCCACCATGCCTAATCCACTAACGAAGAGGATCTCTAATGCAAAAACATGCCGAGGACAGACTCAATCGACCCGGAGGTTCCTCTTGAACCTTGGCGACCCAAACCCCTCTCATTTGAGAGTTTGGTGCCCAAAAACTAGAAAAAAAAGATGCTAAAACATGCATCCTAAAACCAAGAGGAGAAGTGTTGTTACCTTCCGGCTCCTCTTCCTAGCCATGGAAAAATAGCCGGATGAAAAGCACCGCAATCTCTTCTTCCTCCTTCGCTCTCCCTTCTCTCTAGAACTCAGACAGAGAACCAGCGGCAGAAAAATAAGGGTGTTGAAACCATATACACAGGTATATCCCAATCAGATTAACCACCAGCCATCGATTCCCATAAAAGGGAAATGCATGGCTACGATCCAAGTCTGACCTGGACAAAAGGGGCTGAACACCGCACAATTCACCAAACCGGAGCAGGACACGTCCGCGACCAATCAAACTATGTCGGGACATTTAGTCAAGATCCCGCCAAAAACCCCTATGTCGACACTCCGCGTCGACAGAGTCAAACACGCCACAATTCGCCCCGCGCTCGACGATCGTCGAGCCAAGATCGTCGAATACTACCAAATCGTCGAACGGAGAATTTGGCAAAATCGTCGAACGCAGGGAAATCGTCGAACACAGATCCCTGGCAAAATCGTCGAACGCAGGGAAATCGTCGAACGCAGATCCCTGGCAAAATCGTCGAACAGAGGGAAATCGTCGAACGCAGATCCCTGGCAAAATCGTTGAACGCATTGAAATCGTCGAACACAGATTGCTGGGGAAATCGTCGAACGTCCCTGACACGCCCTGGGACACGCCCGTGACCCAGGCTGTGTACCCCTACCCGACGATCTCCACTCGACGATCGACGATCGACACTCGACGATCGTAGAACCGAGGGGACACGCCCCCTGTCACGCCCGTGTTCCAGGGCGTGACCTCCCAAACATTTCGTCGACCGAAATTCGACGATCACGCGCCTTACTACGCCACCCGAGCGGGACACGCACAGGGACACGCCCGTGTCCTAGGCCGTGTGACCCCCAACTAAGACCAAAACTTGGACAATAACGCTGATCATCCCTCTTTCAAATTTTGGGGCGTTACAACTCTCTCTCCCTTAAAAGAATTTCGTCCCGAAATTATAAAGCAAAAAGGAACAAAACTTAAATGGTACCTGACCTGAAGAGCTCTGGATACTCTTCCAGCATGGTTTGTTCTCGCTCCCAAGAGAGCTCCTCACGACCGCAGTTGTCCCATAGGACTTTCACGAGTTTGACCTCTTTATTCCGCAACTGCCGAATCTCAGAATCCTCTATAGCAATTGGACGGACTCGCGTCCTCAAGTCTTCCTCTATCGGCACCGATGTCGGCTCGATCACCACACTAGCCTCCACCAAGGCTTTCCTCAAGACGGAGACATGGAAGACATCGTGCAATCCACTCAGCTCCGCGGACAACGCCAACCGATAGGCTGCTTCTCCCACCCGTTCAACAACTTCAAAAGGTCCCAAAAACCTTGGACTCAACTTTTTGAGTCGGCGAATCTATGAGACGCCTTTGAATGGCTTGATCTTCAAATAGACCCAATCACCTACCGCAAACTCCAACTTCCTGTGACGAGCATTAAAGTATTTTGCTTGCCGGTCTTGCGCTACCTTCATACGCTCTTGAATGGTCTGTACCAACTCACAAGCGTCAACTACCATCTCCTTTCCCAAAATTTTGGTGTCTCCCGCCTCTGTCCAAGACATCGGTGTTCGACACCGTCTCCCATACAAAGCTTCGTATGACGCCATTTTTATACTTGCTTGATAACTGTTATTGTACATGAACTCCACCATGAAAAGGTGATCCTCCCACTTCTTGCCGAAGTCAAGAATGCACATTCTCAGCATATCCTCCATAGTACGGTTCGTTCTTTCGGTTTGTCCATCAGTTTGAGGATGGAACGTCGTACTGAACTTTAGCTTTGTCCCCAAACTCTTCTGAAACAACCTCCAGTCCTTGGACATGAAACGTCCGTCACGATCGCTGACTATACTTATAGGAATCCCATGCAGTCGCACAATGTTGCGAACATACAACTCCACCAGCTTCTCTATGTTGTCCTCCTTCCGATTTAGGATGAAGTGAGCCACTTTGGTTAAGCGATCCACAATCACCCAAATAACATCATTGCCCTGCTGCGATCTAGGCAAACCATGTACAAAATCCATGGAGATGTCATGAAATTTCCACCCAGGGATTGGAAGAGGCTTCAGGAACCCGCCCGGCTTCTGACACTCGGCCTTCACCAAGGCACAAGTTTGGCAACGATTCACATACAAAGCTACGTCCCGCTTCAGCCCCCGCCACTAAAAAGATTTCTTCATATCCAAGTACATCTTTGTACTTCCCGGGTGAATGGAGTACTTTGTGAAGTGAGTCTCAAAAATCAACTTCTCACGGAGCTTGCCGAACTGCGGTACACAAACCCTTCCGTTCTTCCTCAGAATCCCATCAATCATGTCCCAGACGCTGCTATCGCCCTTTTTAGCCTCCACCACATATGGTTGAAACTCCACATCCAAACGGGTCGCTTCCCGAATACGATCGGACAAGTCGTTCTGGATTTCAATTCAGTTCAACCAAGCCACGCTGGACTCGCCTCTCGCCACACATTCCAAACCAAGGGACTCCCATTCCCGTACCAACCGCTCATCATGAGCTTCGATCCAATTCCCTTGCCCCAAGTACTTTCTACTCAAGGCATCCGCCACCACATTGGCTTTACCTGGCGTATACTGAATCGCCACCTCGTAGTCCCCAAGGAACTCAACCCACCTGCGTTGTCGCATGTTCAAGTCCTTTTGATCCAAGAGATACTTCAGGCTTTTATGATCAGTGAAGATCTCCACCTTTGCACCATAAACATAGTGTCGTCATATTTTCAACGCAAAAATTACCGCCGCCAACTCCAAGTCATGGACGGGGTAATTCCTCTCATGAAGCTTCAGCTGCCTCGACCCAAAAGCTATTACCTTGCCATGTTGCACCAAAACACAACCCAAATCGCATCCCAACGTGAAAGATATGGTACCTAAACACCTAGAGGGGGGGTGAATAGGTGACCAAAACCTTTTTAAAACTTTGTTGGCAGCACAACAGTTTATAACACAGATTTCTGAATAAGTTCTCACAGCAAACACAGCAATTCACAACACAGCACAATCACAGCACAGAATACACAAGATTTTATAGTGGTTCCCCAATCTTTGGGTACATCCACTTTCCCCCTTCGCCTATCTAGCAGTGTACTAGATTCGGCCAAACTTCTCCACTAGCTCAGAACCCAACTAGGTTCCTACACCTCAGGCCCAAAGCCTTACACTCAGCCACCAAGGCTTACACTCAGCCACCCAGGCCTACACTCAGCCAATTAAGGCCTACACTCAGAGTTCTTCAACTCCTACACTCAGGCAATCAAGCCCTACCCTCAGCCTTTATAATATAGGCTTACAATTCTCTCAGATCCAATGGATCCTACAAGTTAAAGTAGAAATACAATTGCTAACTCTACAACTCAGAAAATAAGAGAGGAGTTGAGAGTTTCTTGAAGAGTTCTTGGAAGAACTCAGTTAGCTCCAAACTGACTTAGCTTCCTTCAAAGCTTTTTGAGTTAGAACTGAATTAGTCTGAATCTTCTGCAGTTGTTCCTTGACATCTGCTTCTTGAGATCCAGATGTTTCTGAATCCTTCTTCTCAGCCTTAGTTCCAAAGACTGAATTCTTGATTGGAGCTCTCTCTCTCCAACTTCTTAGATCTGCAGTTGGACTGACAGATCTTCTTGTGTTGATCCTCTGTATATGACTTTTCTGATTTCTTGAAGAATCTGATCAACCACTTTAAGTATTCTTCACAACTACTTGTAACCAACAACAATCAATCACTCACCCTTTCTGTAAACAATGGGTGCCTATTTATAGGCTTCCTTCATGGTAACCGGCTGATCCGGTTCATAACAGACTTCTGATTCCTCTGACAGTTGCAGTAGACCGGCTGGATCAACAGCTGTCATGTCAACCTGTCACTTCTTGAAATTCTCTAACTGTCAGATAGTGTCGAGACTTTCTGTTCTTAAGTGTCGACACTTATAGACTAAGTGTCGACACATGTTGTGTAAGTGTCGACACAAGTCTACAAGGTGTCGACACAATTCCTTGTATGTCTCGACACAGATTCTTCTGCATGTGTCGACACTGAAATTGAGTGTCGACACAAGTCTTGTTCTTCATTCTTTAACTGTATTCTTCTAAGTGTCGACACATGTTCTTTGTGTTGACACATCTTCATGTGTTGAAACTGTCAAGTGTCGACACTGCTTCTTGGTGTCGACACAAGTCTTCACTTATGTTTCTTCAGCTGAGTGTCGACACATTCCTTTAGTGTTGACATTTGTACTTAGAATATTTTGTAACTTTTCTGTTCTTTGCTAAGTGTCGACACAGCTACTTGTGTCGACACTTTCTTCAAGTGTAGAGTCTTCAACTAAGTGTCGACACATTGTGCTGAGTGTCGACACTTTCTTCAAGTGTTGACTCTCCTGGTTGTGTGTCGACACATTGTGCTGAGTGTCGACACTTTCTTCAAATACTGACTCTTCAGCATAGTGTCGACACATTGTGTTGAGTGTCGACACTTGTACTTAGATTCTGCAGACTTTTGCTAAGTGTCGACACATCTTCAAGTGTCGACACTTTCTGGTGTAGACTTAGCTCTTCTAGGTGTCGACACTTCTGCTAAGTGTCGACACTGCTTTTCTGCATACTTCTTCACTGTGTGTCGACACAGCTCCAAGTGTCGACACTTTCTGTCTGGTGTCGACTCTTCATCCCAGGTGTCGACACAATGACTCCAAGTGTCGACACTGCTTGTCTGGGTGTCGACACAAGCTTTCTCAAGTGTCGACACTTTCCCTCTGGGTGTCGACACATGGACTTAGAAACTTTTAGCTTCAGTCTAGTGAATACCTAACCTGCACAAGTAACTCAAACAAACATCAAATACATTATGATGCATATCATTGAGTTAGGTGAGGCTTCTTCAAATCAGGTACATTTGACCAATGTACCCAACAATCTCCCCCTATTTGGAGAAGTCATAACCCTTAGTCAATGATATACATCACTCATAATTAAAAATTAGAGAATGATGTAAAGCAGATATATATCAACAGGGTATACTTAAACATGTAATAAAGCACACATGTATACTCATTCAGCATTACAGAACAACCAAGAATTAGACACATTCTACTGAATCAATCATGAAATATATTTATCAAAAACTGTCCAAACATTGTGTTCAATACATTGTCAATGATTTACAAAAATATTTAGATGTAACAAATTACAACATTCTTCAGTCTAATCTTAATCTAATTCTGCTCTGGTTCTTTTATAACTATGCCTTTCCCAGCTTGTATTTTGGCTTTTACAGCAGCAGCAGCAGCAGGCTCAGTATCAGCAACCTTCTTCCCTTTGGAGTCCTTCTTCTTAAGTTCTTCAGCCTTGATTTTCTGCCTTTCAAAATAATGATAGGGCTTAGGAAAGTACTTGCTAGGCTCCACAGCTGTAGGAGGTAGCTTTCCTAACTTAGCCTTCCTTCTATATTGGACAATGGCTTCCTGCCTGATTTCATGCTTCCTCCATTCTGCTTCTGAGAACCATTTATTCCTCTCATGTGCATTGTCCTTGGCTGCTTTCCAGGCTGTGAGAATGATATTCCTAGAAGTAGGGCTCCACTGTTCAAAATCTGGTTTTTGCTCAGCCAGTTCCCTGAACTTCTTCTTTGACAGCCTTGTCTCTTCTTCTTTGTCCATAGCCTCTTGCATGGCTGCTGTAATAGGTTGAACAACCTTTTCCAGAATAATATTTGGCTTGCCAGCAGTTGGGCTATACATTGTGCTTATCTCAGCATGAACCATGTCAAAATCTGGAGGTGGATAGATCACCTGAGCAACTTCCTGTTGCTCTCCTCCAAGATATACACTTTGAATACCAGATTCAGCTACATTGTCATCATCACACAGGGGAGGATAGCCCAGTGTAGCTCTGATGGAATTAGAAATCCATTTGGCATGGTCAGAGCTAGCTTTGACTAACACCCTCTCCCCCTTTATGACTTCTTGTTCTACATGATCTCTCACATCATCCTTTTGGAATCTGATTTGGCTGTCCAAGTACCTGATTCCCTCTTTAAAGAAAGGTCTAAGCTTGGTAAGTTGTTCTGAAATGACCTTTTGTGAATCCTTAATGGCAGTCTTGACAGCAGTAATTTCTTCCTGAAATACTTTATCAAATTCAGCTTTGGCAGCAGCAGATGATGTTGAAGGTGCAGCAGACTTACTCTTCAGTTCAGTGACTATTGCATTGTGAGAAGCTGTCAGATTATCATTCATTCTCAATTGATTTTCCAGCACATAGCCTTGCTTCTGTGCTATATCATCTACTTGAGACTTTATTTTCTCTTGATGGGTTGCCAGATAGACCACTGCATTAGCACCCTTTGTAAAACAGTCAGTCATCTCCTTTTTATTAAGGTTCATTTCAAACCTTATGGACTTGATTTCCTGAGCCAGATCAGATTGTAGGGTCTTGTGCCCTTCATCAACATAAGTTTCTATAGCCTTCCTTTGTTCATCCATCTTGATTTGCAGTGCAATCAGTAGAGCACTATAATCAGTTGATGGAGCTTGTTGGACTAAGGAGTGTTGAGCAACAGTTTGTAGAGCCTTCTTATAGCTCTGACTCCTTCTTTTGAATACAAAGAACTACTTCTTCTTAGCTTGCTCAGTCTCATCATCCTCAGACTCTGAAGTACTTGCAATATTCACCATGTCCTTAGGGCTTGAGGGTTTGTCAGCTTGCACATCAAGTGCCTTTTCAGTATCTAGCCTAATAGGCTCTTCCTGATCTTCCAAGATCTCCCCCTCAACAGCAGCACCTTTCTCTCCCTCAACAGCAGCACCCTTCTCTTCTTCAGCAGCAGTCTTGTCCATGTCAAAATCCTCTTGATCTAAATTCAGAAATAGATCTTCCATTGTATATTCTGGGGGTGACTGAGCAGGAGATGTACTGGGTACATTAACTACAGCAGATGTGTCTGGAGAACAACATCTGGTGCTTGGTTTGCTTGCTGAGTTTGCTGATGAATATCAGACAAATCAGAATCTATTATAGAAAAATCTAAAGTATTGAGGTCAGAAAGTACCTCTTGGATAATGAGAGTAGCTTGCTCACTCTCTAGTGTAGAGGGTTGTTCTACAACTGGAGGCTCCCCCTGGATGTCAGCTGGCTCTTGAGGAGCAGGTGACTTCTCTGCAGCCTCATCCTCATGATTATCAGGAGTGAAAACAACATGGTCTTCACTACCTGAGCTGCTGGAGGACTCCTGAGTCACAGCAGCTATCTTCCTCTTCTTCTGTAGGGGTGAATCTTTCTTAGAAGCTTGTTTCTCAAGGGTGGTCAATTCCTTTGACAGCACCCTTTCCCACCTGGAGAAGATCCTCATGTCCATCCTTCTCATGTGGTTGATTTTGCTACCTGCAGCAGAGCTCATTACCTCTGGTATTGTACCAGCCAGGTAGAGACTAAGTATCCTGCCCAGATTGGGCTTCTTCAGACTTTCCTTTACTTTCTCATATACAACCATAGACCAGTCTGTTTTGAGATTAAAGATGATTCTAGTCATAACACTGAACATGGAGGCTGACACCCTGTCATGCCCTCCAGTCTTACTGAATATTACTTTTCCCACAATTTCTGATAGAAACTTTCCTTGGGTATTCATCCCTCTTCTGTTGAATACTGATCCTATCTTTAGCTTAGGATCTAGTCCACACCAGGTAAGTGCTTCCCTGGTCTTAGATGTTGTCACTTCTTCTTCTTCCTGGACTTTAGGTAGCTGAAGTACCTTTCTCAGTGACTTGGGTGAAATCTTGACCTTGGTGCCATGCACCCTGGATTTGATTCTGTAGCCTGAATCATCTACAGACGCTCCAGTGAGGAATTCAATAACTTCCTTCTTCCAAATTTTGGTTGGTTCTGAAACCAAGAACTCCAATCCTGAATCGGTGACTAGGGTTATCACCGATTTGATTTCTTGATCACCGTCGTCGAATGCGCCACGCACCAGTTCATAGCCTTCGTTAACGTTCTCTTCCAACTTAGGAGCCATTAGGGTTTGGAGAATTAGTCTTTAGAGAAGAGAAATGTCGACACAAGAGTTTTGGTCTCGAAACTTTTGAAAGCGTGTCGACAAACAAAGACAGAACCCTATTTATACCTTTCTGGTTTGAAGACGAACAGGCGGGATGAATTTCTAAAGATGTGTCGACACTGTCAATAAGTGTCGACACTGACTTATAATGTCTCGACACACATGTGTCGACACAAGTTTAGTCAACAGATTTTAAGTGTCGACACTTGGTTAAGTGTCGACACCACATTACTCGACATGTAGTCGAGACTTTACTTAGAAAATTCTGAGTAAAACTTAAGTGTCGGCACCTTATTGGATGTGTCGACACCTACTCGACATGTGTCGACACTAACATTCTAAAGTGTCGACACCAGCTTCCTAGATGTGTCGACACCATTTTCCTGAAGTGTCGACACCTACTATTCTGTGTCGACATAGACTTGTCTATGTGTCGACACCTTTTTACTTAGCCAAATTTTAGTTCTGTAAACTTAGTCTAAGTTTATCATACCTAGTTCAATTTTGAACCTATTGAACTTAGCTTCTTCTAAGGGCTTAGTAAACATATCTGCTATCTGATTATCAGTTTTAACATATTCAAGTGCAATATCATTTCTTTCTACATGCTCCCTAAGAAAGTGATATTTAATCTCAATATGTTTAGTTCTACTATGTGATACAGGATTGTTAGCTATTGAAATAGCACTTGTAGAATCACAGTAAAGTGGAGTTCTACTTACCTGAAATCCATAGTCTTCTAACTGATGTTGAATCCACAGAAGTTGAGCACAGTAACTTCCTGCAGCTACATATTCTGACTCAGATGTGGAAATAGCCACACTAGTCTGCTTTTTGCTGCTCCATGAAATTATTCTTCCACCTAGGAATTGACAGGATCCAGTAGTGCTCTTTCTATCTTCTTTGCATCCTGCAAAGTCTGCATCTGAATAGCCTGTTAGATCAAAATCTCCATTCCTAGGGTACCAGAGGCCTAGATAGGGAGTGCCCTTTAGATATCTCAAGATTCTCTTGACTGCAGTCAAGTGAGACTCTTTGGGGCAGGCTTGATACCTGGCACAAACACATGTAGCATACATAATGTCAGGCCTACTTGCAGTCAAGTACAGTAGGGAGCCAACTATCCCTCTATACAAGGTTTCATCTACAGGTTTCCCTGCATCATCCTTGCTCAGAGACATACTTGACCCCATAGGAGTCTTCATGGTACTGGATGAATCCATACCATACTTCCTTATGAGTTCTAGGGTGAACTTGGACTGATATATGGATAGACCACTTCCAGTCTGTTTAACTTGGAGACCCAAGAAAAACTTCAGTTCTCCCATACTACTCATCTCAAATTGACTTTGCATAAGCTTTGCAAACTTTTTGCAAAGGCTACTTTCAGTAGACCCAAATATAATGTCATCTACATATATTTGGACAAGTATGACTTTGCCTCTAGATTCCCTAAGGAATAGAGTCTTATCTATTTTCCCCCTTGAGAACTTGTTCTCAATGAGGAAACTAGATAGGGTTTCATACCAAGCTCTAGGTGCTTGTTTTAACCCATATAATGCTTTCCTAAGTCTATAGACATAATGTGGAAGAGTAGGATCAACAAAACCTGAAGGCTGCTCCACATATACTTCTTCTTTCAAATTACCATTTAGGAATGCTGACTTCACATCCATTTGGTATACCTTGAATCCTTGATAAGTTGCATAGGCCAAGAACATCCTTATGGCCTCCAGTCTGGCTACTGGGGCAAAGGTTTGATCAAAATCAATACCTTCTTCTTGCCTATATCCTTTTGCAACCAGTCTTGCTTTATTCTTTATGATGACCCCTTGTTCATCTAACTTATTTCTGTAGATCCACTTAGTTCCTATAACATTGTGGTCTTTAGGCTTTGGAACCAGCTCCCAAACCTTGCACCTTTTGAACTGATTAAGTTCTTCTTGCATAGCTTCAGTCCACTGTGGATCTTGTATAGCTTCTTCAAATTTCTTTGGTTCTATTTGAGACAGAAAACTTGAATATACTACAGCATTCTGATTTCTGCTCCTTGTCTGAACACCTTGTCTTGGATCTCCAATAATCAACTCTACTGGATGATCTCTTAGATGCCTGTTGGCTGGAGGCATCCTTACTTCTGGTTGTACTTCTTCAGCATCTTCATCATGCTGAGTTCCTTGTACTTCTTCAGCTCCTGGTACATGTAGTTCTCCCCCTGGACATAAGTCATCTTCTTCTACTTGCTGTCTTGCAGCAGGTACATCTTCTATGGTTAGCTTGTCCATCTTCTTAGTAAGACCTGTGGGGCTGCATACATTACTAGACAACTCATTGTTAATTAGTTGTGTCTCATCAAAAACTACATGCACAGACTCCTCTACAACTTGAGTAGTCAAGTTGTAGACTCTATAAGCCTTACTATTATTGCTGTACCCAACAAACACTCCCTCTTGGGACTTGGCAGCAAACTTAGTTAGGTAAGACTTTCCATTGTTAAGTATGTAGCATTTACAACCAAAGATCCTAAAGTAGGATAAATTTGGTTTCCTGCCTTTCACAACTTCATAGGGGGTCTTATTTAACCTTTTAGTGATGGTAGCCCTATTTATCACATGGCATGCAGTGTTAACTGCTTCAGCCCAGAAATACTCTGGCAGTGATGAATCACTTAATAGGGTTCTACCAGCCTCTATCAAGGTCCTATTTTTCCTTTCAGCAATGCCATTTTGCTGAGGTGTTCTAGGTGAAGAGAATTCTTGAAATATCCCATAGTCTTCACACAGCTTTGTCATGCTTTCAGACTGAAACTCAGTACCATGGTCACTTCTAATTTTGATCACTGTACAGTTCAATTCATTCTGAATTTGCTTAACAAAACTATAGAAGACACTAGGTGTTTCAGATTTCTGCTTTAAGAAGAACACCCAGGAAAACCTTGAGTAGTCATCAACAACTACAAAGGTGTAGACCTTCCTACCTAAGCTGTGAACTGGCATTGGACCAAAGAGATCCATATGCAAGAGGTATAAGCACCTCACAGCATCTTTGTTCTCAATGCTTTTAAAGGTGGATTTGGTCTGCTTGCCCTTTTGACAAGCTGAGCAAATGCCCTCTTTAACACACTTAACTTGAGGACCATTCCTCACTAACTCTTTGCTAAAGAGTTTGCAAATAGTATTATAGTTAAGATGAGCTAGCCTCTTGTGCCACTTGACACAATGAGAGACTGTCTCATCAGCTACAAGACAAACAGGAGAACCATTGTTCTCAATCATGATGTCTAGACAGTAGACATTCCTCTTTCTATATCCTGTCAAAATGATCTCTTGATCACTTGACCTCTTGATATGACAACCATTTTTAACAAATGAGATGTCATACCCTACATCACTTAACTGACTTATACTAATGAGGTTGTGTTTCAACCCTTTAACATAAGCCACTTGAGTAATGGTAACAAGGTTTGAAGAGATGTTACCAAACCCTTTGATGATTCCTTTTTCAGAACCACCAAAGGTCACTTTAGGACCATTTTTGATTGGAATGTAGTCCTTCAGTAGTCCCCTTGTTCCAGTCATATGTCTGGAACATCCACTATCCAAGTACCATGTTGGGGTATGGCCACTTGGATTCACCTGCAAAACAAATTAATGAACCTTAGAACCCAAAGTAAACTTGGGTCCTTGGTGATTGTTAGTTTGCAACTTGACATAGCTACCTACTGGCTTTCCATCAGGTAACTTGCTACTCAACTTGGCACTGGCATTGTGCCAACAATCCAAGGCAAAGTGGCCAACCTTGCCACAGCACCAGCATTCAAACTTGTTGTACCTTTGCTTAGATACAACCTTTGCTGTTTTGACTACAGCAGGCTTGTTGAATGTTGGGGCTTTACCCTTGGACTTGAACTTGGACTGTACAGTCCCTGCAGGTCTAACAAAACCTAGTCCAGCTTTGCCTTTTTGATGAACAAATTCATCAATTAATGGTAATACTGATTTAGGTTTTGAAAACCTGGCAGCAAGTTCTTTTTCCTTCTGGAGATTGATCTCCAGTCTCTTAATTTGATCATTCTTAAATGTAATAGTACCCATCTGAATCACTGTAATGTGTTTCAGCCTGGCTACTTCATTCAGTTTTTGATCATACTGTTTTTCAAAATCTGTTGCAGCTGCCTTGAGATCAGCAATCTCCTTTGCCTGACTTTTGGCAAGGGACTTGCTTTTCTTATAGGCTTGCAACAGTACTTTATATTCATCTAAGAGCTGATGAATATCTCCCTCAGATTCAGAAACACTTCCATCACTTGATGAAGATGAATCTGACTCTGAACTAGAACTGAAATCTGAACTTTGAGTTGGACTTTGTACCTGACTAGGTCCTGGCTGCTCCAGGATTTTGGTACTTTCAGTCAATGCCATCAGTCCTTGGCACTGACACTCTTCTTGTTCATAGATTAATTTCATGATCTGCATAAACTCTTCTTCTTCAGCAGCAAATAGCCCTATGTAGGCTTCAGCATCTGTCTCAGTATCTGAAGAAGAAATGTCTGAAAGAGTCTTCTCATTCTTTGCAACAAAGGACTTCTCCTTCTTTCCTTTGAAGTGAGTCTTCTTTTTGTCACTGGATTCTTTTCTTCTCTCAGGACAATCTGCAATTACATGACCCTGTCTATTGCAGCAGTAACACACTATCTTAGACCCAGTTGCCTTGCTAGTCTTTGTCTTTTTCTTGTCCTTCTTTGAAGGCTTCTTCTCCTGATACTGTACTTCTTTCCCTTTGGAAAATGAAGGTCTGGACCTCCACTGTTTCTTCTTCAGGAATTTCTGAAAATGTCTGGTGAATGCAGCAAAGTCTTCATCACTTTCACTGCTTGTAGACTTTGTGCTAACAGATTCATCAGATTCTGATTCAACTACCTCTGGAGGTGGAGTTGATGACTTAGTCCTGCCCTTTCTAGGTACTTCTGACTTGAAGACAACTGTCCTTTCCCTGTGCTCAGTCCTTGTTGATTTTTCTTCCTCTTTTCTCACTGACAGCTGCATCTCATAAGACAACAACTTCCCAAACAGTGTGGGAGGAGGAATTTCTCCCAACTTTGCCATTTCTCTGATGGCACAGATCTTAGTGTCCCAATCTTTGGTTAGGGACCTTAAGAACTTATCATTCAATTCATAGTTAGTGAACTCTCTTCCATAGGACATGAGTTCATTAACAATTCTATAGAACTTTTTGTAGCATTCAGTGATGCTATCTCCTCTTCCTTGCCTAAAGCTCTCATACTCTTGATTAAGCAAGGACTTTCTATCTTGCCCTACTTCTTCAGAACCTTCCATATAGACTATAAGAGTGTCCCACATCTCTTTTGCTGTCTTACAGTGAATTAAGTTCTGGAAGGTGGCATCATCAATGACACTTACTATTATGTTTTGTGCCCTTTTGTCCATAGTGGCTAGGACAATTTCATCCTTGGTCATCTCAGAGAAATCCTTTGGAGTCCTCTGATTTGCATCCAATACTGAGATCTTCATGGGCACATAGGGCCCCTCTTTGACTGTGATGTAGATTCTAGGGTCTGAGGCCTCCATAAATAGCCTAACCCTTTCTTTCCAGATTCCAAAAATCTCCTTCCTGCATATGGGTAACTTCATGGAACCCAACTCTTTGTGATTCTCATAAGAACCCATGTTTCTTGAATTTCTTGAATCTGTTTTCTGACTTAGACTGTTTCTGCCAAACAGGATCTCCTTAGACTGTTAGTCCTTGTTTTGAGCAACCTGGCTCTGATACCACTTGAAAGATATGGTACCTAAACACCTAGAGGGGGGGGGTGAATAGGTGACCAAAACCTTTTTAAAACTTTGTTGGCAGCACAACAGTTTATAACACAGATTTCTGAATAAGTTCTCACAGCAAACACAGCAATTCACAACACAGCACAATCACAGCACAGAATACACAAGATTTTATAGTGGTTCCCCAATCTTTGGGTACATCCACTTTCCCCCTTCGCCTATCTAGCAGTGTACTAGATTCGGCCAAACTTCTCCACTAGCTCAGAACCCAACTAGGTTCCTACACCTCAGGCCCAAAGCCTTACACTCAGCCACCAAGGCCTACACTCAGCCACTCAGGCCTACACTCAGCCAATTAAGGCCTACACTCAGAGTTCTTCAACTCCTACACTCAGGCAATCAAGCCCTACCCTCAGCCTTTATAATATAGGCTTACAATTCTCTCAGATCCAATGGATCCTACAAGTTAAAGTAGAAATACAATTGCTAACTCTACAACTCAGAAAATAAGAGAGGAGTTGAGAGTTTCTTGAAGAGTTCTTGGAAGAACTCAGTTAGATCCAAACTGACTTAGCTTCCTTCAAAGCTTCTTGAGTTAGAACTGAATTAGTCTGAATCTTCTGCAGTTGTTCCTTGACCTCTGCTTCTTGAGATCCAGATGTTTCTGAATCCTTCTTCTCAGCCTTAGTTCCAAAGACTAAATTCTTGATTGGAGCTCTCTCTCTCCAACTTCTTAGATCTGCAGTTGGACTGACAGATCTTCTTGTGTTGATCCTCTGTATATGACTTTTCTGATTTCTTGAAGAATCTGATCAACCACTTTAAGTATTCTTCACAACTACTTGTAACCAACAACAATCAATCACTCACCCTTTCTGTAAACAATGAGTGCCTATTTATAGGCTTCCTTCATGGTAACCGGCTGATCCGGTTCATAACAGACTTCTGATTCCTCTGACAGTTGCAGTAGACCGGCTGGATCGGCAGCTGTCATGTCAACCAGTCACTTCTTGAAATTCTCTAACTATCAGATAGTGTCGAGACTTTCTGTTCTTAAGTGTCGACACTTATAGACTAAGTGTCGACACATGTTGTGTAAGTGTCGACACAAGTCTACAAGGTGTCGACACAATTCCTTGTATGTCTCGACACAGATTCTTCTGCATGTGTCGACACTAAAATTGAGTGTCGACACAAGTCTTGTTCTTCATTCTTTAACTGTATTCTTCTAAGTGTCAACACATGTTCTTTGTGTTGACACATCTTCATGTGTTGAAACTGTCAAGTGTCGACACTGCTTCTTGGTGTCGACACAAGTCTTCACTTATGTTTCTTCAGCTGAGTGTCGACACATTCCTTTAGTGTCGACATTTGTACTTAGAATATTTTGTAACTTTTCTGTTCTTTGCTAAGTGTCGACACAGCTCCTTGTGTCGACACTTTCTTCAAGTGTAGAGTCTTCAACTAAGTGTCGACACATTGTGCTGAGTGTCGACACTTTCTTCAAGTGTTGACTCTCCTGGTTATGTGTCGACACATTGTGCTGAGTGTCGACACTTTCTTCAAATACTGACTCTTCAGCATAGTGTCGACACATTGTGTTGAGTGTCGACACTTGTACTTAGATTCTGCAGACTTTTGCTAAGTGTCGACACATCTTCAAGTGTCGACACTTTCTGGTGTAGACTTAGCTCTTCTAGGTGTCGACACTTCTGCTAAGTGTCGACACTGCTTTTCTGCATACTTCTTCACTGAGTGTCGACACAGCTCCAAGTGTCGACACTTTCTGTCTGGTGTCGACTCTTCATCCCAGGTGTCGACACAATGACTCCAAGTGTCGACACTGCTTGTCTGGGTGTCGACACAAGCTTTCTCAAGTGTCGACACTTTCCCTCTGGGTGTCGACACATGGACTTAGAAACTTTTAGCTTCAGTCTAGTGAATACCTAACCTGCACAAGTAACTCAAACAAACATCAAATACATTATGATGCATATCATTGAGTTAGGTGAGGCTTCTTCAAATCAGGTACATTTGACCAATGTACCCAACACAATGTGTCACTGAAGATCTGAAATCCCTCGGTCCCTTGCGGTAGACTTAGGATTGGAGCCATCATCAGTCTCTCCTTCAGTGCCTCAAATGCTTGACTGCACTCTTGAGTCCACACAAACTTATGATCTTTACGAGTGAGTGAGGTGAGGGGTAGAGCTATCCACGAAAAATTCTCCACGAATCTCCTATAGTACCCGGCTAGTCCAAGAAAACTTCAGACTTCCGCCACGGTCCTCAAAATCGGCCAATCTCTGATGGCTTCCACTTTTGTTGGATCCACTGCCACCCCATCCCCACTAATCACGTGGCCCAAAAATACCACCTTCGCTAACCAGAACTCGCACTTTGAGAACTTTGCATACAACTGATTCTCTCTCACACCTGCAAGACCACTCTCAAGTGGGTCTCATGCTCCACTTTTGATTTGGAAAACACCAATATGTCATCAATGAAGACAACAACAAAAGAATCCAAGTATTGCCGAAATACTCGATTCATAAGATCCATGAACACAGATGGTGCGTTCGTCAGCCCGAACGGCATCACCGTAAACTCAAAGTGTCCATACCTCGTACCAAATGCAGTCTTGGGTATGTCCTCATCCCGAATTCACAATTGGTAGTATCCCAACTTCAAGTACAATTTTGAATACACCACCGACCCCACCAACTGGTCAAACAAGTCGTCTATCCGAGGAATCAGATACTTATTCTTGACGGTCAGTTTATTCAGCTCTCGGTAGTCTATGCACAGCCGCATACTATCGTCCTTCTTCTTTACAAACAACACCGGCGCGCTCCACAGCGAAGAACTGGGTCTGATATACCCTTGCTCCAACAGTTCCTGCAACTGTACTTTGAGTTCAGCCAACTCCTTTGGTGTCATCCTAAACGGAGGACGTGACACCGGCCTAGCCTCCGGTACTAACTCGATCGAGAAGTCGATCTCCCGCCGAGGAGGCGCTCCAGGAAGTTCATCCGGAAACACATCCTTGAACTCTGCCACTATGGACACTTCCTCAATAGACAACTGGGAGAGGAGAACCTCCAATAACGCTACAATGGCTACACCACCCTGGTTAACCGCCCGCATCAACTATATTGCCAAAATCTGGGAAAAGGCCACTCCACAAAGGCCCTCAAATTTGACTTCCGCCTGCCCCTTGCTCCTTAGGGTCACCACCTTGGATAGGCAATCAATACTGGCGCGCTGCTCTGCAAGCCAGTCCATGCCCAAAATCACATCAAACTCAACCAATGGTAAAACCGCTGCTACCAATACAAAGTCAACTCCGTCCAGCTCCTAACAAATGCGCCCTTTGGCCCCGGTGGTCATGGATGACCCATTGGGCATGCGCACTTTCAGCTCCGCATCCGCCGATAATGATTCAACTCCTATTCTCCGGATGAAGCTCTCCACAATAAAGGAGTGTGATGCTCCCGTATCGAACAATACCCTAGTGGGGTATCCGAAAACTAATACGAAGCCTATAACATAGACATCACACATAAAGGTCTAAAAGTATGAAGCACAAAGTTAAACTTAAATTTCCTCATACCTGTCACCACATCGGTTTGGCGGATCACTTCCTGCTGTCTAAGGTTGTAGGACCTTGGTTGCACCGGTTGGAACTGAGAAGCACTAGATTCCGCCATCTTCCCTTTCTCTGCGGCACTGGGGCCGGAGCACACAGTCTGCTCCTGCCTTGCCTCTTGCTCCACTCCTCCTTGAGTACAAACACGAGCGATGTGCCCCACCTTACCGCAATTATGGCACGTCGGCGGTCCCCTAGAGTGAGAACCTCCAGACGTCCACTTGCTTTTCTCACCGGACTTGAATGGGTGAGGCTTCTTCCTCCACCTACTCCCTTCAGACTTTCCTTGGGATTGGGAAGGCTTCCCTTCCCCTTGCTTGGGAGTGAAACCCTTACGATATTGGGTTCGCTCCAGATCATTCTCCAATGTCCTGGCAGCCTAAACTAGCTCACTAAAACCAGCTCTCTTCATGGAAATGAGGGGTTGCCTCAGATTCTCCCTCAGCCCCTGGTAAAAGAGGTTATCCCTCTCTACATCATCTGTCATCATCATTCTCGCACAACTACCCAAACGGGTGAACTCCTGCACATACTCGTCCACCGTCTTGTCTCGCTGCATTAAGTGCAGAAACTGCCTCTGAAGGGCCAACCATGTAGAAACAGGAATGTACCTCTTTAGAAAAGCATCCCCAAATTCTTCCATCGACGGGGCGCGTCCAGGAAATTGGCGGCCGCTATGGCTCACCCACCACAACTTGGCGTCTCATTCTAACATGAACGCCACATACTCAGATTTCTTCTCTTCTGGCGTCTCTGCCGCCCTCAAAAGCTCATGAATCCGAGCCCACCAATCCTCCGCATCAGTTGGCGTACCAACTCCCTTGAACGACGAGGGATGGAAGCTCAAAAAGTACTTCATTTGCCGGTCCCCATGCCCGACCACCACTCTTTCTGCCAAAGGCTCTACTCGTCTGGATTCTCCGCCTGGCACGGTCGTTTCCATATCCGGTGTAGCAGGGGTTGCAACCTGAGCTGTCGCTGCAGCTTGGGCTGCCACCATCGCTTCTGCAAGCATGCGGCAGAAGTCGGACGGGTATATACCCGTGCCCAAAAGACCCGGAGCAGTGGCACTGCTCGCCGAAAGCTCTTCTCTTGCTCTCGACGTACCCGCCTCGTTGCTTGCACTCTTCAAGAAAACAAGAAACAAGGAATCAGTCTCAAATCTCAAGACTTAAACATAAAGACACTCATGGTCTCGCGTTACTCTTATGTGGATATCTTCTCTATGCACTGACCTTGAATCTAACCTCCCTCTGATACCAAATTGTGACACATCCCCTGTAATGACCGTATAATATGGGTCCGGTCGGGGCCCCACAACATATAGACGCCACCGCTTCAGTATTATAAGATGATATAGCTACTCAAACTCAAAACTCATAACACAACACAGCGAAAACAACAAGCAAGACTAGAAGTTATCCACGCCTACAAGAGTAACGAAATGGCCTTATGGCCTTACAATAAAAGTGAGTCCAACTCAAATTATACATCAGTCACAAAAGTGCATAAGCACTCCTAGTCTACCTCGGCATGCAAGCCGGTCAACATGGGCATCAAACATACAATGTCAAAAAGTAGAGCTACAGCAAAAGGTAACACTTCACGAGGCTTAGGACTTTCTGTCCGGCGAGCTAGCTCCTGCTTGCGATCCTTACCCTGTAAAAATTATTAGTAACGTGGGTCAGCAAAGGCTGACCTCAAACTGTATAACCAACACATCTCCTCCCGGCCGCCCCTAACGGACCCCGGGGTACTTCTCCAACCTGCAAGTTAGCACTTCATATGCAATATTCATAAGCAAGAAAAGCAAGTAAGGAAACAGGCTTGGATGTCTCAAACATCATACATGTTCTCTACTGTTGAGCATATAATAATAGAGCCTACTATGCAGCATGAATGCAACACCCGGGCTTCACCCAAAGCACTCTATAGCGTATGCATCTAGCACAACATCACATTATTTGTGTACTCATTATTTCCCCATTGGCATAAAGCCGCAAACAAAGGGGAACCACGATCCCCCAATGACATACAAGCTGCCACACGGAACTCTTGTCAAGGCCCCACCCGCTCACGGTCGTAGACCCGGGCTTGTCGGCAAACTCTGATCTCTCATGTCATGATTCCAAACAACACACTGACCGATTCTAAGAACCCTTGCTGGACCCCACCCGCTCATGGCCTCATTTCCCGGGCTTGCCCCATGCTCGGCGTTCTCGTTAGTCTCACAAAAGGGGACTAGTCTCACCGAGACACTTTCCACACATGACTTGCATGTCACGGGATAGCCAGCCGACCACGGAGACCCACCACGCCTTGGCACATCACAATCCAAGACAATTCCACCCTAATCTCTCATTCGTACTGCAGCGTTCCCGTGCACCAAGGAAATCATCAACCACCCATGCGGAGCTAACCTTGTCCACCAAGGAAACCATCTACTGCTAATGGGGACCTAACCTTGTCCTGTACCGGCCACACGTACTCATGCAAGATAACGGGAAGAACACCACAAACATCACACATCACAAATGGCCTCTTGCCGCAACGGATCTCTACGAATCCTTAAACCTCGTATGCAACATCACCGAGTCGGACTAACGGTCGTGACTACGGCTTCACCCACCATGCCTAATCCACTAACAAAGCGGATCTCTAATGCAAAAACATGCAGGGGACGGACTCAATCGACCCGGAGGTTCCTCTTGAACCTTGGCGACCCAAACCCCTCTCATTTGAGAGTTTGGTGCTCAAAAACTAGAAAAGAAAAGATGCTAAAACATGCATCCTAAAACCAAGAGGAGAAGTGTCGTTACCTTCCAACTCCTCTTCCTAGCCATGGAAAAATAGACGGATGAAAATCACCGCAATCTCTTCTTCCTCCTTCGCTCTCCCTTCTCTCTAGAACTCAGACAGAGAACCAGCGGCAGAAAAATAAATGTGTTGAAACCCTATACACAGGTATATCCCCATCGGATTAACCACCAGCCGTCGATTCCCACAAAAGTAAAATGCACGGCTACGATCCAGGTCTGACCTGGACAAAAGGGGCTGAACACCGCACAGTTCACCAAACCGGAGCAGGACACGTCCGCGACCAATCAAATTGTGTCGGGACATTTAGTCAAGATACCGCCAAAAACCCCTATGTTGACACTCCGCGTCGACAGAGTCAAACACGCCACAATCCGCCCCGCGCTCGACGATCGTCGAGCCAAGATCGTCGAACGCTGCCAAATTGTCGAACGGAGACTTTGGCAAAATCGTCGAACGCAGGGAAATCGTCGAACGCAGATCCCTGGCAAAATCATCGAACGTAGGGAAATCGTCGAATGCAGATCCCTGGCAAAATCGTCGAACGCAGGGAAATCGTCGAACGCAGATCCCTGGCAAAATCGTCGAACGCAGGGAAATCGTCGAACGCAGATTGCTGGGGAAATCGTCGAACGGCCCTGACATGCCCTGGGACACGCCCGTGACCCAGGCTGTGTACCCCTACCCTACAATTGCCACTCGACGATCGACGATCGACACTCGACGATCGTCGAATCGAGGGGACACGCCCCCTGTCACGCCTATGTTCCAGGGCGTGACCTCCCAAACATTTCGTCGACCGAAATTCGACGACCACGCGCCTTACTACGCCACCCGAGCGGGACACGCCCAGGGACACGCCCGTGTCCTAGGCCGTGTGACCCCCAACTAAGACCAAAACTTGGCCAAGAACGCTGATCGTCCCTCTTTCAAATTTTGGGGCGTTACATAATAAGCCTCTAATCCGATTAAGCCGTAATTAAAAATGCGCAACCAAATTACTATCAAATCTTAATAATAGGTATAACCCAAGCAAACCTTATTAAAAACGAAAATAGAACTGAATACATCGTCTGAGAACTGAAAAGGAACTAAAAATACCTCCGGAGAACAGAGATGGAACTGAAGCCTCCTAAATGAAGTGATTGGACTACTAACCATTTTCTTTATGATTATTCCAGTCTTGCACTAGTCCAGCTCCTTTATTTTATTCAGTACTTTTGTTTCAATACTACTCCAGTTTCGTACTGCTTAAGTTCAATTCAGTATTTTCGTTTTAGTACTACTCCAGTTTCGTACTGGTCGAGTTCAATTAAGCACTTTTAATTCAGTTATACTCCAGTTTCGTACTGGTCAAGTTCAATTTAGTTCTACTCCAGTTACGTACTGCTCAAGTTCAATTCAGTTCTACTCCAGTTTCATACTGGTCAAGTTCAATTCAGTTCTACTCCAATTTAGTACTGGTCAAGTTCAATTCAGTACTTTCGTTTCAGTACTACTTCGGTCTCATACTGGTCACATTTCACTCAGTACTTAAATTATGCAGCATTTGTTATCAGCAGTTTTAATTACCGCATTTACATTACTACGATTTGCTATTATAAGTAAGGGTCTGTTAAGATTGAGCCTTAGATGGGGATAATCGGAGTTGATAGGTTCCCCGAGTTTAGCTTCAAATAAGTGCTCTTACGCTCCTTGTCGAAAGTTAAGCTGAATATAATAGGGCGGGCCGCCACAGACCCGGTATGTGTTAGCGATATTGATTGAGTGATTGCTTATAAATTGATTACGGTGAAACAGTGGCGGGTCAGTCCCTTCTGCAGACTGTTCGTACCGGTACGGAAAGGTCGACTACTCAAGACGACAGGGAGATGGGTACCACTGGTGTCCGACCATTATATTTTCCCCGTCAGGTTTTCCTCCGCTGGTCAGCCAAAAATATCGAATCACCAGATGTCGCTCACATCCAGGAGTACACAGAGATGTACATTGGGGCCTGGGGCTGTGCAGTACGACCACCCCCAGAAGTAGCAGGACCGGCCACTGTCACTAACGGCCATATCGGTGAGGCCCGCGGGGCTCGCTACCCTGCTGGAACAGAAGCGGTCCATACTATATCGACATTGGATTGTGTGCGCGTTTGTGAATGTCTGCGGTATGTGTGCGGCTGTGATTGCCTACGGTATGTGCACGATTAAGAATGTTTATGATAGGGTATAGGTTGTGAATACCTGATGTGTTGATATGCTAGTAGAGCTATAATTAATAACCGATATACATTGTTGTTGTTATTCCAGTTATACTATGATGTGTTTCTTTATAGTTGCTCCTAGCCTATATGTATATGAAATGTTGTACTAACTCTCTCTTCCTTCGGCTATCTACTTTTGTTGGGTGGGTGTGTACTCATCCCTAGGATATGGATCCGGGGAGGAGATTTGTTTCTACTTAGCTCTATGACTAACGGTTATTTAAATAACCATTCACAGGAAATGGAGCACCGTAGTGACCCGCTGCCATAAGAGTTTGCGTCAACAGCTAGAACTACTCGAGCAGAAGCACCCCCGCCATCTTCAGAGTTTTGAGATGTGAGTACCGACAAGCTGATTAGGGAGAGAGAGAGAGGGTTATATGTAGTACTTTACAACCTGCGGGCTTTTATATATACATAGGCTACAGCCTTATACTCGTGTAAATTTATATAATGATATATATATATATATATATATATATATATATATATATATATATATATATATATATATATATATATATATATATATATATTTGGTACTGGTTTCCTGTTAATGCTTCTGCATATCTCTGATGTATTGTGAATGTTGTGATTTTAGCCAAGCAAGATAGCCACGTAGTGCTTAGATAAGATGGGTCCTTACTCCTAAGGAGCACTGGGTGGACGTCTCAGGCAGTAAGATTCCCTTCAGCCTGACCCGGGCAAAAGTTGGGGGGGGGAAGGGGGTCTTACAGTCTGAATAGTCCAAGGTCCGGTTGTATGCGTTGCGACGCGAAATCAAGATGGCGACAAGAGACGAGGATTGTCGGTCCAGAAGGAAATGCTGTCGAGTGGAAGGAGCCGAAAGACGGCCCGCCGGGGGAAGAATGCCGAAGAGAGGAAATATGCTGCTCTGCATGTTCTTTGGTGTTGGTCGGCCATCACTTTAAATAGGGGAAGAGACCCCATAGTAAAATATGGAAGGAGAGGAGGGTCAGCAACCACCAAGGAAAGACAATAAATCCTTTCCGAATTAAGTTATCATTGAAGGAGAATAATATCCTTCCAATCTCGGCTGCCATGTTGGCAATCCGAGGGAAGAAAAAAAAACCAGGGGGGAAATCCTGGAGGGGGAGAGGCGGCAAAAATAGCAACAGTGGAGACTTGCTCCGACGAGGAACGACGGAGCCTTGCTCCGGCCAGGCGAGGGTCGCTCCTCCTCCATGGATGCCAACCAGAATTTTTGCCATGGATGTCGGCGAGATGCCTTAGGAGAAGCCCCCCCCCCCCCCCATCTCCTCCTCCACCGCCATGGACGACATTGACGAGAAGGTCTGCCTTGGACACCTGAGTTCCTTTTCCGCCGGTGATCTAATTCCTAAGTTATGATTTTATTATTGTGATGATTATTTTATTATTATAAAAATAATATTATTAAAAAATTAATATGATTATAATTCATTTTATTATTATGTGATTAGTATTATTATTAATAATAAATTAAATTTATAATAAATATTAATTTTAATTCATTTTAATTAATGTAATTGAATTATTTTTTATAATTAAATATAACAGAAACGTCACCTCTGTTTACCAAACTGTTTCTCCATTCTGAACAACTCGGTCATTGCTGTTTTACCAAACTATTTCTTCATTCTGAACAGCTTCATTCTCACAGCTCCATACTCACACTTCATTTCCACAACTCCTTTTATCACCGCTACCGCCGAAAGAAACTGACCATATTTCATTGATAATCATACCATAACCTTTTGTGATTCCTATGTCAAATCCGCCAAAAATAACTTTTGGACCGTCTTTGATTGAGGTGAAATTCTGAAATAGGCTTCTTATTTCGGTCATATGCCTGGAACATCCACTGTCCAAATACCAGATAGGATTTTAGTTGGCTTTTGGACATACTTGTATTCTCAGATTAATTACACTTAGGAACTCAAACAGATTTGGGTTTTTGGTTACTTGTTAGATAACTTCCACTGGGAATGTTAACATTGTGAGGGGTCATTCTTGCATTGTTAACTCGTGGAGTATTATGATTATTCGGATTGAACTAATAATCTATGACAAAATAACCAATCTTGCAACAACACCAACAGTCAAATCTGTTGTATCTTCTTTTTTTCTCATACTTCATCTTTTGAATGAGAGGTGATAACTTCTCAAAAAGAAGTTATCTAGTGCTTTATTTTGATTGAATATTCATCGTTTTGAGAAAAAAATAAATTAAATAAGTAAAAATATAAGTAAATTCATATTTATTTTATTTGTGGTTAATATGTCTATGTTTTTCTATATTTTCTTGCAAGTAATGCCGAAGAAATCAATTTGAAGAAGTAAAACTGGACTCATTTTTGGCCTGCACAACTTGTTGCAAAACCCTGAAAAAGTTGTTGCAACAAATTATAAACGGATTTTAAATTCAAAATTATAATTTTGCACCAAAATCAAAATTGGAAAGGTGTATCTATTGGGAGAGGACTGCACATTTTTAAGAGGAGAATCTCATACTTAAAAGGGAGAGATGAAATTCATTAGAGCGAGGAGATCTAGAGAGTCATCATCTTGGAGAAGGAAAAAGAGGCTAGGGTTTGAAGACACCGACAGGAAGGAAGAAGGCTTTGAAGATAGATCAGAACACAAATTTTTGCATCATTTAAACTTCTATAATCATGTCTACTAAGATTTTTCTTATTGCGTGGTTTCATCCCTCCATCATGAACTAAATTCATAGGTCTTGTATGTTGAGAGTACTTTGATTTATTGTGATGATGTGATTTTAATTTCTCTTTAGTGATTATTTGAAGAACTATCTTTGTTGGTTTTATATTTTATTTTGTGGAATCTTTGGATTAAGTGTTCTTCTTCTAAATTGTGTGGCGAGATTCGAGAGAGGAGTTACATTATTTTAGACGTGAATCCTTTTTTGCGTGACGAGATTCAAGAGAGGAGTCACGTAAATCTTTAGCTAAATTCCATCTATATACAGTGCTGCAAGATTCGAGAGAGGAATGACGTAAGTGTAACATGAATATCAATATAGCATAAAGAGAGAAAGAGATTTCATTTTTTGTTAGCAACATTGGTTTGTGTATTTCATATTATTCTTTTTCTACCTAAGTTATAGATAACTAGGTAAATTAGAGTAAATAGATTTTTGAGATCGAGAGATGATGTCGTCCAATTTCAAATTATTGCGGCATAGTGATTTAAGCATTTCATGAAGTATCACTCTAAAAACTCATCACAATATACAAAGAAAATCAACGCACAAGACTATTTATTCATCTTGATAAAACTAATCCTAAGTAAGCGTATTTAGTCTTATTATTGTTTTCTTTTAATTTTTGATTAACAAGTTCTCTCTAATTAATCTGCTTGAACTTTAAAAAAAGATAGAGCTAGTACTTACAAGCGCTGGGCTAGTCACTTCTCTGTGGGAACAATCTTAACTCACTATATATTACTTGATCCGACACATGCACTTGCGTATAATACGTAAATCTATTCCAGACGTATCAGGAGGTCTGACAAGAGCTACTGATCTAGAGGTGGAAGGCTCATGAGAACAACATACGTTTTGCTTCTTTGTCTCATGTGGCTTTTTGGCAACATGCTTGACCTTTGGTGCTTTCTTAGCACTCGATACATAAACGAATGGACCATAATACTGAATGATGATCTCTTCATGTGATATCTTGAGAGCACTCGTTCAAGATTTCTATGACTGCTCCATCCTTGGTTATTTTTGTAAGATACAACATATGTTGGTCTAGAAAAATGACTGTAGGATGAGTCAAGTTCATAATTATTTATCAGAAAGACTACCTTCTTGAAGGAAGGTTGTCCTTGAGGAGCCTTACCTTTATCCTTAGCAGCATTATATCCAATGTCACTCTCCTTAGAGGCTGAAAATCCATCAGTGAGAGGAAGGATAGTCTTTGACTTCGAGAAGCCTTCTACAAGCTTCCTTTCAATCAATAACTTTTCTTCCAACTCACTTATGATCTTCTCTTTCAGACTTAGTAGCTCAGTAGAGCATTTCAGTTCCTCTTTCAAGGATTGAATTTCGTCTCTGAATGAGTCAATTTCTCAATTTACTCCATCAGCTCATACTTCATTATCTTGAGAGAGACGATTTCTTTAGCATGAGATTTGTCCACCTTATTACATTTGTCAAATCCCTTAAGTAATACTTGATATTGTACCGTTAAGTTTGAGTCCTCTTCAGATGAGTAGTCTTCATGACCATTGGAGGTGGTATCAGTTTCAGATATGAGAGTATGTGAGTTTACCTTCCCATTGTATTGGGAGTTGTAGTCTTCCTCATCGGTTATGCCATAAGCCCAAAGTAGGCCTCTTCATCCGAGCTTGACTCACTTGAGTCGCTATCGCTTAAAGTATTCAACTTCTTGACGATAAAACTCTTTTCTTCTTTCTTCTTACCTTTGAAAGATCTCTAGGATAAAGCTTTTTTCATCTTTCTAGGATCCTTCCCTTTTCTTATGTGGGCAGTCAGCGATCATATGTCATGGCTTATTACAGCAGTAGCAAAGTATGTCAGAAGAACCATGTTTGTTATGTTTCGATTTAAACCCGTCGTTGTTGTTGGAGCTCTTCTTGTCATGTTCACCATCACGCCAAAATTTTATATAATCGAACGAGGAAGGCTGATTTTTCATTTGCCTCTTTTTGCTGAGCATCCTCTTAAACTGTCTTGAGATTAAAGAAAACTCTCCATCTAACATTTCAGAACTAGTGGTGTGGCTCTGAATCTTCATGTTCAATTAAGGAATGTGTCTTTGCTGGCGACACAACTATGCTTTTTCTTGACCCTTCGGCCTTTAGTTCTACAAACTTCTATCTGACTGACGTCCTGCTTCCCTCTTCTTTTTCCCTTCTAGTATTAAGTTGCAACTTGTGAGATAGCAGGTTCCTGAACAAGTTCTGTGGCTCTATCTTAGTCAGATTGCAAACTCCCTTATAACACAAACCTTAATATCTCATTCTTCTGTCAGGGATATCAAAAATTTATCATTAAGTTCACCGTTGGTAAACACATGACCATAATTTATTAGGTCATTGACGATCTTGAAGAACTTTTTGTAGTAGTTAGAAATAGTGACCCTCTTATCTTGCTTGAAAGCCCCATACTTCTGATTGAGGAGGGATTTCCTATCATCTATGACTTCCTCCATTCCTTCCATAAGAACAATTAGAGATTGCCACATCTCCTGAGCAGATTTACGGTGGATTAAATTTTGCAGCATTGAATCATCCACCGCACTAGCAATGATGTTCTTTGCCTTCTTATCTAGAGCGATGAGAGCAATCTCATCCTTGTTGAAGTCCATCATTATTTTGGGAACTATTATATTTGGATCAATTGTTGATGGAGTCATAGGAACATGTGGACCTTCTTCAACAATAGTGAATATTCAGGGATCACAAGCTTCCATGAAGAATTTAACTCTTTCCTTCCACAAAGAGAAATTTTCTTTGGAGCACACTGGCAGCTCCATCGAGGATAAATCTTTGCACTTGTTCATTCCAGACGCGCTTGACTCTTTTGACAACTAGATCAAGATCTGTTCAAGGTGTTAACCTTTTAACGAATAACCTCACACTGAAATCAATTGAATGTATCTAATTGTCAACCTAAATCACCTAAAGGGGGGGGTGAATAGGTGAATATTGTGGCTTTTAGAGGAATTAAATGCTTTTCAAAATAAAGTGCACAAAATAAGAGATCACATCATAGACACAAAGATTTATAGTGTTTCCCCAAAGATAGGTATATTCACTTTCCTGCCTCGCCTATCTAGAACTTCGGGCTAGACTCGGCTACTTCACTAAAAACTCGGATTAAACAATCTTACACTCAGAGTATACAACTTCTATAATATCAAAGAATAACTTCGCATACACTCTATCCTATAATAAGGTTCTACAAAAACTCAGAAGACCAAACTTCCTACAAAGTAATAAGAAAATATTGTTTGAAAATAATCTCCTTTCTCAGATTTGTAAACGGTCCTTCTTCATTGCGTGAAAGCTCTGACTGAAATCTTGAAGAGGAAGAAGGATCTGAAATTTAGAACACAGATCTGATTTGAGAAACGACTAATCTCTGAACGTATGTGAATCTGAAATCTTGAGATCGATCAAGTTTTTTCTTTGTAGGAGGAATCACAGATCGGGAGGGTTGTCGGCGGGAGAGTTCTTTGTGAAATCGATTTTGAAATCCCGATCGTTTATGGTAATTTGCAATTAGAACACAACTAGGTTTTTCTGAAATAATCCTTGACCATTTACAGACGATTCCTCACTAACGACTGATCTCTGAACTTAAAAATGAGAACGAAACAAAACAAAAATTTGTTTAAGTACAAATTCATCAAGACATCACGTGAACTCTGCAGACCACTCGACGAACCAGTCGAAAAAACTTGGGAGAGAGCTTGTGTGAGATGTTTAGACTTCACGAGACCTTTCTTCGAAATAGCTGAAAGCTCTCGAGAGTACTTGACGAATTTCCTTGAGTACACAACAAATTTACTTGAACCAGTTAAGACTTAAAACTTTCTCTGAAACATTAAAGTAGTTCACTTGACCTCTCGAGAGTACTCGACGAATTTCACGAATACTTACGTAAGCACTCGACAAATTCGTCGAGTATATACGAGAAGTATAAGCTAATTTAACTTAGCCGTTCTAAACAACAATTCTCAGTGAACTCTTAAGTACTCCTGAGATCACATGATGAATTCCTCGAGTGTTTACTTGAGTTCTCGACGAATTTTACGAGACCTCACGAGATCACTCGACGAATTGACTTAGCCAAAATCAGCAACCTCTTGACATCAACTTCCTTTGTGATACTAAATGAAGTACACCTCATTAGAGAGATTGCACATGGATCAACACAATGTTCTATACAGTGAGGAATTACATTGCACAGAACTGTGTTTGGTGACCCATTGTAATCTGACAATGGTTTGTACTTGGCAATAAAGACCTACACTACACACAACTAAAACTAACATCAAATATAGACTCAATTCAACTTAGTTCAAGAGACATTTTTCAAATCATGACTATTATGGATACAATACCAAACATTAATGATGTTATTATTATTGTTGATGATACTGTGTATGCTGTCGAGAAGGAGGATATGGTCTCTTTAGGTAGTGATAAAGGTCCACTCACATTAAGGTGTGTATATCATGTGCTGGGAATGAAGAAGAACCTCTTCATCGTGACCAATGCGGTGGATGTTGGGTATCACGTTCTGTTCAGCCCGACAGAAGTGAAGTTTCTCTGAAATATGTCAACCGTGAAGGCAAACGTCACTCATGTTGGGAGGAGAGTAAGGAACTTGTTCGTGCTATCAATAAGTTTCTATGTTGAGAAGATGAGGGATAACGACAGCGCTACTATATAGCTTGAGAGGCTGAGACATGTTGGAATAGATAAGCTGAAGGCTATAATGGCAAAAGGCTTGGTGCATGGCCTGCCTTGTCTTTCATCCCTTGGTGATAGTCATGTCTGTGTGGGGTATCAGTATGGAAAGCCTCATCGCCTTCCATTTGACAAGTCACAGACCAGATGCAAGGTACTATTGGAATACATCCATGGTGATCTGACGGGATCGACCATCACCCCTAATCTCGGAGGTAGCATGTATATGCAGGTTCTAGTTGATGACTTTATGTAACACCCCTATCCGTCGCATAGCATATAGCAGTAGGTCCGGCCGGGGCCCGACGTCATATACTACAGACAGACCGGGTGGTTACTCATGGAAACCATCCAACCAATCATAACGTCCTACACAGAGCATTCTAACAGAAGTAGTTTATAAAAGTTGCAACAAAGAACCCAACACTAAAGCATGAATGTCCACTAATATCAAAACAGGAATGTTGTACATACACAAGTACATGCCTTAAGGCCTTACAAAATTGTTCACTTCATATTACATGTTTTACCAACCACGGCACGCAGGCCGGTCATACATGAATAAAAATAGTAAACACTCCAATTAGGCCTTCGAGGGCCAGCTTCGCATTTTGGGCTTTAGCCCGCTATTGACCGCTTGGTCCAGCAGCACCTGCAAGCAACAAACCACCACACGGTGGCAAAACAAGGCAATAGTCAGCAATGCTGACCAAATTATAACGATCCCACCCCCGGCTCGGGGCGGCGATGCTCCTTCCCTGCATTTCATTAGCATAAGCGAGCAATATAACAATATTCATTTCATCACAGACGTTGGCTCGCACAGCCACACGCCCCGTGCTCTCAGGGCACATTCTAGGTGAACAGGTCAATGTCACGTTAATTAAAGCCATAGACATTCCGGACTCACCACCGCCACTATGACGGCCAAACCTATGAGCATTTTGTCTTCTTGGCCTGGGTCACGACAATTTAAGCCATAGACCGCCGAAGACCCTAATCTATGCCAACGACAAGTGTCATGTACCCTTAGGTCTCTTTAACCGAACGACATAGAACGGGTACGGTTTCATCTAACCCGTGTTCACATCACAACGACAATTTAAGCCATTTGTGCGGGTCAAACTTCTACCGAGTCCCATTTCCATCACAATTCACATAACCCGGTTATGTTCAAGTTGGCTCTCAGGCCACCAAGTTGGCAAGATCACGCATCCGCCCAATTTTTCGGGTGCACCTTTGGGTTAATCCCCAAGGCTCTCTATTGCAATCTACCGTGTAGAAAATCCGAAAAACAACCAATAGCATGGAGTCTTTCCGGCATTATGCAATGCAACATCACCGATCCAGACCAACATGTCCGGATAGGCTTCACACATCATGCATATGTCCGTTCTCGCTTACGGACTCTAAACAACGGGGACTTCACATATCTACCAGAAGGAATGCCTCCAACTCACCGCAAACTCACGAGAGCGGGCTTACTATGCAAAGAAGGAGATCTACTCATGCTCAAGAAGAGAATCGTTATCCTTGCGTTCTTCTTTGGCGATATGGAAAAGTAAGCGGATGAAAAGCACCGCACTAGCTTTGCCTCTGTGGATCCGGAGTCGGCTCGTGATTTGGAGCTTCGAAGCTCCTCTAATGGCCGGATCTAGCTTCTTCTTCCTTCCTTGGCTCTCCTCTCTCTCTAAGTTTTAGAAAGATAACCACTCATGAAAAGTGAGGGTTTCTAAGGCCCAATCCCGGGTATATCCCTTCAGGAACAACCCCCAGCCGTTGGATCATTAATTAAAGAAACGAACGGCTTTGGTTCGGGACTGAAATGCCCAATCTGGACCGCACACGGCCTGGCACACGCCCGTGTCCAGGGCCGTGTGCCTCATTCGCCGTCAAAATCGACTCGCTTGGAACAACACACGGGCATCGAACATGCCCGTGTTCGACCTGACACGGTCGTGTGGCCGGCCGTGTACCCCCATCGATTTATCCCGAAAACAACCCGAGCACTGCACGGGTTCTAGGACACGCCCGTGTCCTTGCCCGTATCTACCTCAACACGCCTGGGCTCTAGACCGTGTACACGGTCTCGACACTCGACACTTCGTCGAGCGAAGATCGTCGACCTGACGACACGGCCTTGGACACGACCATGTCTTAGGCTGTGTGCCTTGTCTCGACACATCGTCGAGCAAAGTTCGTCGACTCCCGGGACGAGTGTCGAAATGGGTCGACACGCCCTGCGACACGCCCGTGTCGCAGGCCATGTGCCATGTCTCGACACTTCGTCGAGCGCAGAGTGTCGACTTCGCGGGTTGAGTGTCAACATGGGTCGACACGCCCTGCGACACGCCCGTGTCGCAGGACGTGTGCCCAGTCTCGCCACAATGTCGAGAGCAAAATGTCGACTTCGCCGGCTGAGTGTCGACACAGGCCTGACACGCCCTGGGACACGCCCGTGTCCCAGGCCGTGTGCCTCCTGCCAGAACCCAAAACTGGCCCAAAACGTCCCCCGTCGCTCTTTTGAGTTTCGGGGCATTACAACTCTCCCCCTCTTAAAATAATTTCGCCCACGAAATTATATAAAGGAAAGACATGTACAAAACCAAAATTTGTACCTGAACGGAACAACTCCGGATACTCGTCAAGCATAGTCTGCTCTCGCTCCCAAGAGAGCTCCTCACGACCGCAATTGTCCCACCGGACCTTGACCATCCTGATCTCTTTATTGCGTACCCGCTTGACCTCTGAGTCCTCAATCCGCACGGGCTTGACTATTGTCGCCAGCCCACTATCCACCGGCACTTGATCAATCGCGATCACTTGCGAAGGCTCTTGCACCGCCTTCCGAAGCACCGAAATATGGAATACATCATGTAATCCACCATGCTCCACTGAAAGCTTCAACCGATAGGCCGCTTCACCAACTCGCTCCAGAACCTCAAACAGCTCAAGGTACCCCGGGCTTAGCTTTTTCAATCGCCGCACCCGCGAGACACCCTTGAACGGCTTGATTTTTAAGTACACATAGTCGCCCACAACGAACTCCACGTTCCTGTGCTTGGCATTATAGTACTTCGCTTGCCGGTCCCGAGCGATAAGCAACCTCTCCCGAATGGTTCTCACCAAAGAAGTAGCATTCTCCACTTCCAATCGCTTATACAACTTTGACTCACACGTTTCTAACCAAGACAATGGCGTGCAACATTTTCTACCATATAGGGCCTCGAAAGGCGCCATCTGAATACTCGCTTGGTAGCTATTGTTGTATGTGAACTCCACCAAATAAAGGTGGTCTTCCCATTGCTTCCCAAAATCCAAGACACACATGCGGAGCATGTCTTCCACGGTTCTATTGACCCTCTCGGTCTGCCCATCCGTTTGCGGATGGAAGGCTGTGCTAAATTTCAACTTTGTCCCCAACATTTGCTGCACAAGCCTCCAATCATTGGACGTGAACCGTCCATATCGGTCACTCACGATGCTCCGGGGCACACCGTGAAGCCGTACAATGTTATCCACATAAAGTTTTGCCAACTTCTCCACCGGATCATCCTTCCTATGCGGAATAAAATGCGACACCTTCGTTAGCCGATCAACAACCACCCAAATGGTGTCGTTCCCATTTTGCGACCTTGGCAAACCGTGCACAAAGTCCATAGAGATGTCGTCAAATTTCCACTCCGGAATAGGCAAGGACTTAAGAAATCCTCCCGGCTTTTGGCACTCCGCCTTCACCAAGGCGCAAGTTTGGCACTTCGCCACGTAGAGCGCCACATCTTTCTTCAAACTCGGCCACCAAAACAGTTTCTTTACATCGCGGTACATCTTTGTGCTCCCCGGGTGAATCGAGTACTTGGTATGGTGTGCCTCGTACAACAACTCCACCCGCAAATTGCCCACACTTGGGATGCACAAACGACCGTCTTTCCAAAGCAATCTGTCCTCCACAATGAATTGGGAATTTGACCCATCCAGAGCCTCTACCATGAACTACTTCATATGAACATCCATATCCAAAGCCTGCCGAATCCGATCAGCCAGGTCATATTGGACTTCAGTCCAATTCAGAACTGCTTCAGCACTTAATTGCCTATCCACACAAATAATCTCCAACGCCTCCAACTCCCACACCAACCACTCATCATGCACTGATAGCCAATTGGCTTGAGCTGGGGCTCGGCGACTCAACGCGTCCGCAACCGCATTACCTTTACCCGACACGTAGTGGATCTTGAATGTATAGTCCCCCAGGAACTCCATCCATCTATGCTGCCGCATATTCAGATCCTTCTGATCAATTAGATACTTCAGGCTCTTGTGATCGGTGTAGATATCAATCTTCACACCGTACAAATAGTGTCTCCACAGCTTCAAGGAAAAAATCACGGCCGCTAACTCCAAGTCATGGACCGGATAGTTCCTTTCATGCACTTTTAGCTGTCTCGAGCCATAAGCTATTACACTTCCGTGTTGTAGTAGCACGCAACCCAAACCGCTGCCCGAAGCATCACTGTAAATCTCATAGCCTTCGATCTCACATGGCGAACTCAGCATAGGCGCCGTGGTCAACCGACACGTCAACTCCTCACAAGCTCGCGCGCACTCCGGCGACCAGACGAACTTCTGCTCCTTCCTCGTCAAAGTAGTGAGAGGTAACGATATCCGCGAGAAGTTCTCTACGAAGCGCCTATAATAGCCGGCAAGCCCTAGAAAGCTCCGGACTTCCGCTACCGTAGCAAGCTCAAGCCACTCCCGTATCGCAACAATCTTCGCCGGATCCACAGCAATACCCTCTCCACTCACTATATGACCGAGGAACGCCACTGAGGATAACCAAAACTCGCACTTCGAGAACTTGGTATACAGTTGATTCCTCCTTAGCGTCTCTAAAACCAAATGAATATGCTTGAAGTGATCTTCCTTACTTTGCGAGTACACCAAAATATCGTCGATGAAGACGATCACAAAATGGTCTAAGTACTCTCTGAAAGTCCTGTTCATCAAATCCATGAACACTGACGGCACATTAGTCAGCCCAAACGGCATGACCGTAAACTCATAATGCCCGTATCTCGTACTAAATGCTGTCTTCGGGATATCACTCTCCCTTATTCGCAGCTGATAGTACCCAGCCTTGAGATCCAACTTTGAGTACACCATCGACCCTACCAACTGATCAAAAAGATCATCGATCCGGGGGATCGGGTACTTGTTCTTCTCCGTCAACTTGTTGAGCTCTCGATAATCAATACCCAGCCTCAAGCTTTCGTCCTTCTTCTTAACAAAGAGGACCGGCACGCTCCAAGGCGAAGAACTTGGGCGCACATACCCTTGCTCCAACAACTCTTGCAGTTGAACCTTCAGCTCTGCCATTTCCTTAGGCACTAGCCGATATAGAGATCGTGACACAGGCTTTGCACCTGGCACTAGCTCAATCGTAAAATCTATCTCCCGCTGAGGCGGTGCTCCAGGAAGATTTGCGGGGAACACGTCAGGGTATTCCGATACTACTGAAATACAATCCAACGCGGGCTTCGGCTTTGCAACCTCCACTAGTGTAAAGAACAATTCTGCACCGGCACGAACCACCTTCACCACCTGAAGAGCAGACATCAACATCTTGCTCGACCCCTTTAAGCCCGTAAAAGTCGTTTCACGACTTGCTCCCAGCTTGACTTCCTTGCTACCGCAATCTATATGGGCCTGCTGCTCCGAGAGCCAGTCCATGCCAAATATGACGTCGAACTCCACCAATGGAAGTAACGACGCTTGCAGATTGAACTCCTGATTCCCAATAGGAATCTTAACATCGCAGATCCTATCCGCGTGCATCGAACACCCATTGGGCAACAACACATCCAACTTATCCTTCACCATCGAAGAAGGGACTCCAATGCTGTAACACCCCAGTTTTTGCTTCAGGGTCAGTCTGCAGTTCTGGAAAATTTTTGGATTTCTGGAAGGAGGCACACGGCCTGCGACACGGGCGTGTCGCAGGGCGTGTCGAGGCCGTGTCGACACTCGGTCCAAGTGTCGACACTTTCGCTCGACAAAGTGTCGAGAGTGAGACACACGGCCTGCGACACGGGCGTGTCGCAGGGAGTGTCGAGGCCGTGTCGACACTCGGCCCAAGTGTCGACACTTTGTGCTCGACAGAGTGTCGAGAGTGGGGCACACGGCCTGCGACACGGGCGTGTCGCAGGGCGTGTCGAGGCCGTGTCGACACTCGGCCCAAGTGTCGACACTTTGTGCTCGACAGAGTGTCGAGAGTGGGGCACACGGCCTGCGACACGGGCGTGTCGCAGGGCGTGTCGAGGCCGTGTCGACACTCGGCCCAAGTGTCGACACTTTCGCTCGACAATGTGTCGAGACTGGGGCACACGGCTTGTGACACGGGCGTGTCACAGGGCGTGTCCCGCCTGGTCGACGATCTTCGCTCGACGTTTTTCTGCGGTGTCGACACAAAGCCTGTCGACGGGTGTCGAGACTTGGCACACGGCTTGGGACACGGGCGTGTCCCAGGCCGTGTCACCTCTCGGGTTGGTGTTGGGGCCGTGTCGTTGGAGACACACGGCAGGCCACACGGTCGTGTCGCTGGGGACACGGGCGTGTCGGATTGAACACGGGCGTGTCGAATGCCCGTGTCTGATTCCAGGCGCGTCGATTTGAGATGGCGAATGAGGCACACGGCCCTGGACACGGGCGTGTGCCAGGCCGTGTTCGGCCCAGGTCTGCTGTTTTCCAGGCGAATCGCAACCATTCTTTTTCTGGTTTTGGGATCTAGCGGTTCAGGCCATCTCCTGGGGATTTAAGTCCGAAGTTAGGGTTGCAGATCCTCACTTTTTTTTCCAAGTCCTCTCTTTCTAAGATCTTGAGAAAACCTAGAGCAAGGAGGAAGAAGAACTCTTGGGCTGTAGGAAGGGTTTCGGAGCTCTGAATCGCGAGCCGAGTCCGGATCCGTGAAGCTTGGAGCGTTGCGAAGTTTTCCATCCGGCTAGTTTGTCATGGCAAGGAAGAGGAGTCGGAAGGTAACGACATCTCTCCTCTTGGTCTTTAGGATGCACGTTTTAGCATCATCTAGTTTTCTTTTCTCTAATTTTTGGGCACCAAACTCTCAAATGAGAGGGGTTTTGGCTTGCCAAGTTTCAAGAGGAACTTCCGGGTCGATTGAGTCCGTCCCCGGCATATCTTTGCATTAGAGATCCGCTTCGCTAGTGGATTAGGCATGGTGGGTGAAGCCATAGTCGCGACCGTTAGTCCGACTCGGTGATGTTGCATACGAACTAGGGATTCGTAGAGATTTCCGTTGCGGCAAGATGCCGTTTGTGTTGTGGTGGTGATTGTCCCGTTTGCTTGAAAAGAGTACATGTAGTCGAACCCGGACAAGGTTAGCTCCTCGTGGTGGTAGATGGTTTCCTTGACAAGGTTAGCTCCGTATGAGAATGGAGATGGTTTCCTTGGTGGACAAGGTTAGCTCCGCACGAGTTGGAGATGTTTTCCTTGGTGCGCGGGAACGCTGCGGTACAAAGAGGGATTGCGATGTGTTTAGTCTTGGTTGTGTTGTGCCAAGGCGTGGCTATGTCTCCGTGGTCGGCTGGCTATCCCGTGACATGTGCGTCATGTGTGGAGAGTGTCCCGGCGAGACTAGTCCCCTTCTGTGAGACTGACGAGAATGCCAAGCTTGGGGCAAGCCCGGGCAAAGAGGCCATGAGCGGGTGGGGTCCAGCAAGGCTTCTTAGAATCGGTCAGTCTGTGGTTGTTGGAATCCTGACATGAGACGTCAGAGCTTGCAGGCAAGCCCGGGGCTAAGCCCACGAGCGGGTGGGGCCTTGGCAAGAATTCCATGTGGCGGCCTGCGCGCCGTGTGAGGGAGTTGTGTCTCCCTCAATGTTTGAGGCTTTATGCCAATTGGGGAAATGTGAGTACCCAACTGATGTGATGTTGTGCTAGATACATACGGTGTAGGGTACCTTGGGTGAAGCCCGGGTGTTGCATTCATGTCATGTTGCATAGTAGGCCCTTTCTTTATATGCTCAACCAGTAGAGAACATGTTTGTTGATTGAGACATCCAAGCCTGTTTTAATGTTTTTCTATTTATAGAAATTTATATTGCATATGAAGTGCTGACTTGCAGGTTGGAGGGTTCCCCGGGGTCCGTTAGGGGCGGCCGGGAGGAGATGTGTTGTTACACAGTTTGAGGTCAGCCTTTGCTGACCCACGTTACTAATAATTTTTACAGGGCAAGGATCGCACGCAGGAGCTAGCACGCCGGCCAAAAAGGCCTAAGCCCATGAAGTGTTTTCTCTTTTGTAGCACTACTTTTTGATGATGTATGTTTGAGACTATTTTGTCCGGCTTGCATGCCGAGGTAGGCTAGGAGTGCTGAGCACATTCATGTTTGATTGTACTGTTTACCTTTTGGACATTTGATGTAAGGCCTTAGGGCCATTTGTTTACTCTTTTGGGTTAGTGGATAACTTCTAGTTGTGCTTGGTTTTCCGCTGTGTTGTGCAAGTGTTTTGAGTTTGGGTAGCTATATCAACTTTTAATACTAAAGATGTGGCGTTCGTATGTTGTGGGGCCCCGGCCGGACCCATATTATACGTCCATTACAGGGGAGGTGTTACAATTTGGTATCAAAGCGAGGTTTGATTCAAGGTCAGTGCGTAGAGAAGTTATCCACATAAGAGTAACGCGGGACCATGAGTGTCCTTATGTTTTAGTCTTGAGATTGGAGACTAATCCCTTATTTCTTGTCTTCCGGAAGAGTGCAAGCAACGAGGCGGGCACTTCAAGAGCAAGGGATGATCTCTCAGCGAGCAGTGCTACTGCTCCAGGTCTTTTGGGCACGGGTGTAGACCCGGCCGACTTCTGCCGCATGCTTGCAGAAGCGATGGTGGCAGCTCAAGCTGCAGCAGCAGCTCAGGTGGCAGCCCCTGCCACACCAGATACGGCAACGGCCGTGCCAGGAGCAGAAGCCAGGCGAGTGGAGCCTTTGGCGGAGAGGGTAGTTGTCGGACATGGAGACCGACACATGAAGTATTTCCTGAGTTTCCATCCCCCGTCTTTCAAGGGTGTTGGAACGCCAACGGATGCGGAGGACTGGTGGGTTCGCATTCAAGAACTGTTAAGGGCGGCAGAGACGCCAGAGGAAAAGAAAGCTGAGTATGCGGCGTTCATGTTGGAAGGAGACGCCAAGTTGTGGTGGGTGAGCCATAGCGGCCGCCAGTTTCCGGGACGCACCCCGTCAGTGGAAGAGTTCGGGGACGCTTTTCTTAAGAGGTATATCCCAGTTTCAACTCGGTTGGCCCTGCAGAGGCAGTTTCTGCATCTAATGCAGCGAGACAAGACAGTGGATGAGTACGTGCAAGAGTTCACCCGTTTGGGTCGTTATGCGGGAACGACAATGGCGGATGATGTAGAGAGGGATAACCTCTTCTACCAAGGGTTGAGGGAAAATCTGAGACAACCCCTCATCTCCATGAAGAGGGCGGGATTTAATGAGCTAGTTGAAGCCGCCAGGAGTTTGGAGAATGATTTGGAGCGAACCCAACGCCGTAAGGGTTTTACTCCCAAGCAAGGGGAAGGGAAGCCTTCCCAATCTCATGGAAAGTCTGATGGGAGTAGGTGGAGGAAGAAGCCTTATACTTCCAGATCTGGTGAGAGGAGCAACTGGACGCCTGGGGGTTCCTACTCTAGGGGACCGCCGACGTGCTACAACTGCGGGAAGGTTGGGCACATAGCCCGTGCTTGTCAGCAAGGGGGAGCGGGGCAAGAGTCAAAGCAGGAGCAGTCTGTGCGCTCGGGCCCCAGTGCTGCAGAGAAAGGAAAGATGGCGGAGTCGAGCGCTTCTCGGTTCCAACCGGTGCAACCAAGGGCTTACAACCTTGGACAGCAAGAAGCGATCCGCCAAACTGATGTGGTGACAGGTATGAAGAGAATTTAAGTTTAAATTTTATGCTTCATCCTTTTAGACTTTTGTGTAATGTCTATGTTGTAGGCTTCGTGTTAGTTTCCGGATACCCCGCTAGGGTGTTGTTTGATACGGGAGCATCGCACTCCTTTCTTGCGGAGAGCTTCATCCGGAGAATAGGAGTTGAGTCTTTCTCGTCGGGAGCAGAGCTGAAAGTGCGCATGCCCAATGGGTCATCTATGACCACCGGGGCTAAAGGGCGCATTTGTTGGGAGCTAGACGGAGTTGTCTTCGCTCTGGAAGCGGCAGTGTTACCATTAGTAGAGTTCGATGTCATTTTGGGCATGGACTGGCTTGCAGAGCAGCGCGCCAGTATTGATTGCCTTTCTAAGGTGGTGACCTTAAGGAGTAAAGGGCAATTAGAAGTCAAGTTTGAGGGCCTTGGTGGAGTGGCCTGTTCCCTGATATCGGCCATGCAGCTGGTGCGGGCGGTTAACCAGGGTGGGGTAGCGCTTGTAGCGTTATTGGAGGTTCGTCTCTCCCAACTGTCGATTGAGGAAGTGCCTGTGGTGGCAGAGTTCAAGGATGTGTTCCCGGATGAACTTCCTGGAGCGCCTCCTCGGCGGGAGATCGACTTCTCGATCGAGTTAATGCCGGAGGCTAGACCGGTGTCACGTCCCCATTTTAGGATGGCACCTAAGGAGTTAGCGGAACTTAAGGTACAGTTACAGGAACTGTTAGAGCAAGGGTATATTAGACCCAGTTCTTCACCGTGGAGCGCACCGGTTTTGTTTGTTAAGAAGAAAGACGGTAGCATGCGCCTGTGCATAGACTACCGAGAGCTTAATAAGTTGACCGTTAAGAATAAGTATCCGATCCCTCGGATAGATGACCTGTTTGACCAATTGGTGGGGTCAGTGGTATATTCGAAGTTGGACTTGAAGTCGGGATACTATCAGCTACGAATTCGGGACGAGGACATACCCAAGACTGCTTTTGGGACAAGGTATGGGCACTTTGAGTTTACGGTGATGTCGTTCGGGCTGACGAACGCACCATCGGTGTTCATGGATCTGATGAATCGGGTATTCCGGGAATACTTGGATTCTTTTGTGGTTGTTTTCATTGATGACATTTTGGTGTATTCCAAATCGGAAGTGGAGCATGAGACCCACTTGAGAATAGTTTTGCAAGTGTTACGAGTTGTATGCAAAATTCTCCAAATGCGAGTTTTGGTTGGAGAAGGTGGCATTTTTGGGCCACGTGATTAGTGGTGATGGGGTGGCAGTGGATCCAGCGAAGGTGGAGGCCATCAGAGATTGGCCGGTGTTGAGGACCGTGGCGGAAGTCCGAAGTTTTCTTGTACTAGCCGGGTATTATAGGAGATTCGTGGAGAATTTCTCGAAGATAGCTCTACCCCTCACCTCTCTCACTCGCAAAGACCATAAATTTGTGTGGACCCAAGAGTGCGGTCAAGCATTTGAGGCCCTAAAGGAGAGGCTTATGATGGCTCCGATCTTGAGTTTACCGCAAGGGACCGATGGATTTCAAATTTTCAGTGACGCATCGGGATGCGGTTTGGGTTGCGTGTTAGTGCAGCATGGAAAGGTGATAGCTTTTGGGTCTAGACAGCTGAAACCTCATGAGAGAAATTACCCCGTCCATGACTTGGAGTTGGCGGCGGTAATCTTCGCGCTGAAAATTTGGCGGCATTATGTTTATGGCGCAAGAGTGGAGATCTTCACGGACCATAAAAGCCTGAAGTATCTCTTGGATCAAAAGGACTTGAATATGCGGCAACGCAGATGGGTTGAGTTTCTTGGAGACTACGAAGTGGCGATCCAGTATACGCCGGGTAAAGCCAATGTGGTGGCGGATGCGCTGAGTAGAAAGTACTCGGGGCAAGGAAATTGGATCGAAGCTCATGATGAGCGGTTGGTTCGGGAATGGGAGTCCCTTGGATTGGAATGTGTTGCGAGAGGCGAGTCTAGCGTGGCTCGGTTGAACTGGATTGAAGTGCAAAACGACTTGTCCGATCGTATTCGGGAAGCGACTCGATTAGATGTGGAGTTTCAACCTTTTGTGTTGGAGGCTCAAACGGGTGAGAGCAGCACCTGGGAGATGATCGGGGGAATCTTGAGAAAGGATGGACGGGTTTGTGTACCGCAGTTTGACAATCTCCGTGAGGAGTTGATGTTTGAGGCTCACTTCTCAAAGTACTCCATTCACCCGGGCAGTACAAAGATGTACTTGGATATGAAGAAATCCTTTTGGTGGCCGGGGTTGAAGCGAGATGTAGCTTTGTATGTGAGTCGTTGCCAAACATGTGCCTTGGTGAAGGCCGAATGTCAGAAACCGGGCGGGCTCCTGAAGCCCCTTCCAATTCCTGAATGGAAATTTGAGGACATCTCCATGGACTTCGTGCATGGGTTGCCTAGATCGCAGCATGGGAATGATGCTATTTGGGTGATCGTGGATCGCCTAACCAAGGTGGCTCACTTCATCCCGAACCGTAAAGAGGACAGCGTGGAGAAGCTGGTGGAGTTGTATGTTCGCAACATTGTGCGACTGCACGGAATTCCTAAGAGCATAGTCAGTGATCGAGATGGACGGTTTACATCCAAGGACTGGAGGTTGGTACAAAAAAGCTTGGGCACGAAGCTAAGGTTTAGTACGGCGTTCCATCCTCAAACTGATGGGCAAACGGAGAGAACGAACCGTACTATGGAGGACATGTTGAGGATGTGCGTTCTTGATTTTGGCAAGAGGTGGGAGGATCACCTCTTCATGGTAGAATTTGCGTACAACAACAGTTTTCAAGCTAGTATAAAGATGGCGCCTTACGAAGCTTTGTATGGGAGGCGGTGTCGAACGCCAATGTCTTGGGCAGAGGCGGGAGACACCAAACTTTTGGGAAAGGATGCGGTAGTTGACGCTTGTGAGATGGTACGGATCATCCAAGAGCGTATGAAGGTGGCACAAGACAGGCAAGCGAAATATTTTAATGCTCGTCACCGGAAGTTAGAATTTTCAGTTGGTGATTGGGTTTATCTGAAGGTCAAGCCGTTCAAAGGCGTCTCGCGGATTCGCCGACTCAAGAAGTTGAGTCCGAGGTTTTTGGGGCCTTTTGAAATTGTTGAGCGGGTAGGAGAAGCAGCCTATCGTCTGGCATTATCCGCAGATTTGAGTGGATTACATGACGTTTTCCACGTCTCCGTGTTGAGGAAAGCCTTGGTGGAGGCTAGCGTGGTGATGGAGCCGGCATCGGTGCCGATTGACGAAGACTTGAGGACGCGAGTCCTTCCAATCGCTATAGAAGATTCGGAGACTCGGCAGTTGCGGAATAAAGAAGTCAAGCTCGTGAAAGTTCGTTGGGACAACTGCGGTCGTGAGGAGTTCTCGTGGGAGCGAGAACAGGCCATGCTAGAAGACTATCCAGAACTATTTTTTGTCAGGTACAATTTAAGTTTTGTACCCTTTCGTTTTGAAAATTTCGGGACGAAATTCTGTTAAGTGGGGGAGAGTTGTAACACCCCAGTTTTTGCTTCAGGGTCAGTCTGCAGTTCTGGAAAATTTTTGGATTTCTGGAAGGAGGCACACGGCCTGCGACACGGGCGTGTCGCAGGGCGTGTCGAGGCCGTGTCGACACTCGGTCCAAGTGTCGACACTTTCGCTCGACAAAGTGTCGAGAGTGAGACACACGGCCTGCGACACGGGCGTGTCGCAGGGCGTGTCGAGGCCGTGTCGACACTCGGCCCAAGTGTCGACACTTTGTGCTCGACAGAGTGTCGAGAGTGGGGCACACGGCCTGCGACACGGGCGTGTCGCAGGGCGTGTCGAGGCCGTGTCGACACTCAGCCCAAGTGTCGACACTTTGTGCTCGACATAGTGTCGAGAGTGGGGCACACGGCCTGCGACACGGGCGTGTCGCAGGGCGTGTCGAGGCCGTGTCGACACTCGGCCCAAGTGTCGACACTTTCGCTCGACAATGTGTCGAGACTGGGGCACACGGCCTGTGACACGGGCGTGTCACAGGGCGTGTCCCGCCTGGTCGACGATCTTCGCTCGACGTTTTTCCGCGGTGTCGACACAAAGCCTGTCGACGGGTGTCGAGACTTGGCACACGGTTTGGGACACGGGCGTGTCCCAGGCCGTGTCACCTCTCGGGTTGGTGTTGGGGCCGTGTCGTTGGAGACACACGGCAGGCCACACGGCCGTGTCGCTGGGGACACGGGCGTGTCGGATTGAACACGGGCGTGTCGAATGCCCGTGTCTGATTCCAGGCGCGTCGATTTGAGACGGCGAATGAGGCACACGGCCCTGGAAACGGGCGTGTGCCAGGCCGTGTTCGGCCCAGGTCTTCTGTTTTCCAGGCGAATCGCAGCCATTCTTTTTCTGGTTTTGGGATCTAGCGGTTCAGGCCATCTCCTGGGGATTTAAGTCCGAAGTTAGGGTTGTAGATCCTCACTTTTTTTCCAAGTCCTCTCTTTCTAAGATCTTGAGAAAACCTAGAGCAAGGAGGAAGAAGAAGAACTCTTGGGCTGTAGGAAGGGTTTCGGAGCTCCGAATCGCGAGCCGAGTCCGGATCCGTGAAGCTTGGAGCGTTGCGAAGTTTTCCATCCAGCTAGTTTGTCATGGCAAGGAAGAGGAGTCGGAAGGTAACGACATCTCTCCTCTCGGTCTTTAGGATGCACGTTTTAGCATCATCTAGTTTTCTTTTCTCTAATTTTTGGGCACCAAACTCTCAAATGAGAGGGGTTTTGGCTTGCCAAGTTTCAAGAGGAACTTCCGGGTCGATTGAGTCCGTCCCCGGCATATCTTTGCATTAGAGATCCGCTTCTCTAGTGGATTAGGCATGGTGGGTGAAGCCGTAGTCGCGACCGTTAGTCCGACTCGGTGATGTTGCATACAAACTAGGGATTCGTAGAGATTTCCGTTGCGGCAAGATGCCGTTTGTGTTGTGGTGGTGATTGTCCCGTTTGCTTGAAAAGAGTACATGTAGTCGAACCCGGACAAGGTTAGCTCCTCGTGGTGGTAGATGGTTTCCTTGACAAGGTTAGCTCCGTATGAGAATGGAGATGGTTTCCTTGGTGGACAAGGTTAGCTCCGCACGAGTTGGAGATGTTTTCCTTGGTGCGCGGGAACGCTGCGGTACAAAGAGGGATTGCGATGTGTTTAGTATTGGTTGTGTTGTGCCAAGGCGTGGCTATGTCTCCGTGGTCGGCTGGCTATCCCGTGACATGTGCGTCATGTGTGGAGAGTGTCCCGGCGAGACTAGTCCCCTTCTGTGAGACTGACGAGAATGCCAAGCTTGGGGCAAGCCCGGGCAAAGAGGCCATGAGCGGGTGGGGTCCAGCAAGGCTTCTTAGAATCGGTCAGTCTGTGGTTGTTGGAATCCTGACATGAGACGTCAGAGCTTGCAGGCAAGCCCGGGGCTAAGCCCACGAGCGGGTGGGGCCTTGGCAAGAATTCCATGTGGCGGCCTGCGCGCCGTGTGAGGGAGTTGTGTCTCCCTCAATGTTTGAGGCTTTATGCCAATTGGGGAAATGTGAGTACCCAACTGATGTGATGTTGTGCTAGATGCATACGGTGTAGGGTACCTTGGGTGAAGCCCGGGTGTTGCATTCATGTCATGTTGCATAGTAGGCCCTTTCTTTATATGCTCAACCAGTAGAGAACATGTTTGTTGATTGAGACATCCAAGCCTGTTTTAATGTTTTTCTATTTATAGAAATTTATATTGCATATGAAGTGCTGACTTGCAGGTTGGAGGGTTCCCCGGGGTCCGTTGGGGGCGGTCGGGAGGAGATGTGTTGTTACACAGTTTGAGGTCAGCCTTTGCTGACCCACGTTACTAATAATTTTTACAGGGCAAGGATCGCACGCAGGAGCTAGCACGCCGGCCAAAAAGGCCTAAGCCCATGAAGTGTTTTTTCTTTTGTAGCACTACTTTTTGATGATGTATGTTTGAGACTATTTTGTCCGGCTTGCATGTCGAGGTAGACTAGGAGTGCTGAGCACATTCATGTTTGATTGTACTGTTTACCTTTTGGACATTTGATGTAAGGCCTTAGGGCCATTTGTTTACTCTTTTGGGTTAGTGGATAACTTCTAGTTGTGCTTGGTTTTCCGCTGTGTTGTGCAAGTGTTTTGAGTTTGGTAGCTATATCAACTTTTAATACTAAAGCTGTGGCGTTCGTATGTTGTGGGGCCCCGGCCGGACCCATATTATACGTCCATTACAGGGGAGGTGTTACAAATGCGTGATATAAATCCTTCGGACAAGAAGGAGTGTGAAGCTCCCGTATCGAAGAGTGCTCTTGCCGGATTTTCACAAATCAAAACAAATCCTAAACAAGCAGTGGTAAGGTAACATGTGTATAACAAGTATTTAAAGAAATTGACTTGATATACAGTAAATCGTACCTATCACCACATCAGCCTGTTTGATGGCCTCTTGTTGGCCAAGATTATAGACCCTTGGTTTGGCCGGAGCATAGTGGGACGCGGTCGACTCCACCGCCTTGCCCTTCTCTTCATAAGTCGCTCCCGGCCTTCTCTCGGACTTAGGATGTCCGCTCCAACAGTCACGGGCAAAGTGCCCCGTCTTTCCACAAGTAAAACACGCGCCCGGGGTCCGACTCGTAGTCGCTCCAGAAGCACCAGAAGGAGCTGGACCTAAAGTCCTATGCTTCTTTAAGGACCTCCGATAGCCGGACTTTGAAGTCGTCGGCACTTTAAATTCAGATTTCCTATCACCCAAGCTTTTCTTTGCTTGTACATTCTTCATGTCCTTCTCCAAGGACCGGGCAGTGTTGACCAAGGTTAAGAAACCCTGCGTCATCGGCCCCGAGAGTAGTAACCTCAACTCATCTCTCAACCCTTCATAGAAGCGATTAGTCTTGTGCTCCTCATCCACGATAGTGGAGCTAGCATAACGACTCAAACGAGTAAACTCGTGGAGATATTCATCCACACTCCTCTCACCCTGAACCAACTTCAGAAACTCATTCTGCAACGCTATCTTCTGCGCCAAAGGGAGGTATCTAGCCAAGAACAATCTCGAGAACTCCTCCATCGAGACATCAACAAGTTGCTTACCTCTCAATAAGTGCATCTCCAAACCTTCCCACCACATTCTCGCTTCACCGTCCAGAAGGAACGTAGCGATGGTGGTCATTTGCCACTCCTCCGTCTTTGTTGCTATCATGACTCTCTTCACCCTGGAGAGCCAGTCTTCAGCTTGAGATGGGGTTCCCAACCCCGACAATATCGGAGGGTTAAAGCTCATTACATGCTTAAGCTGCCTCTCGGTTGCCCTCCTTGGCACCAACGGTTCCACTACCACTTGTTCCACTCTCCTCGGCTCAGCCTCTTACAGCGGTACCTGCTCCATCGCAGGAGCGGGCTGCTGCGTTTGCCTTGCAGGATGCGCATTAATCACGGCCAACACTGCTTCGGCCACCAATCGTATGTTCTCAGCCGATAGAGGTGTTGCAGGAGCAACATCTGGTGCACTGCTAGCCTCAGAAACTCGACGTTCCGACGGCCCAACACCACTTCTGGTCACCTATAGTGGTATAAAACACCGTTAAGCGACCAAATAAAATTGCAAACAACAATTATAGGAACACGCAGGTTCCTCAAACACGTGTATTTTCATTCCTAAGTGGACATTCATGGGTTCTTTTACTGTTATAACGATGACGCACACAACGTGCTCACCACCCCTTAAAAAGAATTCGCCCACGAATTCATCTTAAGCGCGACCAAAAACCAGTAGTCTGATACCAAATTGTAACACCCCCTATCTGTCGCATAGCATATAGCAGTAGGTCTGGCCGGGGCCCGACGCCAAATACTACAGACAGACCGGGTGGTTACTCATGGAAACCATCCAACCAATCATAGCGTCCTACACAGAGCATTCTAGCGGAAGCAGTTTATAAATGTTGCAACAAAGAACTCAGCACTAAAGCATGAATGTCCACTAATACCAAAACAGGAATGTTGTACATACACAAGTACAGGCCTTAAGGCCTTACAAAATTGTTCACTTCATATTACATGTTTTACCAACCACGGCACGCAGGCCGGTCATACATGAATAAAAATAGTAAACACTCCAATTAGGCCTTCGAGGGCCAGCTTCGCATTTTGGGCTTTAGCCCGCTATTGACCGCTTGGTCCAGCAGCAGCTGCAAGCAACAAACCACCGCACGGTGGCAAAACAAGGCAACGGTCAGCAATGCTGACCAAATTATAACGATCCCGCCCCCGGCTCGGGGCGGCGATGCTCATTCCCTGCATTTCATTAGCATAAGCGAGCAATATAACAATATTCATTTCATCACAGACGTTGGCTCGCACGACCACACGCCCCGTGCTCTCAGGGCACATTCTCGGTGAACCGGTCGATGTCACGTCAATTAAAGCCATAGACATTCCGAACTCACCACCGCCACTATGACGGCCAAACCTATGAGCATTTTGTCTTCTTGGCCTGGGTCACGACAATTTAAGTCATAGACCGCCGAAGACCCTAATCTATGTCAACGGCAAGTGTCACGTACCCTTAGGTCTCTTTAACCGAACGACATAGAATGGGTACGGTTTCATCTAACCCGTGCTCACATTGCAACGATAATTTAAGCCATTTGCGCGGGTCAAACTTCTACCGAGTCCCATTTCCATCACAATTCACATAACCCGGTTATGTTCAAGTTGGCTCTTAGGCCACCAAGTTGGCAAGATCATGCATCCGCCCAGTTTTCCGGGTGCACCTTTGGGTTAATACCCAAGGCTCCCTGTTGCAATCTACCGTGTAGAAAACCCAAAAAACAACCAATAGCACGGAGTCTTTTCCGGCATTATGCAATGCAACATCACCGATCCAGACCAACATGTCCGGATAGGCTTCACACATCATGCCTATGTCCGTTCTCGCTTACGGACTCTAAACAACGGGGACTTCACATATCTACCCGAAGGAACGCCTCCAACTCACCGCAAACTCGCGAGATCGGGCTTCCTATGCAAAGAAGGAGAGCTACTCATGCTCAAGAAGAGAATCGTTACCCTTACGTTCTTCTTTGGCGCCATGGAAAAGTAAGTGGATGAAAAGCACCGCACTAGCTTTGCCTCCGTGGATCCGGAGTCGGCTCGCGATTTGGAGCTTCGAAGCTCCTCTAATGGCCGGATCTAGCTTCTTCTTCCTTCCTTGGCTCTCCTCTCTCTCTAAGTTTTAGAAAGATAACCACTCATGAAAAGTGAGGGTTTATAAGGCCCAATCCCGGGTATATCCCTTCAGGAACAACCCCCAGCCGTTGGATCATTAATTAAAGAAACGAACAGCTTTGGTTCGGGACTGAAATGCCCAATCTGGACCGCACACGGCATGACACACGCCCGTGTCCAGGGCCGTGTGCCTCATTCACCGTCAAAATCGACTCGCCTGGAACAACACACGGGCATCGAACACGCCCGTGTTCGACCTGACACGCCCGTGTTCCACCTGACACACCCGTGTAGCCGGCCGTATACCCGCATCGATTTATCCCGAAAACAACCCGAGCACTGCACGGGTTCTAGGACACGCCCGTGTCCTTGCCCGTGTCTACCTCAACACGCCTGGGCTCCAGGCCGTGTACACGGTCTCGACACTCGACACTTCGTCGAGCGAAGATCGTCGACCTGACGACACGGCCTTGGACACGCCCGTGTCCTAGGCCGTGTGCCTTGTCTCGACACATCATCGAGCAAAGTTCATCGACTCCCGGGACGAGTGTTGACACGGGTCGACACGCCCGTGTCGCAGGCCGTGTGCCATGTATCGACACTTCGTCGAGCGTAGAGTGTCGACTTCGCGGGCTGAGTGTCGACACGGGTCGACACGCCCGTGTCGCAGGCCGTGTGCCCAATCTCGACACAGGCCTGACACGCCCTGGGACACGCCCATGTCCCAGACCGTGTGCCTCCTACCAGAACCCAAAACTGGCCCAAAACGTCCCCCGTCGCTCTTTTGAGTTTCGGGGCATTACACTTTATCAGGTATATTCGGGTATACTTTATGAAGGAGAAGTCGGAGACATTCTAGAAGTTTATAGAATTCAAGGAGCTCGTGGAGGTCCGTCTCGGCCTGTGCATAAAAAAGTTGAGAACAAATAATGTATGAGAGTTTACTTCAAATGAGTTCTCCAACTTCTACAAGAAGCACAGACTCCCGAGAGATCTTACTCGTGTGCATACTCCACAACAGAATGAAGTTGCAGAGAGGAATATTTGCCATCTTACAGAGACCTGCAAGTGTTGACTTCACTCCAAAGGAATTCCCAGGACCTATTGGGTGGAGGGAATGACCTGCGGAGCTTATATCATCAACAGAATGCCCCTAAGTCCAAAAAATATGAAATCTCCATATGAGCTGATGTTTAAGGAGAATCCCAATGTGGAGCATCTTAAGATGTTCAGGTCTACCTGCTATGTGCATATTCCAGACGCTCTTAGGATAAAGCTGTATGTGAAGGAGAGGAAGTTTGTATTTATTGGCTATGATGAGAGGAGGAAGAGCTGGAAGTGCATGGATCCTTCAACTCAGAAGTTTGTGGTCTCCAGGGATGTGGTATTTGGCGAATTGACGTCATACCAGGGTAGTTCATATATGGAACTATAGGAGAGCAGGTCAGGCAGAGGGTAAGGAGAAGTTGCGCGCTCGGGATCTTCTGGTGGAGCTGTCTATATCACAAGGAGCTCTAGCTATATCTAACTCTGGGGCAGGTGCTTATGGATTTGGAAGTAGGGGGAGCGATGCTCCAAGTGTGCCTGGAGGAGAGCTGGTACAGAAGAAGCAACTAATGTGGTGGATTAGGGTCAAGCCCTGCGGGGGTCTAAAAGGACGATTATTCTTCCAGCTCGGTACATGGACGAGAATATGGTGAGTTTTGTCTCATGTTTCTTCGCACGCCCCTTGGATGAGCGAGAACCATTATGCTTTGAGAACACCAATAGGATCAAGAAGTTGTAAGATGTCATGGATGGGAAGATGGTCACCCTCAAGAAAAATGAAACTTGAGATCTTGTGCCTAAAGTTGATGATATCACACCCGTGGCCTGCAAGTGGGTGTACAAGATCAAGAAGAAGGTTGACGACAGTATCGAGTGGTACAAGGCTCGCCTTGTAACTCGGGGGTTCTCGTAGCAGTATGAGGAAGACTATGAGAAGGCGTTTAGTCTGGTGACCAAGATAACTTCAGTTCAAGTGGTGATTGTCTTGGCGACTTGCCAAGAGTAGAAGATTTGGCAACTCGACGTGAAGAATAAATTACTTTACGATGAGCTTGACAAGAATATCTTCATGATGCATCCACCTAGTTACATTTCTGAAGAACATCCAGGACACCTCTATAAGCTCAAAAAGACCCTCTATGGCTTGAAGCAGATGTCTCAAGCGGAGAATGAGAACATCGTAGAATACCTCCAGTTTTACGGATATTTTGTTTAAGACTCTGATTCAAGCCTATTTGTTAAGAAGAGGGAGGAGCTTCAAGTCTTGGTGCTGCTATACGTTGACGATATGATCATTATGAGGAACTCAGAAGAGGGGGTAGCTAGGCTCAGGACAGTGCTGGCTATCGGATTTGAGATGAATGATCTTGGGGAGCTCCACCATTTCCTTGGTTTGAGGTGGAGAGGGAAAAGAGCACTGTGCTCGTTTCCTAAAAAGTCTATGCAAAGCAGATCATTAAGCGGTTCAACATGCGGGAGGGGAAGAGCAAATCTACTACATTAGAGGTCGGTCTTAAACCTTGACGTGATGAGTGAAGGGTTCTTTTAGATCCCTTGGTGTTTCGGGCTCTGGTTGGGAGTTTGATATACTTGATTATTACAAGGCCGAATATTGCTTATGTTGTAGGCCGAGTAAGTCAATATATGCAGGAGGCAGGAGCCGCAAAAATCTCATCTAGTAGCAGCTAAGAATATCTTGAAGTATGTGAAGTTCACCTCAGATATGAGTCTCTTCTATAAGATGGACACATGCTTCAACCTGCACAATTACACAGATGTTGAATATTAGCGAGATACCGATGATCGGAACTTGACATCGGGTTATGTCTTTATGTGCGGATCAACAACTATCTCGTGGTGCAGTAAAAAGCATGATTCAGTGTCTGTCTCCACAACATGAGTGGAATACAAGGCTTCAGCCTTAGCAGTTCAGGAGGTATTCTATCTTCAGAGATTAGTGGAGGACATCCATGAGGAGGTGCGAGGTCCCACTCTGCTACACGGTGACAATGAGAGTGTCATCAAACTGGTTAATAATCTAGTTTGTCGCGCGTGGACAAAACACATCGAGATCGAGCATCACTTCATTCGGGAGAAGGTGTTGGAGGGGTCTCTGATGGGAGAGTATGTGCGGAGCCAGGATAATGTCGCGATAATTTTCATGAAATCGTTGTCGAAGGGACCGTTTGTTCAGTTACGGGGTTTTCTCGGGCTGGTTTTCACTTCCCACTTTAAGGGGGAGTTTTGAAATTATTAAAGTGGAAGTGGGTGGTCTGAGGAAGGCAAAGCACAGACCACATTTACCGCTGCCGGTTAGCGCAGTTAGGTGTTCGCGGATACTTGGGTTCTTGCTAGTGTTCTTTTCATGCGATCTGTCTCAGCAAGCTTCCTGGAGTTGTAACCGGACGGTTGGAGTTGAGTTAACCACGACTTATGTGGTTTGAATCTAGAGATCGCGGAGACCGCTGAGTTAGCGGGTTCTCTGGTTTGTGTGGAAGTCGCGTGGCTAAGTGCTGTTAGTAGATGATTGACTACTAAGCTCGACGCAGTCTGTCCATGCGGTCTATTACCAAAGTTCGTTGGGGTTGTGGACTTGTTCACGGTGTTGTGTCAAGTCTGTGTTATTGCCTAGTTCACGGAGACCGCATGTGTAGCGCGGCTTGTTGTCAGTTTTTGATTGTGACCCGGCTTTGTATTCTAGTGATGGTGTCCGCAATAGTGTGCGGGTTGTTGCTGCGAGTCGTATGATAATGGGCGGTTAACCCATCTCTTTTGGGTGGTGACCACACTCCCCTGGTCGCCTATAAATATGGGTCCCGGACTCGTTATATATAATGAGAACCGTGAGAACTCAGCTCGCATTTTGAACTTGCGGTTAGACTTTGTTAACTATGCGACTAAATGAAGATTGACTTGTATTGTACAGGCTATGCGGCTAGCACCGAGCGACTAGAAGTCTTCTTTCTCGGGGTTGCGGATAGTTTAATAAGGCAGTTCGCCCGGTCTCAGCAGGTAGGCTGTTTCCCAGTTCATCAGCACCTGGAAGTGGTAGACAAGGTTATCCTCAACTTTCAATAAGCAGACAGTCCGTACGGCTAGAGAAGCAGTCTAACAGTTCGACGATTTTGGCGGTCTGAGTTGTTAGCAGTGTCTGGGCCGTTTCAACACACAGCTTTGACGGTTAGGTGGCCTGGGTAGTTACTGGGTTCAGTTCGTAATTTTTACTCTTGCTTGTATTTTTTGTTTCCATCGGATGCATTGTGAAATCATGTCTCGCAATGTATGACTTGCATTATAAAGAAGATAGTTGATTGAATTACATCTCTTGTTCTTCTACTGCTTCTGGTTACTTAACTCAGTTTGATTGAGAGTTCATGCGACCTTTCTCAGCTTCTTAGGATTTTTTACACAGGCTACGCCGGCAACGAAGAGCGAAAACGTGCGGGTAGGGGTAATGTGACAAATTCACATGTTGTTGTAAGGTGTGCAATGCTCGAGGGTTGCATGCTTGTAGGTGGTGGTGGTTGTGCACAAGTGGTGACGTTGGCGGGCTGGTGTTCGTGGCAAGGTCAAATCCTGACTTCGATCTCTTCTCGGTGGTGACGACAGTGGTTGGTCATCTGACGACGACGAAGGTTCGTTCTACTATGAATCTTGTGCATATGTTTTACGGATTTCAGTTAAATTCATATTATTTATGCGAATTTTCGTAGTCTAAATTCTTCCTCAGTATATTTTTGGATTTGTATATCTTAATTTGAGTACTTATTGTTTTTTTTGTTAGGAAAATTATGCAAAACATGTATTTTTTGTGATCATGTATTTAGTTATTCCTTGAGATTGCACTTCCGCGATTAAAAATCCCAACATTTTACTCTCAACTTAACAAACACTACAACAAATAGATGAAGGCTTCGTTTGGGAGGATTTATTTTCGCCACTCAAGCGGTTGCGACCGCATTAACCTGATCTTAATTATGATCTGGTTCATGCGTCGTAACCGCTTGACCGAAGAAAATAAATCCCTCCAAACGGAGCTGAAGATTCATCGTCGCTGTATTCACCACCATCATCACCGTACCAAACAGACCATTAGTTTCAAACTGATTTTAAGGTGGCTCGATGCGATCAGAGGTAAGCCTCACATCAGTCAAATTTTGACGGTCCTAATATTTTTTGCAATAACTATATGCAGGCCCATTTCGGCTATCTGCAGGTCATGTAATTTTATAATTGTTATGTGCAGGTCAGACCTATATGAGTTCATCACTTCCTATGGTTTTTTAGTTTGACCTGTATTTATCCTTGAACCGCATATAGTTAAAAATAGCCTGAATATAATGTGACCCTATTTTTTAAAAAAATTATGATTAATGGCTCGAAACTTTTAGGCCGAGCCAAAACTCGACCTAATTTTTGTATTAGCGAGATATATATAATAATTTATTTTAAATGAGTCATTAATTAAAATAAAACCATGCTTTGTTGATGTACGGACACCTTGTTGGTAAAGTTAAAAATGAAATAAATGAAAAATGAGAACCTTATAAAAGTTTACAATGTCGAAAGTGCGGCTCGCCCGCAAACTTTGACGGCTCAGCAGGGTAGGAGGACCGGTGGTGGTATCGTCACCGGCAAAGGTGAGGATAGGGACGACATTTGTTCTCAGGCCACCAAGGATTTTCTGATCTGTCCGGATAAGAATGGGCAGGTGTCGACATGTGGGGGCTCATGAATGATGAATAGAACACGTTGCGTGTTCCAATGGTCAAATAGTTAAATTCGTTGAATTGTATGGGTATTATTTGAGCCTTTATATTTACAGTCCGCATATCAATATTGACATACCAATTATAATGACAGGTAAGTAAATCGATATTGGTAGCCCAATGGCTATTGACAGACTTTTTTTTTTTATAAAACAACTAATTTTTGTAGATTAACCAAAAAAAAGTACAAAATAAATTTCATAATTTTTTTCAACAACATAACGATCAAAATATAAATCAAGAGTCCATTATTTTTTAAAACACAAAATAGTCAAAATTCACGTCTTCGTGATGAGAGCATAGTCACGTCCCAATATAAGTTGCATCTGCATAATCCAATTAAAAAAATATTGTAATTTATATTTTATTAAAAAAGAGATTTCAAATTTATCAAATGCTGAAAAATTTACATTGTCTTGTACTTGTGATATAAATATAGTTAGAACGGTCTCCAAAAGTTTGTAATTTATACATGTGATATAAATGTTTCATTACAATCAAATGTATTGTCAACAAATTATAAGAAAAAAGATAACTATGCATACTATTTTAATCTTCTTTTTCTTGCTTTTCTTCTTCTTCTACCGCGTTGTTGTCTTTGATCTCCGTTCACATTTTCTGCTTTGAGAGAAGCCAGGAGGGAATGCACATATCGCTTGGATTCCCAAACTTGTCATCTGGATTAGGTTTTATATTTGCTAGAAATGAGAAATTGATTTGCCGAACGTTTACTTTTGAAGGATTTAAACGCTATCAAATCGTTAATTGCTTTATTTTCTTAAATCAAATCGAGCATTGGGCAGAGTTCGGCAATTGGTTGTTGCTGCCCATGGAGATTTGACCTGGATGCACTCGGTGGATTACTCTTGATTATGTCTGCGTTCTCATCATTGTCTTCAATTTTTCTTGACAAGGAAGTCCACAATTTTTTCCTTCATTCTAAAAATGCTGCAAGGAGATTAGGGCTCCGTTTGGCGCGGTGGTGACAGTCGTTAACATGACGGCGAAATTGTGATTGTTTAACATTCATCTATGAAACCCTGTCTAGTTTCCTCATTGAGAACAAATTCTCAAGGGGAAAATAGACAAGACTCTATTCCTTAGGGAATCTAAAGGCAAGATTATCTTAGTCCAAATATATGTAGATAACATAATATTTGGGTCTACAGAAAGTAGTATTTGCAGAAAGTTTGCAAAACTTATGCAAGAACAATTTGAAATGAGCAGTATGGGGGAACTTAAGTTCTTCTTGAGTCTCCAAGTTAGACAGACTGAAGATGGCTTGTCCATATGCCAGTCTAAGTTCACTCTAGAGTTGATAAAGAAGTATGGTATGAAATCATCCACTACCATGAAAACTCCTATGGGGTCAAGCATGTCTCTAAGCAAAGATGAACTTGTGGAAGACCAACTTGGCCTGCGGATCAAGAAGTTGAGGACAAGCATCGGTGGTGAGTTTGGCTCAACCGAGTTCTCAAACTTTTGCAGAGAGCATGGGATCCGGAAGGAGCTTTCTTGTGGAAATACTTCATAGCAAGGTAGTGTTACAGCTCGAATGATCCATTGGTTGACGGAGACCTGAAAGTGTTGGCTTCTGAGCAAAGGCGTTCCAAAGGCCCTTTGGGCGGAAGGAATGGCCTATGCTGCTCATGTCATCAATCAGATGTCTCTTAATCCGATCTATATGAAGACTCCTTATGAGCTGATGTTCGGGGTGAAGCCCAGTGTAAAGCACCTATGGGTGTTTGGATATACCTGCTACGTACACACTCCGGATACTCTCAAGACGAAGCTAGTCTTTGCTGGGTATGATGAGCAAAGGAGAAAATGGAGGTGTATGGATCCTGAGACGAAGAGGCTCATCGTGTCAAGAGATGTTGTCTTCGATGAGTTGACGCCGTATTAGGATAGCTCTTATGTGGAGCTAGAGATGAGCAGGTCAGATGGTGGGCTAAAAGAGGCTGCTGCTAAGGTTCAGTTGGAGCTACCTGAGTCACCAGGAGCTCCAGGTTGTTCTAGCTCTAGGGCAAAGGCGTCGGGGTCAGGAAGCAAGGGGAGCGATGCTCCAAGTACTTCTGGCTCAAAGGCAAAGGCTTCCGGTTCCATAAGCAAGAGGAGCGATGTTCCAGGTAGTTCTTGTTCAAGAGGGGAGTCTTCTGGTTCAGGAAGCAGGGGGAGCATTGCTCCAGGTGCTCCTGGTTCCAGTGAGGAGGCGTCTTGTTCAGGAAGCAAGGGGAGCATTGTTCCGGGTTTGCCCGGGAACGGAGCTGGTTCAGGAGGAGCAGCGGAGGTGGTTAGCCATGATCAGGTTCTTCGGAGATCGAATAGGATCAGTAAGCCACCAACTCGATATAGTGAAGTGAATACGGCGTGCTTGGTCCCATGTTTCCTTGCAAGCCCTCAGGTCGAGCGAGTACCTTCTGGCTGTGATGACCCTACTAGAATCAAGGAGGAGGTTGACATCAAGGCTGAAGAGGTGACTACTCTCAGTGGTAACGAGGCTTGGGCTCTTACGCCCAAGGTTGTTGGTGATACTCCTTTGATGAATGAGTGGAGGTTGAAGCTGATGAAGAAGGTAGATGGAAGCATGACTCCTTTTGGGAGATGCTGGAGGGCTCCCTTATGGTCCATGATATGTGGGGCGAGGACTATGTCTTGGACATCTCTTCGTAGATGCTATCGGAGGGACCAGGTGCAAGGTTACGGGAACTGCTGGAGATATTCACAAATTCTCACTTCAATGGGGGGTGTTGAAATTTGTGAAGTGAAAGTTGGTGAATGGAGCACTTGGACCTATCCGCGCAGACTACACGAACAGGGTTGGCGGACAGCTAGGTCGGCAGGGATGTTGCAGACTGTTTGCTCTGTAGCGGCCTGGGCAGTCTGTTCGCGCGGACTACGCGGACAGCAGCGGCGGTTAGCCAGGCCGGCTTATGCTCAGCAGACAGTTGGATCCCAGGAAGTAACCGGGCGGATAGAAACTCTATCTGCGGAGTCCGGCAAGAAGCGGACTGAAGAACTGGAGCTCGACAAATCGGCTTGGCATAAGCCTTGGTTTTGCTCTGGTGAAGCGGCAAGTGGAAGCCACGGAGTCCGCCAATAAGTGCGGACTGGCCCTTGTGGCCAGTGGTGTGGACTTGGTTAGTTCGAAACCAAGTCCATGTTTGGCTCAGTCCGGGGAGATCGCGCAGTGGAGCGCGGACTGCTTCGCAGTCCGCCAAGCTCGGCAGAAGTGCATTTGCCTTTGTTGCGAGTTTAGGGATAAGCGGACTGAAGATTGTGTTCGTAACTGCGTGCGAGCTGGAGCTGGGTCCACTGAGTCCAACAGCTGCCTTGCTGGCATGGTCGTGGACTCGGGATATGCGGATTAGAGCAGTTTGCGGAAGATGCGGACTGGAAGTGTCTACTGGGTAAGCAGACTGGAGCTGGAGTCCGCTGAGTCCGGTAGGTGTCTTGGTGACAAGGCTATGGGCTCGGGGTATGCAGACTGGAGTTGTCTGCAGGGATATGCAGACTAGAGCTGTCCGCAGTATGAGCAGACTGGAATGTATGTCTGCTGAGTCCGGCAGTTGCCTTAGCGGCGAAGCCGTGGGCTCAAGATGTGCGGACTGAAGCTTTGTGTCCACTGAGTCCGGTAGGTGCCTTGATGGCGAGGTTGTTGGCTCAGGATAAGTGGGCTGGAGCTGTGTCCTCGGATTGGCGGATAGTGTTGTTGCGTAGTCCGGCTGTGGTGGTCCTGGCTTGGCCTTTGGCGACAAGGCGGACTGGCATTGTGCCTGGCCTTGGAGAAGCATAGGCGAGCTGGTTATCTTGCACAGGCAGCGGCGGACTGGTGTGTGTATCTGCTGGCTGGCGGATACACTTGTTCTTGTTGCGGGATATGGCGGTAATCCTATCGGCTAGGGCGGTGACCACACTCATCATCGTGCCTATAAATAGTACCCATGTCACATTAGGAATAGTAACCTAAGAAGGAACCTGAGAGTAACCTGAGAAACCTGAGAGGAGCCTCTATGCATGAGTGAACAGTAAGTGAGCTCGCAACAGTTGCTGCGGACTGGACTTCTATGTCCGCACGATTTGATTGAGTTGACTGGGTTGTGCTGTACAGGTTGTGTGGATAGCGCTGGAAAGCTAGGACTTGGCTCTGATTGCGGTCAGGGACAGTGCGGACTCTGCGGTTAGGCAACAGGAGGTAAACAGCAGGTCGCGGACAGCGACCAGACAGTCTTCTATTTGGCAACTTGGTTCGGGGTTCAAGAACTCGCCTGTTTCAGGCGGACTGTTCTCTTCGGCATCGTAGCTTGTACGGTTAGGCGGCTAGGCGACCTCGCGGTTAGGCGGCTTGCAGACTAGCGGCTAGAGCTAGCATTGGAATAAGGGGTAGTCTGCGCGACTTGGTTTGCGGTTTGGCGACCTGGCGGTTTGAGCAGACTCCACAACAGTAGACTGGCGGCTTGATGTTTGAGTCCGCGCGGCTTGTGTTAACTTGTCTTGTATTTGTAGTCTCTGCTTTCCCTTGGGTGGTTGTTTGGTGAAGCATGTCTCGTCATGTATGTCTCGCTGTGTAAAGAAGATTACTGTGAATCAATAAAGACTCTTGTGTTGCATGTGTTTTTTGGTTGACTGTCTTTAGTTGAGATAACCCCTGCTCACTCCAAGGTCCAGGGAAATTTCCGCTTGATCAAGGTGTGATCTTGATAGTGCTGCGAATATTAATTTGGCATCAGGCTATCTTGTTGACCACCTGGAGAAAATTCAACATGGTATCAAAGTCAGGTTGTTGAATTTTAACACTACATGGATTGACCTTTTTGTATTTACCTTTTGGTAATCCTCTTACTAGCTCATCTTTTGATAGTCTTATTATGGTCTTGTGATTCAGATGACTAAGCCTCATATGCCATATCTCATTCATGTCTATTTCTATTTTGCATAGACATAATTCATTGTTATTGGAATCAAAATTAACAAAATATGTGCTACCTTTTCTAGAACATGTTATCATAGTTTTATTTGTTTCAGAGTTTATTATTTGGCAAATATTATTAGTGAATACAACCTTGTATTCACCATCACACAATTGACTAATGCTAATTAGATTATGTTGAAGCCCTTCAACATAAACTTCTTTAGCAACAGTGATATATCCATTTTTGATCATGCCATATCTTTTAGTCTGACCAAAATTAGTTTCACCAAAAACTATCTTTGGACCATTTTTGGCCTTGAAATTTATCAGCATATCTCTTTGTCCAGTCATATGCCTAGAGCATCTACTGTCCAAATATCACAGCTGATTTATGAAAGGACAACCTTTTTCCTGCACATGAATTTAAATATTAGTTGGGATCCTGGTTAACTTGGACTCATTACTTCTTTATTCCATTGTAGCAAGTAATGAAAGTACATGATGATTTTTTATAATATCCCTTAGTATAAAAGAGTGTTGGTTTATTAAACCAACAACTTCTAGTTTCATGACTTTTGATATAACAAACTTTTCAGACATCATTCATAGAATTACATTGATAAGAATAATTGTTATTCAGGGATATGCGTCGAGTTGAAGTCGACACAATATTTGGAATACGTTGATTTGAATTCGACGTTTCACAAGAGTTGTGTCGATATAAAGTCGACACATGCTCATGATTTATTGAAACTATTGACTTCTATTTCCTATCCATCAATGATTGTTTATTTACAACACTTTTTCCTTTGATTTTTTCTTATCATTATCAGAATTTGAATAATTATTATGGATAATTGTAAATGGTACTTGCTTTCCTTAATGAAAGATATAAGATTTTTCCATGTAGGTTTATTATCAATTACTACAATCCCGTTAGGTTTTGCTCCTAAGCCCAAAACATCAAACCTTTTCTTAAGGTTCTCAGTAATATTCTTAAACTGATTACTCCTTCTATTCAAGGATTCTTCAAAGATTTTTGCCTTTGATATTTCTTATTTTAATGAAGTATTTTCTTCTATTATCTTTCTAATCCGTTCTTTTAAATTATTTATCTCAACTTTTAAATGCTTATCTTATTCTATTTGAGTAATATCATCTGGACAGTCTTCATACATTTTTAATTTTTGCCTTAATGATTTAATTTTTTTTTCCAATTCTATTTGATCAATGCAAAATTCTCTAAAACATATCTTAAAATCATTAGAAGTAAAATCTATATCATCAAAATAATCTGGTATCTCATTTGAAACATGATCAGATTTTGTCTCTAGTGCCATGAGACAAGCTTCCTCTGCATCCTTTTGTTCTTCCGTATCTGATAAAGAAATGGAATCTGAGCTTGTGTCACTCCAGGTTTCAGGAATGAAACATTTTCCCTTTCTCTTATCCTTCTTCTTCAGATGCTTTTTCTTTTGATCCTTTGAGCTAGATCTTTCATTTTGCTGTTTTGTACACTCAGTTGAAATGTGTTCAGGTTTTCTGCAAGTAAGACAAATTATCTACTTATTATGAATTTTGTCAAACTTTAGTTTTCCTATACTTCTGTCACTTCTTCTTAAACCTTTTGAATTAATCCATTTTCTGAATCTTCTTACCAGAAGATTGAACATTTCATTTTTGTAATAGATGGTTCATCTTCAGAAACTTTAAATGCTACTGATTTTTCTTTTGATGATAGGCTATTCTCTTTTGCTTCAGTTTCAGCTCTAATTTTCAATAGATGTTCATATGAATTCAACTTTCTAAGTAGAGCATCTGTAGTAATCTCTTTATGGCATCTAGCTTCTCTTATTGCCTAAATTCTAGAGTCTCATGTACTATGGAAGTACATGAGTAACTTGTCATTTATTTCTGTAAGAGATATGTATTTGTTCAGTCCTTTTAATTCCTTAATTGTCATGTTGAATCTGTCATACATCTCTGTTATAGATTCATTAGATTTCTAATAGAAATTTTCATAGTATGAGATATGAAGCGATCTTCTATCCTTCCTTTCATCTGCACTTCCATCAATAATTCGTGATAGATATTCGCATATCTCTTTGGTTGAGAGATATTTTGTAACCTTTTGAAATATGTTATCTGACATGGTAGAGATTAAGATATTTATGGCTCTTGAATTGCAGTCTTTAATTCTCTTTTCCAGATCAATCCATTCATTCCTTGGTATTGGTTCTGCAGTTATATTGCCTTTTACATCCTTTCTATATGGAATTGGTGGTCCTATCAAGATTGATTCAAAAATGTCTTCATCAATAGACTTCATATACAATCTGATCCTGGCTTTCTAGAGTGTAAGTTTATCAAGATTACACATTGGTGGTCTATTTGATGCAAATCATTCGAAAGAATTTGAATCCATTATAGTAAATGTGTATGTGAATATATTGTTGTAACTGAAATGATCTTATAATCAAGATGTTAACCTTATTATAAATTAATCTCCTATAGATAAACTATTGATGATCAACCTCCCTTTGATACCAATTGAAATAGGAGTATAATTTCTATAATCCTCAGATTTTTCTCTATAGGGGGTGAATAGAGATTAAAAATTATCTTAAAATACTAAATTCTAATCATAGAATTTGAATTTATATAAACAATTATCCAGAATCAGATGCAGTAAAGTAAAATCACAGCGCAACACCACAGAAAATAAGACAAAAACAAAATCACAGAAGACACAAGGATTATGTGGTTCCCCCTCAAACTGGATACATCCACTCTTTTAACCCCTTAGTGGGAATTCACTATTACAGTGTCTGAGTGTTTTGATCAGGAGACTCTTAGAACCATACCAGATCTTTTGATAAGGAGAACTTAAACCAACTACAATCTATGTCTTTTCTCAAGTAGACTCTTAGAACCTCTCACAGAATTCTTTGATGAGGGATTCACAAAACTCTTTTCTCCAATACAAAAGGTAAAATAAGAGAAGATTTGAGTTAGAATGATTCTTCTCTTTGTGACCACTCTTTAGATTTTTGAGGACAAACAATGATGATTTATGGAACTTCTGATGAATCTCTGAATATCAAAATATTAAAGACTATAAGCTCAATCTCCAAATGATCATTCAAAATCTTCTCTGAATCTGATGCAATTTCCTCTCAAGAAGAAGTATTAACTCTCTGATCAGTCTCATCAACTGTCAAACCAATCGAGTGATATTGGAAGAGATTTATTTGATAATGATGATCTTCCAAGTTTTCTTTATCGAATACAATCTTCCCATGATCTGATATATATTTTCTTAATCATCTACTGATTGATAATCAATTTGCTAAACTATGATAGATCTCTTATCTATGTGTGTTTGTTTCTTTGTAACTCATCATATATATAGATCGACTACCTCTAACGTCTCCAAGAATCTATTATGTAAACCTCTTGTGGATTTAAATCAGATTGAAGTCACAAAACAAATTTTGTTAAGAAATTCAGTCGACATAACGTCTAGTTCTAGTCGAAGCAACATCGATTTCTGAATGTCTGTATGAAAATCTCAATAGTCAACGTTCCGTCGATATCATGTCAAAGCATGCATCAATTTAATCTTTAAGTGCCATCGACTTATCCAGATTTAGTTGCTCTGACTTCTATTCAAAGTAACGTCCAATTCCAGTCGGCATTGCATCAAGATCTAGTCGACGCATATTGACAATTCATGATTTTTCTCTCCAATTCGGTATGCTTTGTATATATCCTTTATATCAATGACACCATGGAACTTCTAAGACCAAATTACCCACTATATACATCATGAGTATTTGACATAGGATGTAAAATTACTAAATATAATTTGTTAAGGTAAATCATAAGGGTTTTTCCCAACAGAGTCAAGTTCATATAGACGTAACATCGAATTCTGGCTTCATTCAAACAATCTGTCAATTAAGTTCTATAATCGATGTTGTGTCGATTTTATATTAGAGTATGTGTCGACTTGATCCTTTAGTTAACATCGACTTATCATATTTAGTTACTCTGACTTGTACTCAAAGTAGAGTCGACTTTTAGTCAAAATTGCGTTGACTTCTAGTTGAAGTCGGTATTTCATGACTTTCCTCTTAAATTCAGTGTGACTTTATCACGTTCTTTATACCAATGACACCCAAGGACTTCTAATAATATATTACACTCTCTATACATTATGAGTAATAAACATAGGATGTAAAATTACTTAAAGTAATTTGTTAAGGTAAATTATAAGAGCTCTTCCCAACAAGGGCTATAAGTCCTTGTCTATGACATCACTTTAAGGTCACTTCAAAAAATTTTCACCAGCCTGACACATTGCACAATGGCTATGTCCCTAAATCTAGGCTTCAGATTGCGCAGAGAATCTGAATAAATTTGAAAGTTAGGATTTGCTGCATAATTCCAGGGATTGCCAGAGGGAAAGAATATTCTCATTCATTAGATAATAATTCCTTATTTCAATTTCTTCCTTAAACATAAATTGCTAGCCATTTGAAGATTCCATTTTTGGATTATTGCCTAAGGAGTTTGCTAGTCGTTGAAGAATTCTATATCACACTCAAAGCTCTCTGCCGTCCAAGTCCACTATAAAAGAGGACTTAAAAGAATGAGAAAAACACACACATATATATATCTCACAGAGATCCTTCATGCATTTTCAACTCCCAAGTTTTTTGTGAAAATTTTTAAGCAGTGATCAAACATTAAAAGAGACTTCATTCTCCACTCACTACAAGCATCGGAAAGAGATTCTTATAAGAACCTGCCCTACAATATTTTTTCTAAAGAATATTCCTTCTATCAAGATTCCTGATCAAGACTTCAACACACTCAAGCCAACTCTTTTAAGTGTTGATCAAGGAAGTGAAGAAGAAGTAAGCATGTCAAGTGCTTCTTACTAAAGACTCAATTTTTTTAATTGAGTCATAACTTTGCAAATCGTTTTACTTGTAGGATCTTTTTAGATATGAGTTGTAGGGTTTGTATTAAGAATGAGATGTTGGGCTTGTGTGGAGCCTGAGTTGTAGGGCTTGTGTGGAGCCTGAGTTGTAGGATCTATGAGGGATCTGAGCTATAGAGTCTTGGGATTGAAGATCTGAGTAGTAGGGCCTGTGTGAAGGTCTAAGATAGGGAACTTGTGTTCCTGAGTTGTAAAATCTGAGGAGCCGAGAAAACGTTTGGTGATGTTTGATCAAAGCTAGCTCTCTGCTAGATATGTGAAGGAAGAAAGTGGATATACCCATTCTTATGGAATCACTATAAATATTTGTGTGTTATGATTTAATTGTTTTGGTTTACTTTATTACCGTGCTCTTTAAAAAACATCAAGAAAATCAAAATCAAGTAAAATACTTATTCACCCCCTCTAGATGAGTAGCAATCCTATCTAAATTTAATAAAGTAATACTTCTTTTGTTGTATATATGTTTAACTAAAAAGCTGGTACTAATCTTTGTGTGTGTGATCTATTAACTTGGGTCTTTGTATAAAGTTTCATTATTGTAAAAACAAACATTGAAATACATAGTGTAAAAAGTTATATCTAGTAGTATTTGTGTGCTACTGTCCTACTATAAATTTTCCCCTCAGTTTTCATTTCATCAATTCATGGCACAAATAGCTTGTTCGGGTATGAATATATTCATTAAACTATAAATATCAATGAGCTACAAATAGTTATTTGTGGGGTACAAATAACAACACTTTTTATTCCGAGACAATCACAGGAAAGATATATTGAAGTCTTAGGCCTACCCTAAGAAAATTTTCTTAGTTCGGGCCCTAGATATTGATCTAGGATTGGGGGCCGTGCGATTTTGATAGGCAGTATACATCCCTATTTTCTCCAATATTCTTCTTCCAGATGGGCAATTCTTTTTCTTCCAGGAGGACAAAATTTTCCTCTATCTCCTCCTCAACAATTCCCTTAAATGTGATCATTATAAAATCAATGTGTTATGCAAAGGAGAAATCATTCCTCGCAATGTAGAGATTTTGGTTAGGATATTTGTTACATAATGAAATTGTTTTTCAATAATTCTGTTGCATTGGAGAGAACTTCATTGTATTCGAGATAATTCTTTTTTTTATTTAAGAGACTTTAGTTCTATCTGGGAGATGCTAATTGCATCTAAGAGATTAGGTGTATTTGAGAGTTTTTAATTGTATACAAAATTTTGCCACAGGAAATATGTGAGATATTGTAATTTTATCTCAGATATTATAGAAAATCTCTGAGATATTCGAGTTTTATCTAAAATACTAAAGGGAATAGTTGAGATATTCAAATTTTCTACCAGATTAAAAAAAAGCGAAGAAATCACAGCAATTCCAAAAAATTCTGAGATACGTATGTTAATATTATTCTTCACCAAACCTAGTTGCTCCAAGGTAAAATGGAGGAGAAGGGCTTTGACGCAAAATCTGAGAGTCTTTCCAAAGCAAAATAAGTAGTAGGGAAAATGGAGGAAGATGTAAAAAAATCCTATTCCTATCTCCCAATTAGAGGATGCATCGACTTCAATATCACCTTGTCAGAGTATGCGTCGACTTCTCCTGAACCAAAGCAGAGCGGACTATGCATATTATATATATATATAAAGGTGCTCAAACGACTCCTTAGACAGAGGCTTCGTGAAGATGTCAACGACATTGTCTTGACTTTGAACATACTCCACGATAACAGATCCATCAAGTACTTTTTCCCCAAATAAAATGGTGTTCGATCTCGATGTGTTTTGTCCGCAAGTGACAAACATGATTTGTAACAGGCTTCAGCGAACTTTCGCATTGTCATCGTGGAGCAAAGGTGCACTAAGAACCTTTTCATAAACATCCTCCACTAACCATCACAACTAAATGTATTCCGGAGCCACAAAAGAAGACGTCTTGTACTCTGCCTCAGTGGTGGAGATAGACACTGAGTACTGCTTCTTACTACACTACAAGATCGTCGATGAACCACACATAAAGACGTACCCTGATGTCAACTTCTGATCGTCAGCACCCCCGTCGTAGTAGGCATCTGTGAAACCATGTAAACTGAAGTTGGTGCCTCTTCCAAGCAACAAACCCATGTCTGATGTTGATTTAACATATTTCAAAATCCCCTTTGTTGCCTCTAGATGAGTCTTCCTAGGCTCTTGCACATATCGACTCATTCGGCCAACCACAAATGAGATATTTGACCGTGTAATTGTCAAATAAATCAAACCTCCCATCAGAGACTGGAAGGGATTATAATCTGGTAAGATCCTTCCTTCACCATGACGAAGCTTCACTCCAACTTCAAGTGGTGTAGAACAGCGATTCCTATCCTCCATGTTGAATTTCTCCACAATCCGCTCCGCGTAGGCCTTTTGAGAAATCAACACCCAACTCTTTTTTCCCACGACTTCAATATCAAGGAAATGGCGTAGCTACCTCAAATCCTTCATTTCGAACAGAATTGAGTTTGCCTACAACAACAACTATCAAGATAGCATACAGATTGCGCCCTTTGATGCTTTATATGGTAGGAAATGTCATACACATTTAGCTTGGGCGGAAACATGCGAGTCAAAGCTATATAAGCGTAAGGAGGTCGAATATTCTAATTCGACCATACGTACTATACGAGAGCGGGTGTTGGTAGCCCAAGATAGGCAAGCAAAGTACTACAACGCCAAGCACCCAAACATGGAGTTTGCGGTTGGCGAGTGGGTGTACTTGAAGATCAAACCATTCAAAGTGTATCCAGGATTCGGCGCTTGAAAAAGTTGAGTCCGAAGTATCTTGGTCCATTTGAAGTGGTTGAACGAGTTGGAGAAGTTGCTTATCGTTTAGCTCTATAGGCGGAGCTAAGTGGTTTGCACGATGTGTTTTACATATCGGTGCTACGCAAGGCTGTAAAAGAACCAGCTCAAGTGATTGTTGTTGATCAAGTATGGGTCAATAGTCGACTAACGACGAAAGTTTGGCCCATTCTAATTGAGGATACGAAGATCAAGCAACTGCGAAACAAGACAATCGGGATGCTTAAAGTCCGGTGGGACAACTGTGGCCGTGAAGAGCTGACATGGGAGCGTGAGCAAACCATGCACGAGGAATACCCCGAGTTGTTTGTAAAATAATGTTGTAACATTATTTTTGTGAAAGGAAAATACGTTGTAACATATAAGTTGTTGTTTTTCCCTTATAGACAAATAAAATTTCGGGAAGAAATTTTTGTAAGGAGGGGAGGGCTGTAACACCCCAAATTTTACAGCAGAACCTTTGGTCGTTATTGTCGGGTGACAGTGGGTATCACCGACGGCGATAGAGAGAACACTCGACGCCATGAAGTGTTGAATGAGCTCAACGCACTCGACACTACGGAGCTTTGAGTGAGATATCGCGTAGCGATAGTCGATATCGACAGGCGATAACAATAGACTCGACGCACTCAACGCCTTGAAGCGTTGAATGAACTCGACGCACTCGACGCCATGAAAAGTTGAGTGAGATGTCTCGCGGTGACAGTGGATATCGCCAAGCGATAGTGCCACGTCTGCTAGACACGTGTTATATGGTTGGTCAGCAGCCGATGAGCGGTGGTTTACTGGGGTCAAAGTGGCGAAAAAGCCGATATTGAAAGGTGACAACGATATCCCGCAATGATAGCATTCTTTTTTACTTAAAGGACCAAATCGTGGCCTTTGCTCCCTTTTGATAAAATGATTCTGTGGTTGGGATTAATCCCAAGGCCACTTATGCAGAGGAGTGGAGAAATAAGACTTTATTCTCTTCCTCTTACTCTCTCTTTCTTTCATCTAAGTTCTTGAGAGGAAAAGCTAATGGTTGGAGCTGAGCTTGAATAGCTCACTGAAGGAGATCAGTAGTCGAAAGCAAGATCTGAGGCTTGGTCCGTGAAGAGGAAAGTGTGATGCTCCTTTCCAACCGAGCAGAAAATCAGTCATGGCTCTGAAGAGAACTACAAGGGTAATGATCTTCCTGCTTGGACAAGTGAAGTTTTTCTTTTGGCATGTGCATGAAATCCCCCACCAAAAGGTGGAAAATCGAGGAGCTTTTGATGGGTCGATACACAGTATCCCCAAGTTTGGTTTTGAATATAGATATCCAAAAATCGCAGTACGGAATAGGCATATTGTGTGAAACCCATCCGGACAGGTTGGTCTGGATTGGTGATATTTTCTTTTGCGTGCCAGAGAAGACTCCGGGTATAAACGAGTCGTTTGCGGGGTCTGCGGGGTTGTACCTGTGAAATGAAAGTAGCATGAAGTACTGGAGTTGCACTCCAGGAAAATACCCACGAAATACCACAGTTTGAATAATTGTTGGATATCTCCAAACGACAGTGAGTATCGCCAACAACAATAGCTCTTGGTGAGCTATTTGTGTTGTGTGCTATGAAAAGACCAGTGTTTCTAGCACTACAGGATGTTGTGGGGTTGTGGGTTGAGTCTGGGCATAGAAAGAGAACTTTTGTTGGTCCCGCCAAGCAATCGTGACGAGCGCTGGTGATAACTCTCTTTTGATTGTAAAGTCCGTCTCTAGGAGACTGTGAGCCTAATATGTGAGCTACGAGCTCCTAAAGGCCAGTGTGCCGAACGGAGAAGGGGAAGACGACCCGTGTCAGTTTAGATATTGAATTGATGATTTGAGCAACGAGCAATGGCTGAACTGTATCCGCGTTATGGTTGTCTAACTCGAGTGCCTAAGTTATTGGCGTTTGTTAGGATCACATAATAAGAGTCTTAGGTTGTACGCCGTGAAGACTAAAGTCTCAGGCTGGGGGTCTTAGATACTATAAATGTTCAAAGTTAACCATTATTTCTGGGACCTTTGAACGGTGGTGTAATCCGGGAAACTGGCACACCGAAAATGTGCCCTGAGTGCATGGAGCATCGACAGTTAAGGCCGATGTTTGTGATATACTGAACTGTGTGTGAGTGCATGCTCTTGTGATATAACTGTTTATGATAATGCTATGCTTGTGGGGAAGAAATACCTCTGACCCAGAAAAGGGGTAGGGTCGTTATAAATTGGTCAGCTGAATGTTGATCGTTGTCTTGTTTGTCACCCTTATGGTTGATTGTCCTTATGCAGGTGCTAGAGAGCCAAGTGGGAAATAGCGGCCTGAAGCCCTTGCAGCTATGATGCCCTCGAAGGCCAAGCGAAGAAGTTTTACTGTTTTCATGTGTGCCCGACCTGCGCGCCGATGCCTGTAAACCACACTTGTGAAGTATAATTGTAAGGCCTTAAGGTCATAACTTTTGTGTATTTGTAATCGACATTCCTGTTATATATATATAATGTATGATTTATTTTTAGTGTACATTTAATTGGTATGAGTTCATGCAACCTTAAAGCTTCCGCTAGAATGCTCTGAGTTAGGGCGCGAGTAGTCTTTTGATATTCACATGTAATCCTGGTGCCTGCTTGTGGAATATGGTGTGGGGCCCCGGCCGGACCCTATATTTATTTCATGTGATGGACGGAGCTATTACATGGAGTGCATCTGTCCTCTTTGTGAAAAAGAAGGACAGAAGCTTGCGTCTATGTATTGATTATCGAGAATTGAACAAGCTGACGGAAAAGAACAAGTATCTGATATCACGAATTGATGACTTGTTTGATCAGTTGGTTGGATCAACTATGTACTCGAAGCTGGATGTGAAGTCTGGATATTACCAGTTGAGAATTAAGGAATGTAACATTCACAGGACAATATTTGCAACACGCTACGGACAGTATAAGTTCACTATAATGTTGTTTGGGCTAACAAATGCGTCATCGGTATTCACGGACTTAATATTTATCATCGTCTTTACTGACAACATAGTAGTGTACTCTAAGTCTTAAGAAGATCATGAGAATCATTTGCGGATGGTGTTGCACACCCTGATAAGAAACAAGCTCTATGTCAAATTCTCAAAGTGTGAGTTCTGGCTGTCATCAGCGGCCTTTCTTGGCCATGTGATTAGTGGAGAGATTATTGTTGTGGATCCGGCAAAGATAAGTACAATGCAAGAGTGGCATGTGTTGTCTACTATAGCTAAAGTCAGGGTTTTCCTTAGACTTGCTGGCTACTACATGCGTTTCATAAAGAACTTTTCAAGGATAGCCTCCCCTCTCACCACACTGAAGAGAAAGATCTGAAGTTCATTTGGACATCAGTATGCGCACGAGCTTTTGAAGATTTTAAGGGTTGTGTGACCACGACGCATATTTTGACGTCGTCATGTGGTACAGACGGCTATGAGATTTATAGTGATGCCTCAGAGAGCGGCTTCGGCTACGTTCTTCTGCAATTTGGCAAAGTTATTGCACTTTGTGGTGTCACTACTTATAAGGAGTGAAAGTTGACATCTTCACGGAACATAAGAGCCTTAAGTACCGATTGGAGCAGAAAGATCTAAATACACGACAACAAAGGTGGATGACGTTCCTCGGGGACTCTACCTTTGCGATTCATTACACTCCCAGGAAGGGAAATATGGACGCAGATTCCTTGAGTCGTAGTACTCCGGCAAAGGTTAATTGGTTACAGATGCATGATGAGTGTCTAATCCAGGAGTTCGAGAACTTAGACATTTCTGTGTTGACAAGAATACCGCTATAAATGCGTGCCTGAACTGGATAGAGGTTTAATACGACCTCACAGATAGGGTTCGACGAGCAATGGAACTCGATGAGAGTCTACAACGCTACGCAGTGGATGGGTCAAATGCCCAATTCTCCTTGGATGACGGTCTTTTACAAAAAAATGATCGTTTGTGCATCCCAGATATGGGTAAAATACGTGAGGAGTTGATGTATGAAACACATTTTACAAAGTACACAATTCACCCAAGGAGCATGAAAATGTACAAGTACATGAAGAAGGTGTTCTGGTGACCAGGTTTGAAGAAAGACATAGTCCATTACGTGGCAAAATGTCAAACTTGTGCCTTGGTGAAAGTTGAATGCCAGAAACCTAGAGGTTTCCTGAAGTCGTTGTCAATCCCGGTATGGAAGTCCAATGACATTTCTATGGATTTGTGCAGGGACTGCCGAGATCACTGAGCGAAAATGATGTCATGTGGGTGATCGTTGACCGACTTACAAAAGTGTCGCACTTCATACCTAACTAGAAGGACGATTCAGTTGAAAAGTTGACTAAGGTATACGTAGACAATGTAGTGCGATTGCATGGTGTACCCTGTAGCATCGTCAGTGACCGAGATGGACGTTTTACTTCATGTGATTGAAGGCTAATCCACCAACTGTTGGGTACCAAGTTAAAGTTCAGTACGACCTTTCATCCGCAAACAGATGGTCAGACCGAGAGGACCAGCAGAATAATCGAGGATATGCTTTGTATGTGCACCCTAGATTTTGGGAAAAGGTGGGAAGATCACCTATATATGATTGAGTTTGCCAACAACAATAGCTATCAAGCTAGCATACAGATGGCGCCTTTTGAAGCTTTATACGGTAGGAAGTGTCATACACCATTAGTTTCGGCGGAAACAAGCGATTCAAAGCTATATAAGTGTAAGGATGTCGAATTAAGATGTAAATTCGACCATACGTACTATACGTGAGCGGCTGTTGGTAGCCTAAGATAGGTAAGCAAAGTACTATAATACCAAACACTGAAACGTGGAGTTTGCGGTTGGCGAGTGAGTATACTTGAATATCAAGCCATTCAAAAGTGTGTCCAGGATTCAGCGCTTAAAAAAGTTGAGTCCGAGAAATCTTGGTCCATTTGAAGTGGTTGAACGAGTTGGAGATGATGCCTATCAGTTAGCTCTTTCGGCAGAGTTAAGTGGCTTGCATAATGTGTTTCACATATCCGTGCTGCAAAAAGCTGTGAAAAAGCCAACTCAAGTGATTGCAGATGAGCAAGTACCAGTCGATAATGGGCTGACAATGAAGGTTAGACCCATTCAGATCGAGGATACGAAAATCATACAGCTACAGAACAAAGCAATCGGGATGGTCAAAGTCTGGTAGGACAACTGTGGCCGTGAAGAGCTGACATGGGAGCGTGAGAAAACCATGCGCGAGGAATACCCCAGGTTGTTTGTAAAATAATGTTGTAAAATTGCTTTTTTGAAAGGAAAATATGTTCACATATAAGTTGTTGTTTTCCCTTATAGATGAATAAAATTTCGAGACGAAATTTCTATAAGGAGGGGAGGTTTGTAACGACCAAAAATTCTAGAAAAGGAAGAATTGGGAGTTAACGCACGGTGGTAGGGTTAACGTCGGCGTTAGCTTTGAATTATATCGTCTGAGTGCTTGGGAATCTACCACGTGGCGGTAGTAATCTAGCGTGTAGCGCTACCACTCAACGCTTTAAAGCGTTGAGTGACTACCGTAGGGTGGTAGTATGCTATCGCATGGCGATAGCACTCAATGCTCTCAACGCTCTCGGCAAAGCGTTAAGTGACTATCGCACGGCTGTAGTGAGCTAACGCATGGCGATAACTCGAGTTAAAGTACTGTTTGTCTGCAACTTAACGCGCGGTGGTAGCTGCCACGTGGCAGTAAGGTGGAGGCTATTTTGGAGCGATAGCGTGATGTCGATTGGCCCAAGCGGCAACCGCCTTTGATACCATGCGGTGGTAGTATATACCGCGCGACGGTAGTAGATACCGCGCGGCGGTAGTAGATATCGTGCGGCGGTAGCCTCCAAATATAAGTTGTTTAAGAGAATGAATTCTCATTGTTCTTTCTCTTAGTTCTTGAGGTTCTTGAGAACAAGAAGGCTGAGACTGAGCTTTGCTAGCTAAGGGAAGGAGATCTTATGGTCAGATTCAAGAGCCGTAGTAAGATTCGTGAAGAGGAAAGTGAGACACTTCTTTCCAATCGGACAGAAAAGCTCGTCCATGACTCTGAAACAAATTACTAGGGTAACGATCTTCCTTCTTGTACAAGTGAAGTCATCCTTTTTGCATAGACAAGGAATCTCCCAGCAAAAGGTGAAAAGATCAAGGGAATTCCATTGGGTTGATATGTGATATCCTCGGGTAATTTTGCATATAGATCCGAAAATCGTAGTACGGAATAGACATGTTGTGTGAAACTCATCCGGACAGGTTGATCTGGATCGATGATGTTTTATTTTGTGTGTCGGAGAAGACTCCAAGTATAAACGGGCCATTTATGGAGCCTGATGGGTTATGCCTGTGAAAGGGAGTAGTAGGAAGTACTGGAGACACACTTCAGGAAAATACCCAGAAAATACCACAGTTCGCATAACTGTTGGATATCGACGGGCGACAGTGGGTAACGCCGACGACAATAGCTCTTGGTGAGATATTTGTGCTATATGCTATGTGTTATGTTTCGGGCACTGCAGGATGCGGCAGGTTTTCTTTCTGGACTGATGTTCCAGTAGTGACTCTTGATTACATAACATTTTGATTGTGTGGCCAGTCTCTCAGAGATCGTGTGGCTATTATGAGCTATAAGCTCTTGAAGACCAGTGTGTCGAACAGATAAGGGGAAGTCGACCCGCATCAGTCTAGACTTTGAATTGACAATTTGAGCAACGAGCAATGGCTGAAGTGTATCTGCGTTATGATTGTCTAACTCGAGTGCCTAAGTTATTGACGTTCGTTATGATCGCATAATGAGAGTCTTAGGTTGTACGATGTCAAGACTAAAGTCTCAGGCCGGGGGCCGTAAAGACTATAAATGCTCAAAGTTGACCGTCAAGTCTTGAACTTCTGAACGGTGGTGTAATCCTGGAAACTGGCACACCGATAATGTGCCCTGAGTGCACGGAGCATCAGTAGTTAGGGCCGGAGTTTGTGATATATTGAACTGTGTGTGAGTGCACGTTCTTGTGATATATCTGCTTGTGAAAATACTATTCCTGCAGAGAAGGAATACCTCTGCCCCAGGAAAGGGTTAGGGTCGTTATAAATTGGTCAGCTGAATGTTGATCGTTGCCTTGTTTGCCTCCCTTGCGGTGGTTGTCCCTATGCAGGTGCTGGAGGGCCGAGCAGGAAATATCGAGCTGAAACCCTTGTTGTCGTGCCGACCCTTGAAGGCCAAGCGAAGGCGAACTTTTACTGTTTCCTGTGTGGCCGGCCTGCGTGCCGATGTATGAAAACACCTTGTGTAAATGAAGTCATTGTAAGGTCTGAAGGCCAGATTGACTTTTGTGTATTTCTGTAAAACATTCATGATATATATATATATATACATATTGGACATTCATGTATACTTGGGTTCAAACTTTTACCCTTGAAGTTTTCGCTAGAATGCTTTGATTTAGGGCGTGTGTAGTCTTTTGATATTCATATATAATCCTGATGCCTGTTTGTGGAATATGGTGTGGGGCCCCGGCCGAACCCTCTATTATATTTCATGTGACGGACGGAGGTGTTACACACATATAGTTGTATCTGTTCTCATATTGTTGAGTTAGCTCTCATATAGTTGTGTTAGCTCTCATATCATTGAGTTAACTCTCATATACTTGTGTTTTCTCTCAAATCATCATGTCAACTAGTGTGTTGTCAAGATGACTGGACGACACGTGCCAGATAGTTGATTCGGAGCGTCCGTGAACCAGTTTCGTGAACAGATGTTTTCTGGATGTTCCACTATCTTGGATTTTGATTTGATATCTCCGAGAGTTGTGCCTGTGAACCCTAAATAGGGCAGCGACCTCTTGCACACTAACTTTTCTCAAGTCTTTGGCACTTGACAGCTTGTGTGAGCGAGAGCATTGGGAAGAGCAAGAAGACCTTGATCCGCTATTGTTGGAGCTTCGAAGCTTCATTTGTCGATCCGAGATTGAATTTGCAGAGAGGGATTGAAGCCGCATGTTTCCATCCGTGCTATTCGAGATTTTTATGGCGAGGAAGAATTCTTGTAAAATGACACCTATCATCCCGGTCTTAAAATGCGTGTGTGACATCCCTTTGATTTATGATTTTCTTTTTATATATTTTAGCACCATATCTCTCAAGTGAGAGGGGTTCGGGTCATCTTGGTTCAAGAGGAACCACCAAGTCAATTGAGTTCATCTCTGACATATTTCATTAAAAATCCACTCTATCAGTGGATTAGGCATTGTGGGTGAAGCCGAAATCATGGCCAATGATCCGCTTTGGTGATGTTGTTTAACGTGCATTTTTTGGATTTTGTCAGAAATCTGAATGCGGCGACGTCGTCGTTGTTATGCCCTGAATGTCATGTGAGAACGAATGTTGTCTTAGGGCGGGAAAATATGTGTGTTGATTGCATTGTGGATTGTAATATTCACTTATTTGTGAAGGTGTGACCTTGTCTTTGTGGTCGATTGGCTTGCCCCGTGTTGTTGTGATTCACACGTGGATGATGTCCTGACAAGACAAGTCCTCTTTTGTGAAAACTAACGAGAACGGCTGTGTTTTTGGACAAGCCCGATGGTGTTGTGATCCATGTGCGGGTGTGGTCTAAACAAGAGTTCTTAGCATCAGTTGTGCGTAAATCAGTGAATTTGGTGAGTATGGTGGAGCTAATGGACAAGCACGATGATGTTGTGAGTCATGTGTAGGTGGGGTCTTAACGAGAGTTCTGACTTTTTGCTTGTACGCCTTTGGGTAAAAAGACAGTACACATATGATTATTATGTGATAATGTGTGATGATATGTTAGAATCATACGCGTTATAGGGTGTCTTGTGTGAATCCCAAGTTTGCATACAAGTTGCATCAATATGCCTCTAATATTATATTTGCATACGAAGTGGACCTGCACGGTGATTGAGTTCCCCGGGGTCCGCTAGGGACAGCCGAGAGGATGGGTGTTGTTGCCCAGTTTGTGGCCAACCATTACTGACTCACGTTATACCATGCCTTCTATGATGGTTGCATAATAAGGATCACAAATTGGTGATAGCTTGTTGGTCAAAAAGGCTTAAGTCTCAAGGAGTGTACTTCCTGTTGTTGTTCTTGGTAACTTGCTTGTTATGTTTCTTTTATTATGACCCGGCTTGCACGCTGAGGTAGCCTAAGATTTGCTATAATGTTTGGTATGATGTACTGAGTTGAACACTTGGTTGATGTAAGGCCATAAGACTATTTTGACTCCTATGCTAATTTGGACTGCTTCTGGTCTCTGTTTTAGTGTTTTTGTTGTTTATGTGTTGAGTTTTGAGCTTGGTAGTTGTGCTTATATCATCTTTTAATACAAAAGTTGTGTCGATTATGGGTTGTGGGGTCCCGACCGAACTCATAATATATGGTCATCGAAGGAGAGGTGTTACAAGTAGTCTCTCTAAAGGCACCAAATTAGTATCAGCAAAAGAAAACCTCATGACAATAACGGCGGATCTAGAGTGGGGGCGGGGGTTCGACCCCTAAGACTTTTTAAAAATAGATATTTAATTTGGATTGCTCTCGCCGAGGCATTGAATTTTAACTACTTATATGCTAAAAATTGTGTCTGCATAAGTGAGAAAAGAGACCAGAAATGTGGAGATGTTCAAATTTCTTTTTTGCTTGGAAGAGGAGAAAGATGACAACAATTAACTGGTTTAATTAATTTTTACGGAAGCGACACTTGCAAATTTAGTTGAGATAGCGGCAACTAATTTTAACCTCCCCAAATTCACATTCTTCTTTACCCATAGCTTATTCAGAATCTCTGAAAAAAACACAACCATCAACGACATGATATATAGCGCATCTTCTTTAATCAACACTTAAAATTTTGATTATTTTGATAGTGTCCTCTTTATAAAACCCTAAGATCAGTACATGAGATCAAAATTGGTCAATAAGCTCTTAAAGGAAACAATAGGTTAAGCAACATTATTTAATAATTTGTAGATGTTTATTTATTTTTTTTCATATTTTAAAATTTAAATATATGCAAAGGAATTTTTTGAAAAAAAATATTTTAAAGATGAAGAACTTACCTAGCTGAATGCGAGAACAAATCAACCAACAAGAGGATGAGGGATTGCGATTTCCTTCGAATCTGTGGCGTGGCGTTAAATGAGTGAGCTTTTTCGTCGGCCGATTTTCGCATGAGCGGAATTTAGGAATTAGTAATATGATTTCATAATTAATAATTTTACATATGTATGTTCACAAAATATATAAATATCCTTTTAGTTGATTTTTTTACTTAATGCCTTCGCAGATATAAAATAAGCAGCTATATAACTTAATTTATTTTTAAAAATCAACTCCTACATTTTATAATTTTATTGGTTGACCACGGATTTCCCAAACTTCACAGCTGAACGAACTGCTGGTAAATAATATTTTATAACTCATAATATCATAAATATTTTTTCATTGCAAGTAATAATGTTATATAATGAACTTCACAGCAGAACAAATTGAAATGGCTGTTATTATGAGAAATTCTTGTAGACGACCTAAAAATATATAAATTGCAACTTTCAATCTAATATGGATTGAGTTGACCAAAAGAATGAACAAATATTTTAAATACTATAGGATGCGTCCTTAATTACAATTTAGACATTGCTTGAATGAGCTTGAAGGGGTTCCCCCTGAGTGAGATCAACTAGACCAAGCGATCATGCGAGGAGCGCATACAAGCACGTCATGTCGGGACAAGCACCGTGCGCGCCAAAGGGGCGCGCACGCGGCGCACGGCGAGCGCGCCCCATGGGCACGCCCGCGTAGCGCGTGCGCGCGCGGTGCGCCTGCGACCGTCGCCGCCTCTGGCCGCTATTGCCGCCTCCGGCCTTTGTCGGCCGCCGCCGCAGCGCGCTGGGCACCCTGCCTGGACTGCCCGGACCTCCCGGGCGACACTTTTGTCATTTTGCTAAAATTGGTGATTCAGATTGTAACGCCTTCGTCCGTCACATTTAATATAACAGAGGGTCCGGTCGGGGCCCCACTTCATATTCCACAGGCAGTCAGCGGGGTTACTTGTTAATATCAAAGAATACACTAATCCTAACTCAGAACATTCTAGCGGAAGCTTCAAGTGTTAACTTTTTGAACTCAAGTATCTCAGCAATGTTCACTATAGAAACACTGGAATGTTCTTACAAAAATACACAAAAGTTACTATCGTCAGCGATAGTCACTGTCGTCCGGCGACAGTCAACAGTAGCTAAACTGTTATAGTCTTAAGGCCTTACAATTATTCTTTATAAGTGTGGTTTACAGACATCGGCACGCAGATCAGCCACACATGAAAGCAATAAAACTTCATTTGGCATTCGAGGGCTGGCATAGCTTCAGGGCTACAACCCGCTATTTCCCGCTCGGCTCTCCAGCACCTGCACAGGGGCAATCCACCAGATGGTGGCAAATAAGGCAACGATCAGCTTTCAGCAGACCAATTTATAACGACCCTACCCCATTCTCGGGGCAATGGTATTCCCTCCCTGCAGGCATAACATTAACACATAGATATATCACAAGAAGGTACAACTTAAGAACCATTTCATATATCACAAATGAGTGCCACAGTGGCCAAACGTTCCGTGCACTCATGACACATTCTCGGTGTACCAGATTACCTGAGTCCCACCACCGTTTAGAGGTCCGAGACTTGACGGTCAACTTTGAGCATTTCTAGTCTTTCCGGCACCAGGCCTAAGATTCTCATTATGCGCTTCAACGATGCCAATTACTTTAGGCAATCTAGTCGGACGGACATAACGCGGGTACATTTCAGCTATTTCTTGTTGCTCAAATCGCCAGGTCAACGCTGACGGTCACATCCATCAAGGCAAACGACAAGACGCGCACTATAACAAATTGCACTTATAGTAAGGACTTAAATCGTTACAATAAGTACCAAAAATCATTATAAAAACTCTTTGCTAACGAAAAAAACTTTATGTAACAGTCTTTCTCTAAAGCTCGACGCTAAAACTTCTTGTAACGAATGTATGCGTGCCGTTCCAAATAAATTAATTGTAACAAATGATACTTTCTCACCCAAAAAAAATTCTTCCTCATAATAATTAAAGTTTTCAATTAATTTTGTATCGTTGACCAGCCCGCGGGCGGGCAGGCCCGCGCCAGCCCGGCTGATTTCAAACATTCATTGCGGAATGGGCAATATAAAACCGAATTTCAAGTTTTAACTAGCGGTGTTGGACTAAAAAGAGGCGGATACATATTGTGAGGAAAATCTCTTTGTCACAAAACACTTTCATGATGTGGTTACAATTGATACATATTGTGAGGAAAATTTATTATTTATAACGTAACATTAGCGTTGTTACAAATACTTACATTTATAGTAACAAATTAATTATTATTGTAACAAAATATAAAATATTTGTTACAAAAAATTACTTTTTGGTAATAACAGAAAAAATTCTTTACTAAATATAGCTATTAGTAACAAACTGTGTTTTAGTTATATTTCAGTCCTCACGACATGTGCAGTTTGTTATAGTGGCGGGTCAGCCTCCCCTTTTCCGTTCGGCTCACTGACCTTTCTAGAGATCACAGCTCATACTAGCCACACTGTCTCTAAGAGACTGGCTTCGTAAATAAAATGTTATCTGGAAGCTATCGCCTGCGATAGTCACTATCGCATGGCATTATCGACAGAGCTCTCTTCTGTCTCCAGACTCAGCCATAACTGGAACAACTTTCTAGTCAAACCCCGCAGCATCCTGCAGTGCCAGAAAACTGGTCTTTCACAGCAATCATAGCTCACCAAGAGTTATCGCCAGCGATACTCGCTGTCGCCTAGCGATATCCAACAGTTATGCAAACTGTGGTATTTTATTGGAGCGTACCTCCAGTACTTCCTTCTACTCTCAATTCACATGTACAACCCACAGACTCCATAAATTACTCGTTTAAACGCAGAGTCTTCTCCGGTGCGCAAAATAAAGCATCATCAGTCCTGACCAACCTGTTTGGATGGGCTTCACACGGCATGCTTATTCTGTACTGCGATTTCTGGATTCGATATGTAAAACCACCTGGGATATCACGTATCGACCTATCTGAATTCCCTCGATTCTCCACATTTTGGTGGGGGGTTCCATGCATATGCAAAAAGGAGGACTTCACTTGTCCAAGAAGGAATATCGTTACCATCGTAGTTCATTTCAGAGTCATGAACGAGCTTTCTATCCGGTCTGGAAAGGAGTGCCTCGCTTTTCCTTTCACGGATCTTGCCTCAGTTCTTGATTCCGACTCATGGATCTCCTTCACCAAGTCTTGCTAAGCTCATCCTCAGCCTTCTTATTCATTAGCTATTTTCTCTCAAGAGGTTGGATGAAAAGGAGGAGAGAGAGTGAGAAGAAGAGAAATGACTTCTATTTTCTCCACTCCTCTGCTCATGCGTCCTCGGGATTAATCCCAGCCACAGAATCATTTCATCCAGAGAAAGCATGACCACAATTTCAGCTGACAAGTCAAACTTAATGTTATCGTCGGGCGATATCCGTTATCGCCTGGGCGATATCGTCGGTAGCAGCTTTGACCCCAGTCAACCACGAATCTTAGGCCACCGTCTGGCCATCTGATACTTGTCCAGCCATACGTGGCAGTATCGCCCAGTGATACTCACTATCGCCACTCTAATAGCTCACTCAATGCTTCGTCGAGTGCGTTGAGAGCGTCGAGTGCGTTGAGAGCGTCGAGTGTGTTGAGTCTACTCAGCTCTTCGTTGAAAGCGTCGAGTGCTATCGTTATCGCCAATGATACCATTGTTTCCCGGCGATAGCCACTTTTAAGTTCTGTTTTCCAAATTTTTGGGGTGTTACACAGGTGACCAAAACGGAGCGACGTCAATCGCTAACATAAATTCCACCCAGCGCAGTTACCGGTGTATCCCTCCAGAAAACTATAAGAAGTCCCCCAGGCCTCCATTTGAAGACAAACAACTCTAGAGGCTAGAGAACTCTCACATTTTTTGTGAGTTCATGAGACTTTGATTGCTCCACCGCTTGGAATTAACTCCACTCCCTCTCTAGTGTGAAGGCATCTCAAGGCTTCGAAGACGCGGCAACCTTATCCACAAGGGCGCTCCCATCAAGACTCCCGCTCAGCATGAGCACTTCCACTGAGGATCCACGAACTTCGTGATTTTCCTCACTAGAGCGCTCCCACTCAGGCTCCAATTAAGGACTTATATTAATTTTTGATGTTTTCGTATTACAAACTTGTAACGGAGATGTGACTTGTCACCCTCTGAGAAAATCTGTCAACTCTTGTAAAATCAAACTAAATAGTAGATTTTAACTCGGCACAGATCCAACCTTGTGGTTCTTTACTCTTTTCGGATTTTCCACGTCAAAAAAAGCCTTTTATCATTTTGAAAGTTCAGGATGTATGCTTTGATACCAATTGAAAGAGATAGATCTTAACTAAGCAGATTATCACAGCACAAATATAAGATAAGAAATCAAGCCACACAGAAGACACAAGGAAATTTATAGTGGTTCCCCAAATCTGGGTAGTCCACTCTTCTACCACCCTGATAGGAATCCACTCAGGTTTTGATCAGGTGACTGCCACTAATGGGTTTTGATCAGGTCCCCAAAAACCAAACCTCAAGTCTTTTGGAAGGAGACTTGCAACTAGGAATCACTTTTGAAGGGAGATGACAACCCTTTATACATGAGGGGATGAGAGAGTGATGGTATCTTCTCTATCAACAATCAGAGAGAAGATTCAAGTGGAATGATGTTAGCAGCTTGCTCCCCCTGAGATCTTGAATGTATCAGGAAAGCTGGAGCACTGCTTCAGGGTGATAGGCCTTCAATCTTCAGGTCTGGACCAGAGTACTTTTCAGGAACTTCTGACAGATAGAGATTTGTTGTCCTTGAAGTTGTCCTGCAGTGATGATGAAGAAGAAGACTCTAGATATGAATGGATGTTCTTCTTCTTCTTATGATAGCTGTTATTGCTCTGGTCTAGGGCTGCTAGTTGCTTCAGTGATATTGCCCTTTCTGAGTGTTCTTCACTTTCTAAATTACTGTTCTTTTCTTTCTGTGTTTTGTCTGTTGTTCTTCTTCTTCCTGTGTATTTGAATCTCGTAGACTTGATGGTGGAAGAAACATTCCCGAGAGTAGAATATACTTTGGAAATTGATCTATAATTAATCCAACTGTAACTGTCCATTTGAACGGCTATTTTTACTGGGAATATTGACTGTAATTAATCCCCAATTAATTCTGCCAACTGTTACTGATTGCTCAGAAATCGTCGACCTGAACTTTCATCGAGTTCATCAATCGTCGACCTGTGTTCGACATTCGTCGAACTCAGCTGGATTCGTCGAGCTGAATATCTTGCCTGCGTTCGTCGACCGGAGCTAGCAGTTTGTCGAGCTCAGTTTTTATTTCATCGAGGTGAGAAACTGACTTGCTGATTTCGTCGAGCTGAGCAAGTGTTGTCCACCAATCGTCGACCTGAGTTCGACGTTCGTCGAACTCAGCTTCTGTCATCATTCATCGACCTGAGCTTGGCTTGTTCGTCGAACTGCGTTCGACGATCGTCGAGCTGATTTTCTGCCTTTGTCTTAACTGCATTTCTTTCACTTCTTTTCTGCAATGCTGGAGAGTCCTTCTGAATGACTTGTCCTAGAAATAATCATATGACCCATGATTATACATGTTGGGTCAATCTAATATTCCTAATAGTGTTCCTTACCCAAATCCTAACTGGGGTTCCAACACATTTGATGATATTTTTCATTGACTGTTTGTTGAAATTGTTTAAGTGAAAGTGATGGAGTGGGCGGTCTAATTAGTCAGACCGCACAGATCGTAGAGGCCACCGCTGGTCTGGCAGCTAGCTGTTGGTGGCTAGTCGGATTTCGACTAGCTATTTTTTTCTCTTGCGGTCTAGTTTAGCAAGCACCCTAGGAGGTAACCTGGCGGTTAGCTATGTCTAACCGTGATTATTGCGGTCTAGATTGTGAGACCATACGGTCCGCTTGGAGCTTGTCAGGCTCTCTGACTCGCGAAGGGGCAGGCGGTTAACGCCCTCTACGGAGACTAACCGATCAGTTCACTGGGGAATATTCACGCGGTTTGTGCCAGAGTTCGCTGGTTGTGTGGTCTTGGTCATGGTGTTAAGACAAGTCCTATTTGTTACATAGTTTGCAGTGTCTGTATGGTTGTGTGGTCTGCTCTGTAGTTCGACGAGTCTGCTATACTGTGCGGTCTGGTTGCAGATACTGACAGTCCATCATAAGCGTGATGATGGATGATGGGAGGTTATCCTATCGTTATGGGTGGTGATCATACTTCTCTTGTCGCCTATATATAGGAGTCTCCGACTCGTCATATATAATAAGAACACTGTGAACTCAGCTCGCATTTTTATCTTGCGGTTACAGTTTTCTAACTGGCGCGACTAAGTGAAGTTGACATGTCTGTGAAGGCTGCACTGGATGACTAGACAACTAGTTGGAAGGCTCAGTGTGGAACAGTTCGCTATTACAGTCAGTGGTATACAGCCAGTCACAGTCTCAGTTGTTTGAAATCACTTCCTCGGAGTTGCGCTTAGTTCGAGCAGTTCACCCGGTCTATCAGCGGGTTCTGTTAGTTCATCAGCATTTAATAAAGGCATTCCACGTGACTTGGTTGCAGTTGGCGACTTGGCGGTTTCAGCGGGTAAGCTTGTGATCAGCGACTTCTGCGGTCTGTGCAGTTACAATTTGCAGACAATGCATTTTTCTCTTACTTGTCTTTTTGTTTCCATCGTGTACATTGTGAATCATGTCTCGTAATGTATACCTCACATTGTAAAGAAGTTATTGATTCCAAGTTTGACACTCTTGTGCTTCTATTGTTGTTGAATTCTACTTGACTTGGTTGTGGTTGAGTGTTACTGCGACCTGTCTCGACTTCCTAGAAAATTTTACATTGTTTGTGCGTCCAGTCAAATTCCGAGGTAAGGCTGTCAGATTCTCCGGACTTGGGAAAAACCGAGTGACCCTCAACATGTCTGATCCGGTCAGGTTTATGAAAGTGAGCAAGCGAGCGTGCATGTGTTTGATTCATGAATTCTTCTAATGTTTCTTTTAATGCCTACACATTATGATCGCATCCATCATTGACATATCTTCCACATATTGAGTAGTTGACACGTTATGTAACGCCCTCATTCGTCATATGGAATATAACGGTGGGTCCGGCTGGGGCCCCATGCCATATTTCACAGACAAACGGCGGAATTACATGTAAATATCAAATCTTGTTCTACTCGTATCCTAACTTAGAGCATTCTAGCGCAGCAATTTAAGTTGTATGAACTCAACATACTGAATGTCCACTAATATATAAATGAAACATTTATATATATATATATATATATCTCAGGAATGTATACAACACACTCACGCTCATGGCCTTAAGGCCTTACAAGTTGCTCTTTACAAATATACAACTTCATACATCGGGATGCAGACCGGCCACACATGAAATCCAAGTATTCTTCGCACAGCCTTCGAGGGCCTTTAAGCAGCAAGGGCATCAATCTCCATGTTCCAATTCATCCCGCTCAGCACCTGCAATTAGACATCCACCCCAAGAGAGGTAAACAAAGCAACGGTCAGCATTAGCTGATCAATTATAATGACCCTACCCCTTACCCGAGGTAGTGGTTCCTTCCCTGTATGCATTGCACTCATAATATCTACCAATCACAAACAAGTGCTCTCAGGCACAACAGTATCCCAAACGTCGGCCTCCGCCAGACGCTCCGTGCGCTCAGGGTACATTACGGTGTACCGGACTCCGTGGTAACACCACCGATTAGAGGTTATTAACATGTTGGCTGGCCGGTCCTAGTCCACCAACACGCATGCTGGCGACATTTCGCCCAAACCATGCCACTCAGAGGTGAGGACCTCACGGCAAACTTGAGCATTACCAGATCGACCCACAACTGTGGTGCAGCAAGTCGGGTCTGTCTCGCGTCCCCCAAGCATTGCCACCCATCGATCTCCCAAAACAACCAGGGGCAGGTCAGCCTTTCCTATGCTCAAACCGTCAGTAGCGCACCACTAGACGCGGGTCGGCATTCCCTCCTGATTAGCTGCAGCTTTCCGCTCTCTCAGAGCAAATAGCGCTCACCGCACTCACACCACAAGGAGCTTACGCAAAGCATCCAAGATCAGCACACAACATAAGGAGCTTACAATCACAAGTCATAGCATCACATAATACACGGAGTCTTCTCTGGTTCACAACATAACCATCACCAATCCAGACTAACGGTCCGGGTGGGCTTCACACAGCGTGCTGACGCCGTACTACACAATTCCGGCTCTAGAGGCCGACTCAACTTGGAATCACTTATGATGTCCACCTCTTGGTCGATGATTCAATGCATATGCATAAAGAAAGGACTTCGATTGTCCAATAAGGAGATCGTTACCCTTGACGATCGCTTTGGAGCTATGATCTAGCCGGATGGCAATCACCGCCACGGTTTTGCCTTCACGAGTCCGCACTCGGCCCACGAATCAGCCCGCTGAAGCTTCTCCGGCAGCCTTCTCCCTTCTCCCTTTCCTCCCTTGTTCCCTCTCTTTTTCTCTCTCTAGCTCTTTGATAAGAAGGAGAAATGAATGGAAGATGAGGCTTCTGATCTCTTATATCAGCATGGACGGGGCCTGGACCCTTGGATCCAGATGAAGGAAACAAACGGCCTTGATTTGCCTAGAAATAGGCTGAACACGGCTTGACACGCCCTGTGACACGCCCGTGTCACAGGCCGTGTCTCTTAAGCGGCACACAACTGACTTATCCAGAACAGAACATAGCCATGTGACACGCCTGTATCACATGGCTGACACGCCCGTGTCACACAGTACACACCCATGTGGCATGACGTGTTCCTCAGCCAGCACACCACCAACTCAACTCGAGCGGGACACGGCCATGGGACACGCCCGTGTCCCAGGCCGTGTACCCCAAGACACACTCGTGTCCACCAGCACACTCATCCCCTGGCTGATCCCGAGCAGGACACGGCCAGCGACACGCCCATGTCACCGGTCGTGTACCCTCACACGGTTGCAGACACTCCCGGCCGTGTATTCGTCGAGTGGAGTTCGACGACCCCGAGGAGGACACGCCCTCTGACACGCCCGTGTCGCTGGGCGTGTTCCCTCTCGAGAACATCTCGAGTACATTTCGTCGAGCACTCAAGAGGCAGGCTGCTCAACCCGAGCAGGACACGCCCTGGGACACGCTTGTGTCCTAGGCCGTGTCACTCAATCCTGAACCCAAATTGGGATTTGGGGTGTTACATGTTATATGCAGTCTCAATTAATTGTCAATACCAGCTCGGGTGAGTGGGTCTAAGGCCTTGTTTGGAGGAAAATTTTTTGGTCAGGATTCAGGACCATGAGCATGGTCCAGAAATAACTATATTATTTGCGGTGGGGCCCTCCCCCTATATTTCCCACCACATTTCCTGCATCTTCAATCGCGGAAAAAAAATCTAGACTCCTTCCTCATCCTTCACCGGAAACCTAGTTGCCACTCGAGCTTCCTTCGCCCATCTCAACTAACTCCAGCACGATGTCTTAAAATGTCGCGAACCTTAAGCCGGAAAACCATATAAGTGAAGGTTTGTGCAGGAAACCACGCTCATTATAATCATTATGCCGTCAAAAATCACCTCTTCCGCCGCCGTGCCCCTTCCTTCTTCCTCAGCTCCTGGCCGGAAAAATGGAAATCTAGCTGCTTGAGCTTCGTTTGCCCATCTCAACTCACTCCGGCACTGGAACCTGCAATTCGTTCCGACAAGGAGCTGCCGCGACTCGGTGAAGCTTAGGTCTGCAGGAAGATAGATCAGTGAGTACATGAAAAAGTCTCATTAGACACCCTACACCTTCCTTGTTTAGTTTTCTTAACTCGTTTCATGACCATTGTTTTCAGGCGTTGTATTTACTCGGAAACGCCAGTTGATGGAGCAACAAATATACAAGGCTCCTCCAACAATGATCATGTGGTAATGTCCACTGTTAGTTATTTTTTATCTTGTGCTGCAAGTTTAATTTTTTCTGAATATTTTTACTCCTAACAGGAGAAGACAACTTTTCTTTTATGTTTTCAACTGCATTTATAATAAGAAATACAACTGCAATTCAATGCAACTGTTTTTTGACCTTTATTTACAGTTCCTTTTCAGTCTCTGAATAAACTAACCGGTTGTTTTCTTAATTGTGCATTCAGAAGACGAGGCATATCATATGTATTGTGAGTATGCCCACGACAGGGGATTCAATGTTCGGAAAGAACATTTGAGCTACTGGACACACACAAGGATTATTAAATATCGAGAGTTTACCTACGCTAAAGTTGGATTAAGGAATATGAGACCCTCCCCAAAAAAGTATAGCAAATTTGAAACACGCACGGGTTGTCCAGCCCGTATTTTTTTTACCACTGCTACAGATGGTAGGAATTGGACAGCAACAAAGTTCATTGATGAACACAATTACTCATCAACGATGGAGAACGAGCAACACCTTCTGATATCTCATCGCAACATTTCTAAAATGCAGGGTGACCTTATTAAGAACCTGACAGATGCCAAAGTTAGGATAGTTCATGTGTACTACTTTCTATCTAACCAAGTTGGTGGGATTGAGAATGTTGGTTTCACTAAATTCGATGCCTACAACTTTGTGCACCGGGAAAAGAGGACGGTAATAGAAAGTGGTGACGCTCTTAATTTGTTTAAGAACCTACAGGAGAAACAGTTAGAGGACAACATGTTCTCATATGACATTCAAACTGATGAGTTGAATAGGTTGATCAACTTCTTTTGGATGGACGGACACAGCAAGATTGATTATGATTGTTACGGCGACGTAATTATTTTTGACACAAAAATTCAAATTGAATAAGTATAACTTGGCTTGTGCACCATTCATCGCTGTCAACAATCACTGGCAGAATGTATTTGTCAGTGGGGCTTTTATTTCTGAGAAGACTATCGATACATTTTGTTGGCTCTTCAACACATTTCTAAAATTTTTTGGGGGCAAACAACCAACAATTATATTCACAGACCAAGATCAAGTCATGATTGTCGCTATTGAAAGAGTTTTTACAAGGACTCGTCACCGGTTATGTCAATGGCATATCTCCAAGAAAGCGCCTACAAAATTCCCATGATTCAATATTGAGAAAAGTGTTCGCATGATTTTTTATAAATGCTTGAGTAAGTGCGACAATGAGTTTGAGTTTGATAATTATTGGAATGAGATGATTAGTACAGGAAACTTGAAAGAAAATAGATAGTTGGAGGACTTACATAAAGTAAGGAGGAAGTGTTCTACAGCCTTCAACAAGGATGTTTTAGACATTGGTATATTGTCAACACAACGAAGTGAATCTGCAAATAATGGATTGCATGGTCGTTCAAAGGCTACTAGTACATTGGTGGAGTGTTTTATAGGATTGGAGAAATTGGTGGGGTCTTGACGAAGAAGAGAATGTGACAAAGATTTTAGAGGCAAAGAAGGAAAGGTAAGTTTAAATTATAGAACTTGTGTGATCCTTAAACATGTCTCTAAGTTTTACACCCGTAAAATGTTTGGTATTTTTGAAAAAAGTGTTCATGGAGTTGTTAGTGTATGCATTGTGGATGAAATAAGACATGATGAAAATCAGTTGGTATATATTACAAAGCACTGTGATGATAGTGAGGATAACAAACGATGGCTTGTTAGCTACGATTCCGAGACTAATGACACTGATTGTTCATGTAGAGGTTTTGAGACTAGAGGCATATTATGCAAACATATTCTGAGGATTTATAATATGAAAAATGCAAGTGGAATTCCTAACAAATATCTGCTTAGACGGTTCTGTCATAATGCTAAAAGGAGCATATACCTACCAAATACCTCAAACATTGTCGATTGCGACTCCAATTTGATATTTAGAAATCATTTAATGTGTTTCTCATATGACCTGACGCACCGAGTAGAAAACTGCAAGACAGCAATGACACATGTTTTGGGAGGCTTGCATGTTTTAGAAAAGCAAGCCGATGATATAGTTGAGGCGGATGAAATGCGGAAGAGAGGTTTTAGTGATGAGAACGACAAAAATATTTCATTGGTTAAAGACCCTGCAAAGAAGAAACCCAAAGTAATTTCAAATACAAGGTTGAAGGGACAGTGGGAGTTAGGAGCTAAAAAACAAAGTAAGGTCCTCCATCTTTTAATTGTACTCTTGATTTATATCATTTTCCACTCATTTGTTTTTTCTTACAGTGAGGAAAACCACAGTCAAGAAGAAAATAATTGTAGAAGAAATTGTATATGAGTTCAACTTTTTCGACATTTCAGCTGAAGAGCAGGGTACGACAAAAACAAATACCCCAACTCAATTGCCAACTGATGCACCAAGCGAATTTAATAATGACTTTTATGTAAATTTAGCTTTTGATTTCCTTGGAATTCCTGATGTCTTTAAGCCGTAATTTATGTGTGTGCCGTAATTTAGCTTTAGAAAATAATTGAAACCGCATTTTGTTATTTAAAATCGCGACTTTTATCTAAACATAATGATTGTGATATGTATTGATTTCAAAACCGCACCTTGCTCATAACATAAGCACATCACCTTGCTTTTAACACACACATGCATTGAAGTTGCAAATGTTGATGGAGACTCAAAAATCAAAAAAAAAATTCCTTTTGAGGTCGGCTCGGTCGAGCCACAAGAAGTATAGAGCCTCATATCATAAGAAAAAATCTGAAATATATTGAATGAATTGCAATGTGAGGTTCTACACTCCAGCAACTATGCAAGCATAAATATATGCATTGTCATAACATATGAAAAAAAAATCTGAAATATATTGAATGATTTGCGGTGGTTGTAAAGCATAACCTTGCTTAACCATAACAAGCTCCAAAGTTTTGCGGTTATGAAAAAAATTATGCATTGTCTTTTATGATTAAGTCAGAACTATCGTTGGAGCAAACATTATCTTTTACGATGTTTGGAGAGCTATTAAGTTTAGATATCCTCTCTGAAATAGTGCTAGAGAATGTTTTACAAATATCGGCGCGATCTCTATGTGAAATCGTGGCATGTCGTCTTTCCCTTTCTGATGATCTCCCCATGATATACTTGTTGTGGAGGAAACCGCTTCCATGTACTTTATAAGAAAGACTTCACAATCTCATGTGTTGTCCTGCTTTGGCAAGACAACGACGTTCTCTAGCGGACACTTAGAAAATCCTTCTGGAAATGTAGTCGAAACATCATCAACTAGGACTTTCAGCTGCAGTACATGTGACAATATAAAATTAATTAACCACAACAAATATAATGGTCGACGTTCAACATAAAGTCAAATCTTTGCATATACGTTAGCACGCACCCCGGCCCGATGAAGGCTGTTCGGCATTGAATTGTAGTACTCCCAACGTTTTTCCTTTATCCAATACACCAGCAATGCCCACTGGCTGCCGAGGTGGCAAGGCATAAGAATTATATCGACAGAATTAACCGCCTCGGGGGTGATGTCACTAATAAGTCTGATATAGTTTTTAGCTTTACATCTTCTATAATACTGCACAATAAAATACAATATTTTGATTGAAATTATTTCACAAAAAAATATTAATTTTCAAGTAATATACCTCGTGATTGGAAGACACGGAGAAAATTTCTAACACTTTTGGGGTTTTTTTTCTTGGCTCCAAGGACAACATAGTACGCGTTCAAATGATTGTCCTGAATCCATCCTTGACCCAAAAGAATATCTAATTCCTCCCGGCACATTGTAATGTTTCTGCTTTGAAAAATTAACATATCTCTGCTAAGAATAAAATTAGTCTTTAATTAGCACTATTTACTTAATGAGAAATATGAAACTCTTATTTAAAAAGGCTAAAAAAATGAAAGTCAAAAGCATAAGCATCAATTAATGATAATACTGTTCTGATTGTAAATAAAATAAAATAAAATATCTGTCTATTAATGTGCTCCGGACAAAATCAACACTTTTTCTAGTACTATCTGTTAGAAGTAATCTCTCGGGATAGTCGAGCTGTGTACCAGAAATGCTAACTGCCCGTGCACGTTTAATACCCTTTGTGACCAACCTTGGGCTACTTCTAATTACCTTCGGAGAAGAGCGTTTTGTTTTTGGAACAGTTATGTGCTTTGGAGTAGAAGTGGTCTTTGACGGCTGTGTGCTTGTAACAAGAGTGCGCTCTGGTGAAAGCGGGGGTGAAGGTGTTGAACTAGAAGGCTTACAATGTGCTTCTAAGGCCTTAAACCGTTCTTCACAGAAGGTCCTCAATTCATCAACCTATAATTTGATATAAGTCTTGACTCAATCTTCAAGGCCTCTCCAACACTCATCGGGCTTAACGACTTTTCTCAGCAGGCTTTTCTCCTGCTTTACCCTACTCTTCTCATTCATCCTCCTCTCATAACCTAACTTCTCATCCAAGGCGGCAAAGTCTACCTTTTTTCTTTTATGTTTCTTCGGCGGAGGATTCTCAAAATCGGAACAATATTCCTCCTCAGGCAGTAGGGTCTTCTCCTCATTTAACACATCCATAAACTTATAGTGGACCTATAGAGAACAATTGACGATTAAAAGAAAAATAGCACATGCACATGCGCATAATTATATTATGTTTTTGAGGACATACATAATTCTTGAGAAAGAGGTTCTCCTACATTTTAGTGCAGAATTTGGCACTGTACCAAAGAACGGGGGACCAACGACTTATTCTAGGGCATGCTAATTCGTGCACCGGAGGATGTACTCTTATATGTTCGTACATCCACACCTTCAAATATAAAATATTATTAGAGCAATAAATATTAAACATAATAAAATAAATACAATGTTGGTTAGAACATCAAATACCAACAATAATGTAGTGCAGCCCTCCAGAGAACCAATGTTACTACCTGCACTTCGTATAGCACTGACACGACTTAATTGAACAAAATGTACATGAAGAAACTCATGAATGGCAAGCGGCCAGTTATATTTCACAAACTCATGAACACATGTTATCTTGATAATACAGGATGGAACCTTCAAGTTTTTCAACGGGAAAAAGAACATAGCTAATAAAAATTTTATCAGCAAACTTATTCTTCTATCCTTGACTCCCTCGACTGTAGGAGTCCTATCCTCAGCTGCAGCTCCATGAAGTTCTTCAGTTAAGCTCTTGTGGGTTATGTCCAGGAGGGGTGTTCTTGAAAAAGTAAAGCGACGACCCGCATTTGGGAGACCTAATATAAGGGCCACTGCGTTGACCGTCATCTTCGCAAGGTAATTGCCGAGCTGGAAGGCTTCCCTATCCCTGTTGTATAATCTCAGAAGAATGTACAAATCAGTATGTTTTGGGGGTAGGTTGGCATTCGAAATAGGGGAAGGAGACGGACATCCCTAAGTGATACAATAGATTCCTCGGACAACCTACTCAAGAGAGGTGTCTCATTTGCTATGAAGGTGTTAGAAGCGCATCTACAGCTTAAGTACTTGCTCCCGGGCATGTTTCACCTATAAAAATAGAATGCTTCACTAAATTTAACTGAATATATGTACTAAAAAGCGACTGCAATTTCTACTTAAAACAACTGCAAAATCGTATTAAAAAGTAACTGCAAAATAAGTTTCTTAGAAAATAACTGCAAAAACATATAAAAAATGACTGCAATCAAGGTTTCCCAGAAAAATGATGAGAAGCTATAAAGACACAACTTCATATCTAAGAAACACAAGATTTGATATATAAACACTCTAAATATACCTGCTAGTTTAGACCAGAATGCTTCAATAAATTCAACTGCATCTATGTACTAAAAAGCGACTGAAATCTTTGCTTAAAAACTCCATTGCAAAATCGTATTAAAAAGCGACTGCAATCTAAGTTTTTTAGAAAACAATTGCAAAAACATATAAAAAACGACTGCAATCAAGGTTTCCCAGAAAAATGATGAGAAGCTAGAAAGACACGATTTTATACCTAAGAAACACGGGGATAGCACGGCGACGGAAAAGGCACGGCGGCGGAAGAGGCGATTTTCGACGGCGGAAGAGGCGAAGATGCAAGGAAATGATTCCAGAAGTCCCAAACGCCGCGATTTCCAGCGGAGAAAGAGGCGGAGAGGCGGAGAAAGCCTAGAGCTTGGAGGGGCGCGGATGTTTCAGAAACGGAAAATTTCGAAATGTAGGGGGTGAGACCCACCACAAATAATATATTTATTTCCGGAGCATGCTCATGATCCAGAATCTTGACCAAAAAAATTTCCCCTTTTGGAATAGTGATCTAGGAAGAGTGCTTTAAATGCTTAACGATGCTCAAGGAGGACAAAAGTAATGAATTTTTGACGATGGTTATGACCGCGGTCAAGAAATGAAAACTACTTTTGAAATTAAAAGGGGATGAAATTTCTTAAGTGAGGTCGGGTGATCATGAAGAACGGTTCATAATCATTGCGTTCATATATAACTGCCACCGCTGCACCAAACAGAACAAATATGGTCGGGGATTTGTGTAGTCTCCGGCCCAGGCCGCATGGAAAGATATGTAGGCTCTGTTTGGGAACCCGACGGGAGGCCGATTTGGCAGGGCCGAGCCGGAGGAGAGACAAATCGGCTAGCTAGTGTGAACTGGTGCTCGCGGTGCCTCCGGTTGAGAACTGGCTCGGTGGCATGCCGGGGAGGAGCGAGAAAACGGCGCGCTGGTGTCCCAACCATCCGGTCGCAACTGTGAACTGGTGCTCGCAGGGCCATCAGGAAAACGACAGGTTTGCTCTTGTTCACGCAAACCATCGCTGAAGGGAGGACGCGCTGGTGTCCCAAACGCAGCACCTCCAGCTCGGTCCCATCGGCCGTCGTGAAAGGGAGCTCGCATTTTCTGTTGAGGTATATTTATTTAAGTGTTAATGGGCTCCTTAACGGGTCGGTTAGGATCCGATATGTTATGCAATTGGACCGAGTACCGCGGTAGCGCAACGGAATTAAATCGAACAAAGACAATCGCGCAAAATAAAATAACGGAGGGAGATTTCAAGCACACAGACGACAACCAATATTACGTGGTTCGGAGTTGGAACTCCTACTCCACGGGGAGAGCGCGTCGGAAGGGATCCACTATAAATCAGAAAGTTACAGGTTACAGTGATACAAAATATATATATCAAAGATCACAACCAGAAACTGCCGGATCTGCAAGGTTGAAATGTTGTCTTCATCCTGGTTCTGTCGCCGCCGCATCTGCACTCCTGAGGCTGATTCCAACTAGATCAGCCGCCTGCTGTCGCTGCTGCCGTCTCAGAACCACTGCTGGTAGCCGGCTGCCGAGAGTGAATCCCGGCCTGATGTCGCTCCGCCTGGAGCCGACAGGATGCTGCCGCCGCTGGGAAGCCCGAAACTGCCGCCACCGAACCTGAAGACCGCCGGAATGAGGACTCCACCAGCAACCCGAGAATAAACTCCTTGTGAATTGGATCTCACGATTTTCTCCTCTCAAAGTGTGTCTCCGGTCAGGGCTAGATCCCCAATTAAATAGCAACAAAACCACCGTCAAATTAGGACATAATTCCTAATTTGGGAATGGAAATAACCGGCCATCAAGAATTTCCAAAAGAATAGGATTGCCCAAAAAAAGATCTGCCCTGATTAGGAATGAGGAGCCCCAAAATAAATTCTCCTCTAAATGATATTCCTATATTGAGACAATCCTAAACTAGGAATGAATAACTCCCATGGATCGGTGACATGGCGTGATTCTAACGATCCGGGCGCGATGAGGTGTCATAATCTAACAATCTCCACTTTGACGCCTCACGCGACAGACTCCACCTGTAACTGAATCCTCCCTTCGGCGAACTACCCCCTCTCCCTGGGGTTACCACGATCAGCACGCACAGATATGAGCCAAGTCAAGGCAGTGCTTGAACTTGACTCCGGTCAACGGCTTGGTCAACATGTCTGCAATGTTATCCTCAGTGTGCACCTTTAGTAACTGAATATCTCCGCCAGCAACGAACTCTCTCAACTTATGGTACCGCACATCAATATGTTTTGTCCTGGCATGGTAGACCGGGTCTTTGGCCAGACAAATCGCACTCTGACTGTCACAGTGCAGCTTCACCGCTTCCTGAGAAATCCTGAGTTCTTTGGTGATACCTTTGAGCCAGATAGCTTCCTTCGTGGCTTCCACTGCAGCAATGTACTCAACCTCTGTCGTAGATAAAGCCACAATGTCCTGCAGAGTGGCTTTCCAACTGATGGGGCCCTCACCACAAAGGAAGATGTACCCGGAGGTAGATCTTCTTCGGTCGAGGTCGCCCGCATAGTCAGAATCAACGTAGCCCTCTAGGACTCTAGAAACTCCGCTCTTCTTAAACAGCAAACCGACGTTTTTCGTTCCGTTCAGATATCTTAGAATCCACTTGACTGCTTCCCAGTGTTGTCGCCCCGGATTCCCAATATATCTGCTGACTACGCTCACAGCCTGAGCGATATCTGGTCTCGTACAGATCATGGCGTACATCAAGCATCCTACCGCACTAGCATACGACACCCCGAGCATCTTTTGTCGTTCTCCCTCTGTGTCTGGACACTGCTGTGATGATAATCTGAACTGTTGCCCGAGAGGGGTTGAAACGGGCTTAGATTCAGTCATATTGAACTTCTCCAGAACCTTCTGAATGTACCCATGTCTGAGAAAGCCAAAGCATGCCCCGCTTCCTATCTCGCTTGATTTCCATGCCAAGGATCTTTTGTGCTTGACCTAGATCCTTCATTTCAAACTCAGCTTGAAGTTTCTACTTCAAAGACTGGATCTCCTGAGCTGACTTGCACACAATCAGCATGTCGTCGACGTATAGCATCAGAATCAAAACGTCGCCGTTTGTCAGAAACTTGTAGTAGGCGCAGCTGTCGTACTGGCTCCTGCTGAATCCTTGTGAAACCATGAACGTATCAAATCTCTTATTCCATATTCTTGGAGTTTGCTTCAGACCGTAGAGGGACCTTTTTAGTTTACACACCTTCTTCTCGTCGCCGGGTTGTACAAACCCTTCAGGCTGCAAGATGTTGATCTCCTCTTCCAAGTTGCCGTGAAGAAATGTCGTTTTCACATTCATCTGCTCTAGCTCCATGTCGTTCATTGCCACCATCGCAAGAAGCACCCGTATGGAGTAATGTTTTACCACGGGTGAGAATATTTCATCAAAATCGACACCCTTCTTCTGCGCGAACCCCTTGGCAATGAATCTGACCTTGTATCTCCACTGGTCTTTGCCGGATGTAGATTCCTTCTTCCTGAATATCCATTTGGAACTGATTGCCTTCTCCCCTTTGGGCAGATGAACCAAGTCTCAAGTCTGGTTTTTACGAAGGGACTTCATCTCTTCTTCCATAGCTGCTTTCCACTGAGAACTCTCTCTACTCTCTACAGCTTCTTTATAAGATCCAGGATCTGTGGAGATCACCTAAAAAGTGTACGCTACCGTGTCCTGTAGCCTGAGAGGCAGTCTGACCTCTCTCCTTGCCCTTTCTCTAGCAATAGAGTACGGTTCTGCTTCCGTAGGTTGCACAGCATCAGCATTTTCTGGGTCAAAGGAATCATCGTGATCGTTAGCTTGGTCGCTCCCTTCCAGCTCCACCTCTAGGGGTGTGACTGGAGTCTCCTCCACCTCTTTAGACTGAGCCTCAGATTTCTTGAGTATAGATGCCTCATCGAAGATCACATCGCACCTGACCTCCACCTTATTTGTGTCCAGGTTCCACAGTTTGAACCCCTTCGTGCCGGTCTTTCGTCCCAGATAGATGCACCGTTTTGACTTAGCATCCAGCTTCGTCTTCTCAGAGTCCTGTACAAGGGTGTACACAGGACAACCAAAGATGTGGATGTCAGAGTAGTCAACCGGCCTGCCTAACCAAACTTCCTGTGGCGATTTCAGATTCAGTGACATCGATGGGGATCGATTCACTAGATAGCATGTCGTATTAATGTCCTCGGCCCAGAAGGACCTTGGTAGGTCTGCAAATAACTGCATGCACCCAGCTCTCTCTAGCAACGTTCGGTTCATCCTTTCTGCCACGCCGTTCTGCTGCGGTGTACCAGGAATAGTAAGGTGTCGAGTGATGCCCTCCTGATTGTAATATTCCTGGAACTCCGCTGAGGTATACTCGCCACCGTTATCAGATCTCAGATATTTGACTCTTTTCCAGGTCTGCTTTTTCATTGTCGTCTTCCAGACTTTGAATTTCTCGAATACTTCGGACTTGTGCTTCAGAAAGTGGATCCAGAATTTTCCACCATCACGAAGTATCTGGCCCCACCAAGAGATGGCTCTGGGGTAGGCCCCCAAACATCTGAGTGTATACATTCCAGTGCTTGCTTGCTCCGCTGCGTAGATGTCACGAACTTCACTCTGTGCTGCTTCCCGAGAACGCAGGTCTCGCAGAAATCTAACTTGCATGTCTTGACTCCTTTCAGTAGGTCTTTCTTGTGAAGCTCCAGCAGTCCTCTCTCGCTCATGTCGCCAAGTCTGGCATGCCACAGCAGAGAGGAATCCTCATCTATCGTCTCAGAAACCGTCGCGTCGTCGGCGATGGTAGTGCCGATTAGCTTGTAGAGAGTACCAGAGCACTCTCCTTTCATGACCACCAGAGTGCCTTTCTTGACCTTCAGATATCTTCCCCCGCCGGTGTATGAGCACCCAGCCGCCTCTAGAGTGCCTAGGGAAATTAGACTCTTCCTCAGATCGGGCATGTATCTTACATTAGTAAGGGTCCTGATTGTTTCGTCGAACATCTTAATTCTAATACTGTCGATCCCGAGCGTCTTGCACTCCGAGTCGTTTCCCATCAGAACGCGACCGCCGTCACATTGCCTGAAGCTAGTGAACAATTCTATGTTCGGGCACATGTGATACGAGCATCCTGTATCCATGATCCACGTGTCGGTGGTATCCAGGGTGGAGTGTACATGGAGTACGTCAGCATCGCTCTCGGGGTCAGACGCCACAGCCGCCTGCTGTTGTTCCTGATTCTTTTCTTTCGTCTTTTTCTTCGGACAGTTGTTTTTCCAGTGCCCTTCTTCCTTGCAGTAGTAGCACTGGTTCTTCTTGTCCCGAGACTTAGACCTAGCCCGATTGAATTTCTTCCCTCTGTCTCTCGATCTCCCTCTGACCGGTTCTTTGTTCTTCACGAACAAACCTTCGCTGGTGCTGGGACCAGGTTTGCTCCGCGTTTCGTTCGATAACAGTGTCGTCATCACCTCCTCCATTTTGAGCGTATCCTTTCCGTAGAGCATCGTGGTGACCAGATGGTCATAGTACTTCGGTAGAGAAGACAGTAGTAGAAGCGCCTGGTCTTCCTCTTCGACTTTTACGTCCATGCTCCGCAGCTCGGAGATCAACTTGTTGAACGCATTCATGTGTTCTAGCAGCTTGTTGCTCTCGGACATTCTTAAGCTATATAACTGTCTCTTCACATCGAGCTTATTTGTGAGAGATTTCGACATATACAGCTCCTCCAATTTCTTCCATAGGTCTACGGTGGTGTCAGCGTCAACCACGTTGTACATGACCTCGTCGGCGAGACTCAACTGGATTGTGCTGATGGCCTTCAGATCCAGTTCCTCCCATTCCTCGTCTTTCTTCACGCCGGACTTCTCCTTGCCGAGTAGCGTCTTGTGGAGTCCTTGCTGAACGAGAACCGCCTTGATCCGCTTTTGCCATAAGCCGAAATCGATCTTGCCGTCATACTTGAAAATCTCGAATTTTGCCGCCATTGATTTGCTCGCAGTGCTACTGAGTGATCAGAAAAATGTTCTCAGATCAGATCTTGAGAAGGTAGGGAGTGGACCTTGTCGTCACCTACCGTTGACCCAGATCTAGAACCAGAACGCACAGACGATCACCCCCGCGGAACCTCCCTCTGATACCAATTGTTATGCAATCGGACCGAGTACCGCCGTAGCGCAACGGAATTAAATCGAGCAAAGACAATCGCGCAAAATAAAATAACAGAGCAAGATTTCAAGCACACAGACGACAACCAATATTACGTGGTTCGGAGTTGGGACTCCTACCCCACGGGGAGAGCGCGCCGGAAGGGATCCACTATAAATCAGAAAGTTACAGGTTACAGTGATACAAAATATATATATCAAAAATCACAACCAGAAACTGCCGGATCTGCAAGGTTGAAATGTTGTCTTCATCCTGGTTCTGTCGCCGCCGCGCCTGCACTCCTGAGGCTGATTCCAACTGGATCAGTCGCCTGCTGTCGCTGCTGCCGTCTCAGAACCACCGCTGGTAGCCGGCTGCCGAGAGTGAATCCCGGCCTGATGTCGCTCCGCCTGGAGCCAACAGGATGCTGCCGCCGCTGGGAAGCCCGAAACTGCCGCCACCGAACCTGAAGACCGCCGGAATGAGGACTCCACCAGCAACCCGAGAATAAACTCCTTGTGAATTGGATCTCACGATTTTCTCCTCTCAAAGTGTGTCTCCGGTCAGGGCTGGATCCCCAATTAAATAGCAACAAAACCACCATCAAATTAGGACATAATTCCTAATTTGGGAATGGAAATAACCGGCCATCAAGAATTTCCAAAAGAATAGGATTGCCCAAAAAAAGATCTGCCCGGATTAGGAATGAGGAGCCCCAAAATAAATTCTCCTCTAAATGATATTCCTATATTGAGACAATCCTAAACTAGGAATGAATAACTCTCATGGATCGGTGACATGGCGCGATCCTAACGATCCGGCCGCGATGAGGTGTCATAATCTAACACTGATAGGCATACAAACTCGTAGTCGGGGATTTAGGGTTTCGCCTATAAATACCCATGCTGGGGGCAACGGGGAGGTCATTCCAAAATAGATGGTCACGCGGATGCTTCGAGCGCTATAACATTTTCTTCCCAAACACAGCGCCTCCGGCTCGGCCCAGCCGGCCATCGTGAAAGGGAGCTCGCATTTTCTTCCCAAACGCCACGCCTCCGGCTCGGCCCCGCCGGAACGGCCTCCCACCCGGTTTTTAAACCCAGCCATAGATTCGCGGCTGGCCATGTGCGTTGTCATTGTTGAAATGAGGTGGTGTTGGCATGGTGGGTCAACTCTGGATTTTGCATGCATGCATACTATTGTGGAGGGACCGTGTTTGATTATTTGAACCTGGAAAAGCGTGCTTATCAAGAACGAGATTATAGAAGTTCGTTTGATCGCCAGCGCGACACGGACGAGGCAAACGCGACACCGCAGACGTGGACGTCCCCAAAATCAGCATACCAGCCTGCGGTGCACGCCGTTTGTTCGCTCCTCTCATGCATTTAATGTAGAAATTGGCCCACTTGCACGTGTGAATGGCTCAGGAACGCTGAAGCACACGGTTTCCTTGAAGCACACGGTTTCCGTTTAAATTAGATGGGGATGGAGTGGGTGAGAAATGGTGGCCGTGATGATGATGGGTGGGCAAGTCGGCGGCCAGCTGCCGGACCCCCTCCCCTAGCTGCCAATTTGCCTGATGGCTACCTCTGCGCGCAGCCAGCCTCAATGCTCTGACGACAATTTTCTCCTTCACAATATCGCTCTCTAGCTTTTTTTTTGGGTGTTTATATTGACAGTCCGTATATGGATATTGGTAGCCCAAAGATAATGACAGTCTAGAATATGGTTATTGGCAGCCCGATGGATACTGACAGCCCAAAAATTAAATTTTTAAATATACATTTTTAGAAAAAGTGTTCAACATGAAAGTTCGAGATCTACAACTTTCATGTTGAACACTTTTTCTAAAAATGTCATATAATAGATCTATTTTCAAAAGACGCATGTTCCGCATTTTGGATTGCTATTAGCGGTCATATTATGTATGTTTTTTATTATTTTGTTGGGTTGCAAATATCCAAAAGTGGGCTGTCAATATAAACAAATTTTTTTTTTGAGGTGGAGATGTTGGATAGCGCTAGCATTCATCACTTATGAATGATCCAGATGTTGGGTCTCATGTTTCAATAATGAGAGTTCGAGCGGTAGGAATGAAAGCGTTGGTAATGGAGCTGTGGGAAATGAAGACGAATGACTGCGGTCTAAAAAAAAGATCAAAAACGGCTTTTTGGGCCGGTGGCGATGGGAATTGGAGGGCTACTATACAAAACTTTTTTTTAGTGTTGATGTTACTGAGCAAAAATGCTCAAACAAACAGAGCCGACATTAACACCGTTTTGACGTCCATGTCAGAAGAGAATAGTCTCATCCTCTCCGGGAAGAGACTACTCTCATTAGAGCAACTAAATGTTGAAGTTGGTAAATACTAAAAGTCATCTTATTTTTCATATCGGGTTAGCCCACATGAGTTTAGGGGAATTGAAGTATGAACCACTAGGAAATCTCTGGGGTTGACGATATTTGGGTCTGGGGGCGGCATTCCCTGGCGACGGTCCCGTTGACCGGTCAACCGGCAGGGGTTCAGAGGACAAAAAATTGTTTTCAGCTATGCTAGGCCTATGATATATCAACTTGATTCCGGATTGGAGTCAAAGACTCTCGTTGGGTCGGGTCTTCTCTCGACCTGTGTTTTTTGCAATTTCGCTATGTCTAAAGGGACTTTGTCTATTCGGGTTGGGAAAAGTTGTTTGCGAATTTGGGAGTCAGAGCAACCGCACGAGGCAAGAGGAGAGTTTGTCATTCTTGTAAGAGAAATAAGAGAGTTTCTTGAGAGATTGTGAGAGCTTGTTTTCACCAAAAGTCTAGCATGTAATCTCACTTTTTTTGATAATACAAGTGAAATAGACGAAAGGAGAGAGCGCGTAGCCCGGAATTAGGTGAACCTCTATAAATATGATTTTTGTTTGTTTGTTGTTGTTCTTCTCTTTTGAATGATTTTTCTTTACACTGAAGAGCAAAGAACTGTCACTCAAATACTTCTGCTATGCTCTATCTGATTCTTCCTCTCTTTCTCTTTCTTGCTGGTTTAGGGCACATGACCGACACCTAATAGAATAATGTTTATATACAAAATAGTAATTATGGCTTAAAATCAAGAAAAAAGAGAAAGGGGATTAAGAATTTTTTGGTTTACCGATCATATTTGTTAAGTGTGACATGTGGAATGGACGGTGATGAAACACCTTCATCCGTCTCGAAGAATATAACAGAAGGTCCGACCGGGGCCTCACGCCATATTCCACAGACAGTCGTGAAGTTATGCATTGAAACCAAGATATACACGTGTCCTAACTCAGAATTATATTCTAACAGAAGCTTTTCGGTAATAAAACCCAACACCAGAAATGTCCACTATCAAATTGTAGGAATGATATATAAAATACACAAAGTATTTGGTCTTAAGGCCTTACAAATTATTTTCTCATCAAAAGTGATTTACAAACATCGGCTCACAGGTCGACCACATATGAAAACAGTTAACGGTTCGCTTTTTCGCCCTCAAGGGCCAGCCAACATGGCAAAGGAACTTCTATTCGCTACTTCCCGCTCGGCTCTCCAGTACCTGCACTGGTACAACACAACAAAAAGTGGCAAAACAAGACAACGGTCAGCATTAGTTGACCAAATTATAACGACCACACACTTCTCTCGGGGTGGCGGTGCTCTTTCCCTGCAAACAAGCAGCATGACAATATCTTTATATTTATATATGTGCAATTTAAGAACCATTCATCACAAACGTTGGCGCACACGGTCACACGCCTCGTGCACTCATGACACATTTTTGGTGTTATGGATTTCCTACGCCCACCACATCCTCAGTCCCAGACCGATGACCAAAATTCGGTGTTCTAGACTTTCTCAGGCCCACCACCATCCTCAGTCCAGACCGATGGTAACACTTGAGCATTTTTGGTCATGCTTAAAGACAATGACCCTCACTTATGCCCCCAATCGCACCCGTTATTTTAGGTTGTCTAGTCAAGCGACATAGAGCGAGTACAGATCAACCCTTTTACGTTGCTCAAATTGGCATGCCACACAACGATCGACAAGACGCGGGTTGGCTTCTCCTTCCCCGTTTACAAAATACATAACCATGTTATGTTTCAATGTTGGCTCTCATGGCCACTATAGTTGGGCACTCCAGGCTCTCAGTTCAACATGCTATCCACCTTGTATCATGGACACAGACTTCACAACTACAATCATCAGCTCTCTGGGAGCTACCAGCGCGTGGTAGGGGATAGAACAACATTTCTTCCCCAAAATTTGGGTGTTTTCCTGGAGATCACTTCAGTACTCACACTGCAGCAACCTGCACACCTCATGACTCACTAAACCACACGTTTAACCACAGAGTCTTCTCTGGTACGTAAACAAAAGATAATCATCACCAATCCAGACCAACCTGTGCAGATGGGCTTCTCACAACATGCGTATCCCGTAATTTGATTATGGATTCTATATACAATATCTACCGGGGATACTTTGTATTGACACGTCGGAAATCCCTTCGTTCTCCACCAATTAGTGGAGGACTTCATGCGACTATGTCAAACTAAGGACTTCACATGTTCAAAAAGGAAGATCATTACACTTATCAATCGCTTAGGATCCATAAAATCATAGCTGATCCGGATGGAAACGGTCACAACACCTTCCTCTCTGCGGATCTAACTTCGGCTTGCAAATCCAACCACAAGAACGCCTTCACGGCTTCCCTTCAGGGCTGGATCAGCCTTGTCCTTGCTCTCATATTCTTCTCCTTCTTTTATCTCATGATCCAAGAGAAAGAGAGAAATGAGAAATATTTCTCATCTCAAGTTTTTAACATAATGCTACCGCCACACGGTAACTAGCTACCGTGACGCGGTAGCTTAGGCGGTGGCCGCTTGGCCCAATCAGCGCCGTTCTGCCGCTTAAAGACCGCCTCAACCATATCTGACATGTGGCACACTACCGTCAGTGGTACCTTTACCGCCGCACGTTAAGTGTCAGAGACAACAGTTGAATTAATCCATTGGCTACCACCGCGCGGTATCACACTTCCGCCCAGCGGTATCTTCCAGAGGCGCTGGAAATTTAAATCAGTTGTATACCGTCAGCACTAGCTCTACCGACTGGCGGTAACCTCCAGTGACCATCTTTTTGTTATTTTTAGAAAATTTAGGGCATTATAGGTGATGTCTGAACGTGTGTTGCGGCTCGTTAAAAGGGGCGGTTTAGTCCCACACCGTCTAACCTGCTCGTTGGTCCTGGGTGCATAAGAGGGGTGATCAATACTCCCCTAACCGCATGATTTTGAGGAGTAACGTCACAATGCTTTACAAAGCCACAATGTTTTACAACGCCACAATGCTTTTCAATATTTGCCCCTTGAGACAAAACAGACAGAAGTTCAACTTGTGTTCCCTGCGAAGAGGTCAAAAATCATGTTGTTTATGAGTTTTTTAGTCAATATAGTGATCGTTTAATAATAGAAAAATGAATACAGTAAAAAACTTTATATATGCATGGTAAACAAAATGATGAAATTTGAGTACTGCGGGTGATTTATAACTAGTATTAATTGAAAAGACCAACATTTTGGCAGAATCCAGACTTTTTTAAATGGGTATCATGGGTATGGGGGGGCTGTTACAGTAGTTTCTTCCACAGCTACTATGAGAAACATACAGTAGTTTCTCATAAGCCTCTGCAGCGGACCACAGCATGCTCACCCATATAAGCTTCTAAAACTGGACCACAGTATGGCGCTCCATCTCAAGAATAGCCTCAAAACTAACTCCTATATAATGCAGACTGTTGGAAACGCGTATGGTCTCCCGCTCTCAATCCCAACTCCACGAACAATTTCACTTGGCTCCAAAACTCAACACCCAAACCGAGACCGCCGCCACAAACCGCGCGACCTCCCACTATAGGCGAGTACCACCCCGCGCGAGTCGCACAAACCGCGAGACCACCAGGCGAGACTGCACCCCACTCGCGGCTTGACCGCCCAACTCGCGTGGCGAGATCCGTCTATTCGCGACCTGCTCCTGCGCGAGCTCCTCCTGTGAGAGCTACAACAGCGCGAGCTCCTCCTGCGCGAGATCACCAAAGCGCGAGTCGCACAAGCCGCGAGTTCCCTCTCGCTGCGAGCTCGCCAAACCGCACGGCTTCAACTTCTAACCGCCCGGACAGAAAAACGCACCAGCGCTGCAGCGCTCCTCTCTCTAAAACTGAACAGGAATATGGGAAGTTCTCTCTCTATTTCATCAATCTTAAAAAGAACTACAAATGGCCGATTTATAGGCAAAGGAAAACAAGCAAAAATCTCTCTCTAATAAATACAACCTCTCATCTACACATTTAATACATCCTCTCATCTACCTATTAAAAGCAAACATAAATGAAAAGCCAATTCCAACACTTGTGGGGCCCGGTCACCGTAATAACTCCAGCAAACTCCCCCTCAAACTTGGCAGACCATGCCTAGTTTGCTCTTTAGCTTCAGAAACGTTTTTACTTTCAATGTCTTAGTGAAGATGTCTGCAACCTTCTCTCCGGTTGGGCAATACACCACCTCCACTGTCTTCTGCTCCACTTGTTCACGGAGGAAATGATACCTCGTCTCGATGTGCTTGCTCCTCCCATGCAGCACCGGGTTCTTCGCGAGCTGGATGGCCGACATGTTGTCTACCAACATTGTTGTTGGCCCATCCACTCCATGATGCAGACTCTCCAGAAGGTTCCTTAGCCAGATAGCTTGGCAGGTGCCAGCAGCCGCTGCAATGTATTCTGCCTCACATGACGATAAGGTTATCGTGGCTTGCTTCTTCGAGCTCCAAGAGAACGCACCCGTTCCCATGTTGAAAACATACCCGGAAGTGCTCTTCCGATCATTTACATCCCCTCCGTAATCACTGTCCGAGTAGCCTACCAGCGTTAGTTCCTCTCCAGTTGAGTACTTCAGCTCATGGCCTCTTGTCTCGTTGATGTACCTCAGGATCCTCTTTGCGGCTGTGAAGTGATCCTCCTTTGGCTCCTCCATGTGCCTGCTCACCACTCCGACCGCATACATGATGTCCGGTCGGGTGAAGGTTAGGTAACGTAGACTCCCCACCAAGCTTTTGAATAAAGTGGAGTCTACCGCTCCTTCCTTCGACTCCTTGCTCAACTTTAGTCCAGGGTCGGCAGGAGTGGAGATTGGTTTGTTGTTCTCCATCCTGAACTTCTTTAGGATCTCCTCCGCATACTTCTTTTGTGAGATGAAGATCCCGTCTTCACTCTGCTTTACCTCCACTCCCAAAAAGTAGTTGAGCTCCCCCAAATCCGTCATCTCGAACTCCTTCTTCATCATTCTCTTGAACTCCTCGTACATCGAAGGATTGTTGCCTGTGAAGATCATATCGTCCACATATAGACATACGATCATCATGTCGCCATTCTTCTCAACCTTCGTGTAGAGGGCATATTCATGAGGGTTCTTCTTGTAGCCATGCTTCTGCAGGTAAGCATCTATTCTCCCATTCCAGGCTCGAGCTCCTTGCTTCAGCCCATACAAAGCCTTGTCCAGCTTGCATACTTTTTTCTCCTGCCATTTCACCACATAACCTGGAGGCTGCTCAATGTACACATCTTCCTCCAGGTAGCCATTCAGGTAGGCAGATACCACATCCATCTGCATAATCTTCCATCCATGATGGGCAGCCAGAGTGATGATCAAACGGATAGTGTCTATCCGTGCCACTGGGGCGAAGACTTCACCATAGTCCTCTCCTTGGACTTGTCGGTAGCCCTTCACGACTAGCCGCTCATTGTGCTTCTCCACGCCCTCATCTTTGTTCTTCTTCACCTTATAAACTCATTTCACCCTGAGGGGTTTTTGGCCTGCAGGTGGATCCACCAGCTTCCAGGTGTCATTCTTCTTAATGGAGGCTATCTCCACATCCATAGCACTCCTCCAAGTTTTCTCTTTGGTTGCTTCCTCGTACGAGTATGGCTCAACATCTGCTAAGAGACAATATAAAGAAAAGTTGTTAGCAGTTGGTGTCGTCTCCTCGTAGATCTCCTCCAACCTCCTCATCCGAGGTTGAGGACGATCCGCCTTGCTCCCGCTGGTACTTGCTCCAATGGAACCACCTCTACTAGTGCTTGCCCCACTAGAGTAGGGAGTGAGAGCTCCCCCTGACTCCCTGCTTGGTGGTGATGGTGGCTCAGCTCCACCCATCTCAGTTTCATCTCCCTGACCACCTTTTTCTTCATCTTCATCGAAGAACATCCCCTTGATGCCTCTCGTTGCTTCATCCCAGCTCCAGCTACTTCCTTCTTCAAACACCACATCCCGTGAGATGATGGCCATCTCCGTCACCGGGTTATATAGCTTTTAAGCCTTGCTTGCAGGAGCGTAGCCTACAAAGATACACTTCTCGCTCCGGTCATCCAACTTCTTCCTCCTCTGGTCCGGGACGAGGGCATAAGCCACACACCCGAAAACCCTTAAGTGCTTCACACTGGGCTTCTACCCACTCCAAGCTTCGAATGGAGTCTTGAACTTCACACTCTTTGTTGGACAACGATTCAGCACGTACACTGCCACTTGCACTGCTTCCGCCCAGAACTTCTTCGGCAACCCCTTGCCTTTCACCATACTCCTTGCCATATTCATGATGGTCAAGTTCTTTCTCTCTGCCATGTCATTCTGCTGAGGCGAGTATGCCGCCGTCAGCTGATGAGAGATCCCTCATTGCTTACAGTACTCGTCAAACAGCCTAGAGGTGTACTCCCTACCCCTATCCGTTCTGAGCACTTTCAGCGATTGACTACTCTCCTTCTCAGTCATCGCTTGGAACTCCTTGAACTTGTCAAGTGCCTCAGCCTTCTCCCTTAGAAAATAAACCCAACACTTCCTACTGAAGTCGTCAGTGAAGGTAATGTAGTACTTGCTTCCACCTATTGAAGTAGTCTCAAACGGACCAGCGATGTCCGAGTGAACTAACTCCAACGGCCTTGTTGCTCTCCGGGACTTGCCACCCTCAAAAGTTTCTCTCCTTTGCTTCCCCTTCATGCATGCCTCACAGACCCTATGAGGAGGTGTGATCATCGGCAGCCCATCCACCATCTTGGAACCTGACAACAGCTTCAGGCCTGTGAACCCCAGATGTCCCATCCGGTGGTGCCACAGCCAAGCTTCCTCCTCTTCTCCTGTCTTCGCAAGACATGTCGTCTCCTTGGCATCCATACTTAGCGGAAAGAGGCGATTCGTCGCCATCTTCACTCTCACCACTTCTTTTTCTTTGTTGTCCTTCATAGCTAAGGTACTATCCCTCAACAGTACCTGATAGCCCTTTTCTACCAGCTGCCCAAGGCTTAGGATGTTGCTCCTCAAGCCTGGCACATAGAAGACATCGTTGATCTGCACCTCCTTCCCATTCATCGTGACCGCTATCACTCATCTTCCTTCCACAGATATCTTTGAGGCGTCGCCAAAGCTGACTTCACCACCATTTGCCTCAAGGCTGGTGAACAGCTCCTTATCTCCACACATGTGGTTACTTGCTCCAGTATCCAAGTACCACACTCAGTTCCTCCCTCCTGCAGCACCTTGGATGGTAAGGAACATCATCGGGTCGCCACCCGTGTTACTTGCCTCAGCATAATGGTTGGCTTCTCCTCCCTTCCTTGGAGCCCAACAATCATAGCTCATATGCCCGAACTTGTTACAGTTGTAACATTGAGTTTGAGACATATCTCCTCTTCCTCTTCCTTGACCTCTTCCCTGGTCCCTTCCTTGTCCTCTGCCTTGGCCTCTCCCTTGGCCTCTTCCTCTTCCACCATCATGTCTCCAACCGTGAGGTTGCTCTGCCTCCTTCTGGTTGTACTGTGTTAGAACGTAGCGAAAAAGAGAGAACAAGCGGATAAACTTTTGAATAATTGAAATTTTATTATCCAAAAAAAGATGTCATTTACAAAGGTATGACCTCCCTTATATAGAATGGAGGAGATAAGAGAGAGAGTATACAAACAATGTGGGACTAAACATTTACAGTACTGAGCGGCTAGAATAAAGGAGACCGCACAGGCCGCGCGGTTAGACAGATGGGTTAACCGCTCGGCAACTCCAGCAGGATAGAACAGGCCGCAATGGTAGACCGATAGACCGCCCGGTCTCCAGGCTTCAGAGTGAGACCGCCTGACCGCTTGGTCAACAAACCGCTGGATCAGACCGCTAAGCCGCCCGGTCAACAAACCGCTGGATCAGACCGCTAAGCCGCCCGGTCTAATACTTCAACACTCCCCCTCAAGCTGGAGCATAGATATCAACCATGCCCAGCTTGTCACAAATACGGAAGAAGGAAGTAGAAACCGGCTTGGTGAAGATATCTGTCAATTCCTTGTCAGAGGTGACAAAAGGAGTACAAATCTGTTTCTTCAAAATCTCTTCCCGAATGAAGTGACAGTCAACCTCTATATGTTTTGTTCTCTCATGGAAGACCGGATTTCTGGATATGTGTATAACGGCCTTGTTGTCACAGAACATAGGGAGAGGACAGTCATATACCTCGCCCAGGTCAAGCATGAGAGCCCGCAACCACTTTAACTCACACGTGGTTGACGTCATACTCCGGTATTCGGCTTCGGCACTGGATCTGGAGACAACAGACTGTTTCTTGCTCTTCCAACTCACGAGATTACCTCCAACAAAGGTACAAAAATCTGATGTGGATTTACGATCGCCTTTGTCATCCGCGTAACTTGAATCTGAGTAGGCCTCAACCCTCAGATGATCATTCTTCTGAAAGAGTAACCCTCTGCCTGTTGCTGCTTTGATATACTCTAAAATCTTCAGGGCGGACTGAAGATGGCACTCCCTGGGAGCTTGCATAAACTGACTGACCTTGCCTACAGTATAGGCGATGTCGGGTCTAGTCACCGTGATATAGATGAGTTTGCCTACCAAACGTCTGTACCTTGTGACATCAGATAGAAGAGGCGAGTCATCCGTCCACGTTTTGTCTTCTCCAATAGCCATGGGAAAACGAGCTGGTTTGGCACCTGTCAATCCTGCTTCTCGTAGAAGATCAAGGGCATACTTCCGTTGAGAGAGAACCAAGGAGTCAAGTTTCCGAGAGATTTCTATCCCCAAAAAGTATTTCGGGGAGCTCATATCCTTCGTGACCAAGTGCTGACGGAGGTGCTTCTTCGTCAAGTCCACCCCATCTCGGTCATCGCCAGTAAGGAGAATATCATCTACATATACGGCCAAAACCACCAGTCCTGAGGCCGTTTTGCGAATGAATAAGGAGTGATCGGCCGAACTTCTTTGAAAGCCGATGGTAGCCACAATACCACTGAATTTGTCGAACCATGCCCGAGGGCTCTGCTTTAGGCCATAAATGGCCTTCTTCAAATGACATACATGTGTCTCCCCCTGAGCAACATACCCAGGAGGTTGCTCCATATAGACGTCCTCGTGAAGATCGCCATAGAGAAAGGCATTCTTCACATCAAGCTGGGAAATAGCCCAAGCCCGGTTAACAGCCACAGAAAGGAGAACCCGGATGGTGCTGATGCGAGCAACCGGAGAGAAGGTATCAAAGTAATCAACGCCGTAAGTCTGAGTGAAGCCCTTGGCCACCAGCCGGGCTTTGTAGCGATCCACAGTGCCGTCGGGGCGAAACTTCACAACGAAGACCCAGCGATAGCCAACCACATCAGTGCCCACGGGAGGAGGAACCAGGGTCCAGGTACCCCGTTCAGTAAGAGTAGCCATCTCCTCATCCATGGCAGACTTCCAATGAGGGAGAGCAAGAGCCTCCTGGTAGATGCGGGGAGTAGAAGTAGCATAGATAGCCAAGGCAAAACACCTGCGAGAAGGAGAAAGCCGATCATAGGAAACAACAGTCGTGAGCGGGTGTTGAGTACACGCCCGCACCCCTTTGCGAAGGGCAATGGGAACATCCAGGTCAACGAGAGCGTCAGCGGCGGGAGCGTCAGCGACCGGAGCGTCCGTGGTGGAGAAGGCTGGCCGGGACTAGAGAGAGACGGCAGCGGAGAGGAGGGTGGAGGGGTGGGTGGGGAGACAGACTGGGAAGGAGTCGGTGGAGGAGGAGACGAAGGTGGGAAAATGTCGAGAGGTGTGGAAGGAACGGAGATATCAGAAGGAAGAGAAGAGGGAGGAGAGAAATAGGAAGCATTCTCGAAAAAAGTCACATCCGCGGAGACAAACTGCTTGCGGAGAAGGGGGTCAAAGCAACAATAGCCTTTTTGAGTGGTAGAGTACCCCAAAAAGACACACTTGGTGGAACGGGGGGAAAGCTTGTCGCGGGTAGCGGAGGGAGCGTGAACAAAGGCCGTACAGCCAAAGACACAGAGAGGAAGAGGAAAAGGTTCCTGGTGGGGGTAGAGAAGGGATAAGAGAGTCTGGTCGTGGAGAACCGTGGAGGGAAGGCGATTGATGAGATAGCAGGCGAGGAGCACAGCGTAGCCCCAGTAGGAGCGAGGGACATGCATCTGCGTCATGAGAGTACGAGCAACATCAAGCAGGTGACGGTTTTTACGCTCCGCCACCACATTCTGCTGGGAGGTGTAAACACAAGTCGTTTGATGAAGGAGGCCATGTTGGTGAAAGAACGCGGAGAACTCATGAGTCAGATATTCCTTGGCATTATCAGAACGTAAGACTTTAATAGAAATAGCAAATTGAGTCTTAATCATAAAGTAAAATGATTGCCAAACAGAAAATAGTTCAGAGCGATCTTTTAACAGATACACCCAGGTACATCGAGAAAAATCATCGATAAAAGTGACAAAATAGGAACTGCCCCGACCAACTGTGAGGGTAGGAGCAGGACCCCATACATCAGAATGAATAAGATCAAATATGCGAGAGGAGCCACGGCCTTGCTTCGGTGGGAAGGAGGAGCGATGATGTTTGCCAAGCTGACACGCATCACAGTTGAGCGGAGAACTGGTAGGAGGTAAGTGGGGCAGAAGCTGGCGAAGAAGCCGAGGAGGAGGATGTTCAAGACGAAGATGCCACTGAAGGAGATCGGTGGAGGAGGAGTAGGCAGACAGAGCGGAAACATCGTCGAGGAAGTAGAGGCCGCCGCTCTCAGTCCCAATAGCAATCGTCCGCTGGGTCCTCGGGTCCTGAAAAAAACAAGTAGTGGGAGTGAATAAGACGGAGCACTGAAGTTGCCGGCATAAAGTAGTAACTGATAACAAATTGCACGGGAACTTCGGGACATAGAGGGTATCCTCCAAGCAAAGCGATGGGGTGAGTTGAACCATGCCCGTCCCATGAACCGGGGACGGGGAACCATCCGCCACACGAACCGGGGGTAAGCGGTCATGTGTCTCAAGACGGGAGAAGCAATGAGGGTTGCCCGTCATATGATTTGTAGCACCGGATTCAATCAGTCATTTACCTTGGGTAACGACGTGGGCACTACCTGACGTCGTGGCCACAGAGCAGACGGCCGAGAAGAGGCGGAGGCCGAAGAAGGAGCATCACCGGAAGGGCGGCGGGGAGCGGTCGGGGCCCGGATGGGGTTTCTGCCAGCAGCGAGGCAGTGGCGAGGATGAGCGGTCAATAGTATGGCCAGTACGACCACAGTGAGAGCAGAGGAACCGGGATGAACCCCGTCCGCCAGAGGAGCCGCGGCTACTAGGGCCCCCCTCTGAGCTTGGTGAGCAAAGGAGTCCTGGGAAGGGGGGGAGGCCAACAGAGGCCGCTGGAGTAGCGAAGTAACAGCGGCAATGCGAGCCGCAGTGGCATCCAAAGTAGGAGATTCCGCCTCACCCAAGATCTGCTGGCGGATCATATCATAAGAGTCGGGAAGACGAAGAAGATAACAAACAAACAGGAGTTCCTGGAAGTGTTTGTGCTGTTCGGCCAAGTCCGCGGAGAAGGGGCGATTCTGGAGGATTTCAGCACCAAGAGCCTAAACCTGCTGATAAGCCGCAGCAGGTGACATGGAAGGGCGGGCGAAGAGGTCCGCATAGAGAGTATAAATGCGGGACGTCTGGCCCCCCTTAGAATAGAGAGCAGCGAGGTGAAGCCAGGCGGCCTTGACCGTCTCATCATGGCGAATGACGGGAAGGCACTCATCAGAAAGGCTGTTGGCCAGCCAGGTGCGGACAAGAGCATCACTCGCATCCCAGTCATCAAGCTCAGGAGAGGTACGAGGAGGAGGGTCATCGGTGAGGTGATGACGCTTGCGTTGAGAACGAAGGAGAAAGGTGAAAGAAACGCTCCAATCGGGATAGTTGGAGCCAACAAGCTTGTAAAGGGTGCCAAGGTTGCCCGAAGGAGGAGGAGGAGAAGGAGCTGCAGGAGTAGTGGTGAGACCGGAGGAAGTCATAGAACCCGGCAAGGAAACCGCAGCGGTTAGAAAAAAGAAGAAGCCGCTCGAACAGTAGCGGCTAGAAAGAGGTCAAAGGCACAGCGGGGAAGAGGTCGCGCGGACTGAAAAGGCCGAGCGAACAGAAGAGAGGAGGAGGCAAGAAGCAGCGGCTACAACAAGTCGCAGGCCGGGCGAACAGAAACAGGCCGCAACGACTAGGAAGTCAGAGAGGCAAGAAAGAACAAGGAGCACGGCGACAAGGAAACAGGTCGCCGCGATGAATAGCAGTAGGAGAAGAGAACCAAGAAGAAGCAAGCCGCGCGAACAGGGCAGCGGACAGAAACAAGCCGCGCGAGCAGGGAAGCGGACAGAAGAGAAGGTAAGCCGCGAGACAGGTCGCAGAAAGCGGAAAACAAGCCGCTAACAACAGAGAGCGCACAGAATCAGGAGGAAATGACCGTGTGCTCTGATACCATGTTAGAACGTAGCGAAAAAGAGAGAACAAGCGGATAAACTTTTGAATAATTGAAATTTTATTATCCAAAAAAAGATGTCATTTACAAAGATATGACCTCCCTTATATAGAATGGAGGAGATAAGAGAGAGAGTATACAAACAATGTGGGACTAAACATTTACAGTACTGAGCGGCTAGAATAAAGGAGACCGCACAGGCCGCGCGGTTAAACAGATGGGTTAACCGCTCGGTAACTCCAGCAGGATAGAATAGGCCGCAATGGTAGACCGATAGACCGCCCGGTCTCCAGGCTTCAGAGTGAGGCCGCCTGACCGCTTGGTCAACAAACCGCTGGATCAGACCGCTAAGCCGCCCGGTCAACAAACCGCTGGATCAGACCGCTAAGCCGCCCGGTCTAATACTTCAACATACTGATTTCTTCCGAATTCTCTTCCACCTCTTCCTCCTCTACCTCTTCCTTGGTAGCCTCGGCCACGCTGATTTCCTCTTCCTGAGCTCTCCCCAAAGTTCAGCTGAGTCTGGAGTGCTTTTCCTAAGCCACTCGACTCCTCATCATCCTGTAGCATGCGGTACTCATGTGCTTGCAGCGAGCCAACGAGCTCATCTACCGCCATCTCGGTGAGATCCTTCGACTTCTCTATGGCTACTACCACGTGCCTGAACTTCTTGGACATAGACCTCAGGAGCTTCTCCATGAAGCTAACATCATCTATCGTTTCCCCATTCCTCTTCGTCTCGTTTGTGAGCGTCTGTAGACGTGTCACGTAGTCACCCACCTTCTCCGAGCTTTGCATCCTCATCACCTCATACTGGGCTCGGAGGGATTGCAGCTTAACCTTCTTTGCTTTATCCACTCCCTGTATGGAGCGTTGCAGTATCTCCCATGCTTCTCTCGATGTCCCTGCATCAGAGATCTTTTCAAACGTTGCCTCATCAACTCCTTGGTACAATAGGAATAGGGCCTTCTTGTCCTGCTTCTTTGCCTCCCTCAATGCTGTCTTCTGAGCGTTAGTCAATGCTGCCTCCGCTTCAGCGGTAAGCACCTCGACTCCCTCTTCAACTATCTCTCATAACTCTTAGGAGGCGAGTAGCACTCGCATTTGTATACTCCAATTCCCATAGTTGGTTTTCGTCAGCTTGGGGACCTGCCCCGGCATTCCACTTCTCATCTCCATCTCTTCTTAGCACTCGACCTTCTGAGCAAACTTCCAGGGGACGAACCTCCCTCTGATACCACGTGTTGGAAACGCGTATGGGCTCCCGCTCTCAATCTCAACTCCACGAACAATTTCACTTGGCTCCAAAACTCAACACCCAAACCGAGACCGCCGCCACAAACCGCGCGACCTCCCACTATAGGCGAGTACCACCCCGTGCGAGTCGCACAAACCACGAGACCACCCGGCGAGACTGCACCCCACTCGCGGCTTGACCGCCCAACTCGCGTGGCGAGATCCGTCTATTCGCGACCTGCTCCTGCGAGAGCTCCTCCTGTGAGAGCTACAACAGCGCGAGCTCCTCCTGCGCGAGATCACCAAAGCGCGAGTCGCACAAGCCGCGAGTTCCCTCTCGCTGCGAGCTCGCCAAACCGCACGGCTTCAACTTCTAACCGCCCGGACAGAAAAACGCACCAGCGCTGCAGCGCTCCTCTCTCTAAAACGGAACAGGAATATGAGAACTTCTCTCTCTATTTCATCAATCTTAAAAAAAACTACAAATGGCTTATTTATAGGCAAAGAAAAACAAGCAAAAATCTCTCTCTAATAAATACAACCTCTCATCTACACATTTAATACATCCTCTCATCTACCCATTAAAAGCAAACATAAATGAAATGCCAATTCCAACACTTGTGGGGCCCGGTCACCGTAATAACTCCAGCATAGACGGGCAAGCTGTTTTAATGGCTTATGGCTGCGATTTTAAAAGGCCATTGTTATATATAAACCATGTATGGCTATATACAAACCCAAAATGTATGTTTTCTTTTTTTTTTTTTCTGTTATATACAAACCAAATAAACCCCTCCCCCCTCCCACCAAAAAAAATCACTTTCTCAGTTCCCCGCTCCCGTCTCCTGCCCTAGTCGCTCCCGTCTCCCCCCTCCCGTGCGGCTCGCTCCCGTCTCTTGCCCTAGCCGCTCCCGTCTCCCCCCTCCCGTGCGGCTGTGCGACAAGATCGATTCCGACGACTCCGTTTCCAGTGGTCGGCACGGCGAGAGAGGGCATCGACTACCATTCACGACCTGCAAGAGGTAAATCCCTAACTCTGTCTCTCTTGTTCTGAGAAGATAGCGTCGTGGTAGAGCGTCACTCCGTTTCCAGTGGCCGGCGCGGCGCCGAGGGCTGGAGGCCGCCTCAGAGACCTTCTTCTACTCGCGGCCTAGGGCTTCGGTGCTCTTCGTAGTAACCTACCGGAAACGATATTGGCAGGGAAGAGGTAATACCTGCTCGATTGAACACATTTGTATTCGATTTGGTCCAATACAATCAAATTTTGTTTACTGATTGTAAATCTGAGTATGTCGGAAAGATTGAGCGGTGCAAAATGCAACAGTGGCTCAGATGCAGTTTTTTTTAGAAAAGAAGAAGCTGAAATACAGTCAGAATATTGATTTGGAAGACTTACTAAGGGTTTATCCCTTGAGGCACGGGTTAACATTTTGTTTACTGTTTCTAACCCGAGCCTTTTGGAAGTAACTAGGAAGGGGGATGCAATATTTGGCACATATGCCGTGTTATTTTATAAAATGCAGCAAGTGCACAATGGTTTGTAATAAATTTGTGTTCCTGATACGTTCCGCAATAGTCACTAGTACTGTTCTGCATTTTTAGAGGAGGCTAAAAAAAGAGATGGGATAAGCTCTCCAAATTTAAGTAATTGATTGCAGGTTCGCTTCGCTTGGCGAAGAAGGCGAACGTCATGGTTTTTTGAAGGATTTAACAGTTTTATATCTCGAATTACCTATTTTTTGTAATGTTTGCTATTATAAGATGTCCTACATGTTCTTTTAATATAATATTAAATGACTGCTTGTAAGAAAATTAAGTTTGATTCTTTTTTTTTTAATTTTTCATTGATCTGCATATAACAACTTGATCTACATATAGCCGGTTTTGAATTAATATGATTTGTATATAGCCAAACATGATCTATATATAACAATGGCCTTTTAAAATGGCTCAAAATCAATATATGTTTCTGTATTATTTACATATATTTTATAATATTCATCTACAAATCTCTGAACATATTGATCTCAATTTCGGCCATTGGATCACTAGGAAAAAATGACTTGATTCTCGATCCTAGCAAATCATTGTGAGTTAGGCTGAAGTTTGGCTCAACGGTAGCGATTGTTGAAATTATTGAAGTGAATGTGAGCGGTTGATCGAGCAGACCGCGCGGTCTGGGCGGATAGTCTGGCGGACTGGTGGTGCGGCCTGAGCGGTCTGCATTTGCGGCCTGGTGGTTTTGTCCTTGGAGAGCCGTGTGGATAGGTTGGTTATTCGCGGCTTGGGCGACTGGTTTGAAGTCCGCGGAGTTCGCTATATGCGGACTGGTTTTGGTGCTTGCGAGATCGGCATTGGCATGTGCCCTTGATCTCAGGTGGTGCGGTTAGGAGGTAACCGCGGAGTTCGCGGTTAGGCGAACTGGATCAGATATGGCGGATTAAGCGGACTGGTGTTCGTGTCCGCGGAGCTCGCGCCAGAGGTACACTGGTTGCTAAATTTGGTCATGTTCTGTGACAAGTACAGGTTGATAGCAGAGTCCGCAGAGTCCGCTGATTGACCGGGCGGTTTGTGTCTGTTGGTCGTGGACTTGTTGCGATTGGTGCGGTGTCCGCGAGGTGTGTGGGTTGTTGTTGTGTCCGCTGTAGCGTGCAGGCTGGTGAGGTGTCCGCCGGGTTGCGGACTAGCGTCTAGCCTTGATGCCAGGCGGATTGGCTGATATCCGGCCCTTGTTCATGCGGACTGGGCGGACTGCTTGCTGCTAGTTGCAAGCTGGGGTGGTGTCTATCCACTAGGGCGGTGACCACACTCCTTCCGCGCCTATAAATAGGACTCCCTGTCACATCTACAGTAACTGAATGAACAGAAAGTTGAGGGTGGGTTAATTGTTGCTGCCTCGGATTTTCAATTCGCGCGGTTTGAGAAGGTTAACCGGTTTGCTGTTTGCAAGTTGTGCGGCTAGCGCTGAGAAGTCGGGACTTTGGTGCGGTCGGTATTCCCAGAAGTTTATCCAATATTATGGCTCTGTTTGGGGCGGTCGGTATTGATAAGAAAGTTGATGTGGGAGAACGATTGTGAGAATAGAGCTGTCAAAAAATGCTATTGAGAAAACTGTACTGTTTGGTAGAACAACTGTTAGTCTTTTAATTACAAATTGCATATGGTGTCACAAAGTACGTACTGAAGAGTGGGCTATAAAACTCCTGCGGTTGGCGGTCTGTGAATGCTACCCTATCTTAATACCAACACTATAAATAAAAAGACCATTGGCTCTGTTTTGGATGGCGGGGGCGGTCATGAACATGGGGCTAAATTGTCATTCGTTAATGCCCACCTAAGGAACTACATCCACTTTTATGTTCAAACGGATGATGCTTGTTAGGTGATCCTTAACGAATGACGGTTTAACTCATGCATTTACGACCGCCACCACCATGCCAAACGGAGCACAATGACAAATAAATTAAAAGCATTTTGAGACCGGAATTGCATTTCATAAAGAATAAAATCAACGAGAAAGAATTGCAGAGAGAAGATCTCTCACTTTCATCCTGGATTATGTTTCCTTCCCTTGAAACCTCAACACCAGCAGCAGCAATAATCAAAACAACACCTTTAGAAAATGTCATCATTGATCAAGGGGGAACAACGCCTAGAAAGAAATACTTTTTTTTTAATCCTTCACCTTTCTCTCTTCTAAATACCTAACAATAATGCAATTTTAAACTCACATTTATCTCCTCTAACACCAGGAGTGTGGATTTGCAGGTTTGCAAACACCAAAAAAACAAAATTCTTCTCCTCTGTTGAGACAAAAAAAATCAATACACAAAATACATAACCCTATCGACTGAGATTGCATGTATGCCTAAAGATAGAGGCAAACCTATTCTATGGACCCTCCGCCACTCACACAATCATTGCTTATAATCCATATTGAAGATAACGATAACAAAACACACACGAGATATGGGAGAAATCACTTTAACACGGATATTCCGTATTTTGAAGCATTAGGTGATGTCTTGCGCCACGACGGAGTTGCAGTGCCCAGGGAGGACGACGATGGGATCGGGGGAGGACGCTTCGCGATTATGCTGTTAGCATGGGAATGAAGGTCACGTATGAATAGAAATTTCTCATCAACAGAAATCTTTCAATGTTTGTGTTTGGAGAGAAGTAGATGCCTTACTCAACCTCCATGACTATTTATAAGGCCAAATTCATGAAGGTAGTGGTGGTGGATGGCAAGATGTAGATGTAGATGAACCTTCCCTTGGTCTCTTTCCTGGAGGCTTCCCTCAAAATCACATGTTAATTTTATGGTCAAAGGCGGCTACCCTTTTTCACATTTGTAATGAAACACATGATTGAAAAGTATGGTCAAAGTGGTATAGCCCTCTTTCACACTTATGAAAATAAATATTTCATCACTTCATTACCCTAAATAACCACTAATCACATAACTACCCCCGATCTTATATAGCCACCCTACACCCCACCTCCTTTCTAAAAATTAATCACTTTTAACTCCCTCCAGTACAACATTGCTAGCATGTATATCATAAACACATAAATCCCCCACATATACTCGGGTAACTCCTTCCCCAACACCTCGTCTTAATCAGCCAACCACCCACCTCTCCCACCACCTCCACTGAGACAAGCACAATTGTTCACCTGTGCTAAGCCCAGTCTAGGATTGGGACTCCCCACTTCAGTTAATTTCATGATCGGCTATCGCTAACTGAATGTCCACCTCTCCTACATGTTTTCATGCTTCCTCCACACCCGAACTAAGACATAGCCTCGTCTTAACTGGTCAACCACCCACCTCTCCCACCATCTCCACTAAAATAACCACCAATTGTTCACCCCATGCTAAGCCCAGTCCAGGATTGGAACTCCCTGCTTTAGTTAATTCTATGGCTATCGATAACCAAATGTTCACCCCCTCCTTTATGTTTTCATGCTTCCTCCACACCCTAACGAAGACTCCCTCACCATTTCTAGTTCTAATTGTGGTTTCCAACTAGTTCCTCCCCCTCCCCAATATTCTATATCCATGACATAGCCTTCTACAAACCCATAATACATCAGAGAAAGCCTGACATTGTCCGAAACCTTCTCTCATACAAACCTCATTCCAGCCACATAACCATCCCTCCAACAACATGAAGTCTCCACCAACCCTCTCTCTACCTACCCGAGACTTCCCACCCTCTCCCAAGGCTAAAATATTCCCTACAATCCCCAACCACCACCAACCAACCATGTCAACCACTTCACCAATCTAAACAACACACTGCAACCCTTCTACCTTTCGCCCTATCCAAATCTAGTCTACCCATAATACAAATATGCAAGGTAGACATCCCTCATTGCAACATTGGAAGACTCAGATCTGCCTCTCTGTTTATCATTGACTAACTATGTCATTTATTTAGTTGATTGTTGGAATGTAATTTCAACTTTAATGGGCATTTTGGTCACCTAAGGGAGAATGGAGAGGTAATATGGTACACACTACAATATTTTCGGCATTTAGCAGCACTTGAAAACTGTTGCCTAGAACTGCAAAATGTTGTCAAAATATTAAAAACTATTATCTTAGGGGTGTTGCCTATACGCTTGTTATCAAAGGTCTAAGATAATAGTTTTCACACAATTAGGCAACACATAAAATATTGTAACGCGCATTAACTTATTGTGTATTAATAGTAATTTTGTATGTGAATAGTCAATTCAGCTGATGTTAGAAAGGGGTAGGAATATTTTTAAGTGTTGAAAAATATTAATTTAAAGGGAAACGCATTAAAATGTTGCATAAAGTGTATTGACAAATACAACATTTAGTAAATGTTCTCAATAATTGGTAAGAAAACATTTACTGAATGTTGCATCACAAATATTGCCTAAAATTATCACTCAATTGCAATATTTAAAAACTATTTTATATTATATGTTTAGACAATATTTTATAAATGTTGCAATCGAAAGTATTGTTAAAAACAAAAAATGTTGTAATGTACCCTGTTAAATGATTTGTGATTCTTAGGTAAAAATGGATCTGTAGGGGGAACCATCCTCAAGTATACCTTGAAAGGTTGTTTTCCAATTTCTATTAATGTGCAAACTATTATTCTTTGTTTGTTATTAAGAGGTTTGATATGCCAGTCTCTGCAGGCTACTGAACTTCCTAAACATTCAGGGTTCAACCTAGCATAGGTACTCTAGTTCCCTTCTGAACTAGAGTTGATTGACTTACTTTCAGGGTTTTTGTCGTGTGAGTCTACACTCTGTTACCTCCCCACATGATAACAACCACTCCTACTCTTATCACCATTTAGCAACCTTGAATTTGTCTCCCTCCAAGTGCCCCGATAATGACCAAGCAACAACTACACTATTCGATGATTAATACCATCCACCGCTCTTTCTGCCCAAGACACTTTTAGGGCTGAAGTTATTATTATTTATTTGCCAACAACATACCTTGAGTGGCCTTGTCACTGCTTTCCATCCTCAAAGTCGCCCATGCCCCCAAACCATCACAATAGTCGTTATTCCGCCTAACAACTATTGCTTTTCCTCCAAACAACTATTCATCCATCGTTGAGCCTCTTCCCCTCCAGGGTTATAACTCTCCAGTTAATGCATGTCATACACTCCATAGCTACCCATGAAAATAATTCCGCTCTCATGATCTTCACACTCCAATGACACGTATGCCCTGCCTCCCTTCACCCCTCGGTCGGTCCTCACCCCTCACACTGTTGATGTCTCGATATCCTAATGTTCGAAGGGACTGGCCCCCTCACATGGATTGCTCGTGCCAAAATATTTTGGTAGCTCTACGACACAAAAGATATTAAGAAGGTCCTTATCTCCATAATATACTTCGAGAACTTTGTTTTCCATTGACTTTGCTGAACCGATCAATCCAACGTGGTCTTATCATGGGCATTGATCAAGGAAGACCTTATTCACTGGCACAAATAGTCAGCCAGCTAGCAACGTAGCCAAGCGTCTTGAAAAAGTTTTCCAAGCAAAGTTTGTCTCCATTTACATCACCAACTTCATTGAGATTTCTACACTTGTATCGAGTCTCTCTCCAAACCGCTACTTGAGCTACTTCCTTACTAGGCTCCAACACCGCATCATGGCACATCCTCGCACTAGTCACTTTTCTTTGGAGCAAGCTAGATTTGTTGAAGAGGAATTTTATGCCCTATCGGGCATTACCCTGCCCAGCTACCAACCCATAACCCACCATGGAGGTATTCCCTTCCCCCACATACTCTTCATCAAGAAGCCCCACCTCATATAGGCCAGATGTCATCGCCTGCTTTGCCACCATGCTAATCCAAGCTGAGCCCATGCACCACACTGACTACCTGATGATGATTATGTTGATCTCATTAGTTGGACTTCTATTCCAAATGCATGTAGTCTTACCCCCTCCTTAACACACCCACACATACAAATGTACAAATGAGAATTGTGCATGCTACTCAATACTAAAGATGAAGACAACACCCTTGCTAACATTAAGGCTATTGAGCTAAAAATGCCCGCGCAATGACTCATTTTTAAGGACAAGGCCGATTGAGGAGAAAAATACTGTTACGAATATGCAAAAAAAATCAATCTACTTCATGGCTTCAGAGCCATATCTCAATCTATCATTAGTCGTATCATTTATTTAGTTAGTTGTGTACATGTAATCCCCCCCCCCTTTAAGGGGCATTTTAGTTATTTTGCTTATCTATAGTACCTCCCTCATGTAAGAGAGAGTACAAAGGTATTATGGTATTTTATCAATTGATTTGTAGCTCTCAAGTAGAGATGGATCCTTGGGGGGAACTATCCCAAGATTATTTGGTGTGAATATAAGTACTCACGAGGTTGTATCCAGCTTTTTATTTATGTGCAATCTATTAGCCTCAAATTAATTAGTATCAACAATAGCATTCATGGACACCCATTTCACGCCGGCAGTGACGTTTGTCAGAGAATATCACCATCAAACATCCAAAACACCATCCTCCAATCTTCTCCTTCCCAATGTGTTTTATCTGTTGTACGTTCAATTTGAATGTTTTAGATTTCTTGTTGAATATGGCACGAGTTATTACTTAGGATATTTTTTTTTGTAAAGCATGTATCAAATCACTCCATAGATTGCAAGATTTGTATTGTTTTAGCATTTATTATTTCACACTTTTTAATGTGCACAACTATACTTGCCCCCTTGTTTAAGCTCTACTCATTTGCGGAGGTTGTAATTTTGTTAATAACAAACTTAATGGTCGATTGCCATTTCTATTTTTAGGTATTCCCATAGTCATCCTACACCATGCTAGACCATACTCTATTTAAAATAGAAGTATGTGAAAGATGTGATTGACATGAATGAAAGGTTTGCAGGAAAGTTGGAATTAAAGCGATTGATGAAAACTTACAAGCAAATAACTAGCAAACATGACAGTTAAATCTAGAGTTTGTGATTTGCCAATCTGTTGAAGTTTTACTTTGTTCTCATATAAACTTCACGGTGCTACTTGCGATCAAAGAAAAAATTAACATAATGCATTGTGCTGGCTCGCAACTACTATAACAAAATCAAATAGTTGACAAGCAACCTATTTTTGAATACCATAACATGAGATAATCATAAAATTCTCCTTTAAATATCGTAGTTACATAACCAAAGAGTACATTTAATGGGAGTGTTTGAGGAAAAAGTGCGACGTGTGACACTGAAATTGACTCATACATAATGAGTGAGTCAAGCTCACCAAAAAAACTTGAATGAGAAAATAAAATATGGTGGACCAAAACAGATTAAATTTGAAACATGCGAGTCAAGTCCTGAGTAAACGGGGCTAGGTTTGAACCCAATATCGCTCTCCATTGTTGAAACATGCGATAGGGCACAAGTTGTCAACCATGGAACAAATTGATAGCAGTTCAAATATCGCCATTCACATTAACACCGTCCATATTATCAGAAGAAAACCAATGGTCTAGGACCATGGGATTGTCAACCCCATGTAGCATTTGGTGAGCCCTCTTCTTCTTCCTCCAAAAGCTTCAGTATCCATTAATAGCTAAAATCTCCAAAGAACCACCACAAAACAATCAAATAAACCAAGATCGTGCAACAATAAACTTCTCATCTCAAGGATTATATCAAGATTTATATACCAATTGAAGGAGTCCATGCAGAATGGAGGAGATCAAAATTTGCTCTTTCAGTATTTAACAGACATTTAATAGATCTGACGATCAATTGCCATCATTCTTTTTATATCACAAAGCGAAACTTCCTAACAATTTTAGAATCAGTTTAACAACTTAAAACTATTTTTTGAATTCTGGATAGTTATATTGGTTATTGCTATATAAACATCAATAATTACGAGCAGAAGTTTGAGAAGTGCACGTCAATTCTATAAAAGAGAGCTCCCTCTCATTAGTTTTTAATTTTGAGGAAAAGCAAGAATAATGATAAAGACTGTCAAAGACATTGAGCTTCGTGAATCAGATGGAGGATTTAAGTTGGCACCTTACGGTCATTAAAGACTCGAGCTCAAGGATATTTGATATTCTTAGGTTCTTAGGATGCGTTTGGGGCAGCTTATCAGTTATCATCTCTGATGTGGCTTCCTCGCTATGAGAAGGAGACCATTATTTTTTTTTCCAATTTTTGTTTATTGAAATTGTTCATTGATTATGCATGAATGTATTATTTGATAGATGTTGGATATCTGTTGTGAAATTGGGACCGGATCCGCGACTACGGTGGTTCGCCGCGGATCTAGCAACGGAAGCTAATCTGAGCAATACTATGATAAACGAAATTTAAATCCAAAACCAAGCACAACCAGACGACAAAAATAATTACGTGTTCGAGTTGGGACTCCTACTCCACGGGGAGAGCGCGCCAGAAAGATCCACTAAAACTGATGAGGTACACAGATACAACCAGAGACCAAACAGATACGGTCGAACAACAAAGGAAAACCAAAGAACCCAAAACTTGAAGAACCGATATCGCCGGGCGGTATCGATGTCGCTGGGCGACAACCCCTGTCCTTCTTCCCCGATGGATCTGCCGTTCCTGCACCTGTTGTCGCCGCCTGGAGCTGTCTGCCGCCACTGGACAGAGCCGCCTCCACCTGAATCCTCCTGCTACTGCCGCCTCCTGGAGCTGCCTGCCGCCGCTGGACAAAGCCGCCTCCGCCTGAGTTGAGCCCGATGCGCCGCCTTCGCTGCAGCACGCCTGCTGCCGCCGCCGCCGCCGCGCCTTGTCTGAACTGGAGCTGTCGCCGCCGCCTGAACACCTCTCGATGCCGCCTGGAGATCGCCACTGCAACACGCCTGTCGCCGCCTCTGATCCTCCTGCACTGACGAGGTCCGCTCGCTGCCGCCGCCGCCGGAAAACCGCCTCCACAGAACTGCTCTCACACTCCTCACTGGTGGCTGAAAATAAGCTGGATTCCTCTCTAATTCTTGCTTGAATGAAAACGGCAAGAGCGAGCTCCTATTTATAGGATCAAGATCAAATATCAAATTAGGAAGATGATCTCCTATTTAGGAGATTGCCTCATTTTTCCTCATAAAGATATTCCAAATATAGGACTCCTCAAAATTAGGAATTATGGAGGCACACGGATTGATGAGGTGTCATAATCTTATAATTAAATATCCTCTTATTAATGATCTTCCTAAATAATATTCCTGAATAGGTTTAGCCTGGATTAGGAATTGTGGTCTCCCACGGATCGATGACGTGTCGCGATCTCGACGATCCGGTTACGTGGATCGCGGAGGTGTCATAATCTCAACAGATATTCACTGCAAATAGGTTACTTAAGACCGTATCCGGATATACGGTACCATTTTCCTGATTTTGCTCATGATAATCGTCTAGTTGAAATACTTTGAGAGATTTTTAATCAAGCACACTCTTCTTTTACGAGTGCGATTGAACGTATATTTAGTGTATGGAAGAAAAATGAGGAATACAATGTGATATGTCAAGCTATTGTTTTTAGAAACAGATATATATTGTTCTGACAACAATGACTATGCATAATTTTATACGGAGGCATCCAACACATGTAGATCCTGATTTTAGAGAACTTGAGAGAATGAGTTTGGGGGAGTAGACTCACAAATACGAGATGATGCCTGCATTGATACAGCAAGTGGTGTAGACAAAATAATAAAACTGCATGAGTCTATAACACAACAGATCTATGAGGCAAGAAGACGATATTCATTGCTCATATTTTATATTTTATTTTATTTAATATAAGAATCTAATAAAAATATTTTCAATCATGCATGTGATGATAAACCGAACTATTTACATGTAGTCGGTGGATCCATTCACCAGAGTGGACGGGCTATGTAGGGCAGACAGTGTTTGATCGGGCGGGTTAAATGTTGAGTGAGCGGGCTAGATTCGGCCATTTTGCGGGGCTTTGTTTAATTATGTTTAATCGCATTGAATTTTTTTCCAAATCTGAAAAGTAAAATGATAATTTCACATTGTAGGGTAGTAAACCTATTAAAATTATAGGTTTAGACCCTCTACTATCCTAGGCGTAGGATCCCTAAGAAAATCTAGACAGCTCGATTTGGGAGAGTTGTTGTTGATGAAAAGTTGTTGATCAAACAGAGCTGTTGAAAAGTGGTTATGTCTAGAAAATAAAGTTTTGCCATAAAATTGTTTGGAAGAAATGAAGTTTGCAGAACTGTTTGATATGCTATTTTGAAAAAATTGTTAGGAAAAATGGAGTTTTTTAGGTAATTTTTTTTATTATTATAACCTTCATTTTTATTACCATAAATGGTTTCAAACATTGAAAACAAACATTACATGACATATATAATAATACCTCAATATTTTGCAGATATTAAAGTTTCAAAAACTTTTTAAAACTATGTCAAATTTCAAATGGTCTATTCCTCTTCTACTATTTAAATCCTAATAAGCACGCTAAACTCACAATGTGAGTCAAATTAAAAAAATGCACCTGCTGGGACTTGAACCGTCAACCGCTTGTCAAATTTAAAAAGGCAGTTGTTGGAACCGCCAACCGCTTGTTCCGAACTCAACATATTATCCATTAGGCCACAGAGGGTTTGATGTATAAAATAAAAGCTTTAATTTATTTATGATGTTTTGGGTTTTTCTTTTTGTTTTTTTGAATATAAAAAATAAATAATAATTTTACAATAACAAAAAATATTAGAATTAAAAATATAATAAAAGACACATTAAAAAATATTAAGAACCTACGAGGCCGGACGAGTCCTACTGGGGTTGGGTGAAGCCCATCAGGGGCTAAAACTTACATAATGAAAAAAATATTAAGAACAGGCGGTGTACAACGTCCTCGTATTCGCCGAGTGGACCCTCCGACAAGTTCAAGGCATAGCAGGAGGACTTTCAGGTTCAGGTCAGATAGGGTGGAGAGTGGGATAGGCTGACCTGCACTCGCCCAACGCATCGAGGAGCTTTAGCCTAAGTCAGGAGGGACAGTCAGGCGCTCGGGAGAGTGTGGTCTTCATCATGCACTCGCCCAAGGCTCGCGCCTTAATGCGTGCTGAGGAGGGTTTTCGCCAAGAACGGGCGAGTGATGGGTAAAGCCCGCACTCGCCTAAGAGGCGTGTGCATGGCTCATCCAGCATTCGCTGCTTCGGACGAATAGTGTTTCTATGGACCACTCACCCAGTGAGATCCAGTGGTAAAATTACATGGATGCCCCTAGGGGCCTGCAAATAACTTTTTTCGACAGCGGAGTTATACTGTTGGCAGACTCAGTTGAGCCGCGTATAATAGTTCTGAACAACAGAGTTACGCTGTTGGCAGACCAAGTTTGGAAATCTATAAATAGACCCGAGGGAGTACCTTTGGAGGGACAAATTCTCTTAACTTTTTCTTCCTCAGGCTTTTCTTAGCAAGCTTTGAGTGTCCTCCAAGGTGCCCAAGCTCAGCATTGGCTTGGGAGGGGAAGCGCTCTTAGATCTTTCGGGTGTGTGGTGGGACCTCCCTGATGGGACCTCGGTTCTGTTCCTGAGTTTCTAAGTCTTTGGTCTGGTGTGCTCGTATGGGGAGCGATGCTCCTGGTGCTTCTAGTTTCGGGGCAAGGCTTCTTGTTCAGGAAGCAAGGGGAGCGATGCTCCAGGTTTGCCTGGGAATGGATCTGGTTCAGAAGGAGCAACAGAGATGGTTAGCCCTGATCAGGCACTTCGGAGGTCGAAAAGGATCATCAACCCACCAGCTCGATATAGCGAAGGAAACACGGTGAGCTTGGTCTCTTATTTCTTTGGAGACCCTCTGGTCGAGTTAGAGCCTTTTAGCTTTGAAGACGTTATTGGAGTCAAGGAGTGGGATAACGCCAAAGATGGGGAGATGACTTCCCTCAGAGGAAACAAGACTTGGGACCTTGTGCCCAAGGTTGTTGTGTTACTCGTGTGACGTACAAGTGGATGTTGAAGCTGAAAAAGAAGGCAGAGTGAAACATTACTCCTTTCGGGATTTGCTGGAGGGATCCCTTATGGTCAATGATATACAGAGCAAGGACTATGCCGCAGACATCTTCTCGAAGCCATTATCAGAGGGGACATGTACACGGTTACAAGGATTGCTGGGCCTGGTTTCCATTTTTCAATTCAAGGGGAAGTGTTGAAAGTTTTGAAGTGAAAGTGGAGACCTGGGCAGCCTGTTCGTGCGGTCTGTGCGGACAGGAATGACGGCTAGCCAGGTCGGCAAACGTTATGCAGGCACCGTATTCCTAGAAGGTAACCGGACAGATAGGTTGGCTATTCTCGAAGTTTGTCAAGACCGGCGTGATGTAGACTCACATGAAGTTCGCTGAGTCCGGGTTACGGACTGGACTGGAGCTCGGGAGATCGACATGGTGTGTTCCTTGGTCTTGCTCTTGTGGTGTTAGTGGTGGTAATCGTAGAGTTCGTCGGTTAGTGCTGACTGGTGGCGGAGTTCGCGGGTTAGTGCGGATTGGTGCTAGAGTCTGTCGGTTTGTGCAGACTGGCCCTTGTATCCGCTGGTGTTGTTTTCGCACCAGGGATGGCCAAAGGTATGGACTTGGTTTGGATTTAAACCTAGTCCAGGTGTGCTCAGTTCGGGAGATCGCGTAGTTAGCGCAGACTGCTTTCTTTGTCCGCCCAGTTCGTCAACTGTTAGCCTTGTGTGCTTTGGTTGCGGGCTCAGAGTGTGCGAACTAGAGTAGTGTCCGCAAGTGTGTGCGGGCTGGAGCGGTGTTCGCTAGTGTTCGGACTGGTGGTGTGTCCGCAGGGTCTGCTGGTGCGGCGGACAATTCCTGGCTTGGCTTTATGACAGCAAGGCGATATGAGTTCTATCCGGCCTTGGTGGTGCGACCTTGGCGAACTAGCTGTCTTGCTAGTCGCGTCGATAAGGTGAACTGGCATAGTGCCCGCGGTTTGGCGGATACACTCAGTGCTCACTCGGGAGATAGGGTGGTGATCCTATCGGCTAGGGCGGCGATCACACTCCTCTCTGCGCCTATAAATAGGACTACCTGTCACATCAACATTACAACCGAAAGAATAGTAAGTGAGCTCGGGTGGTTGCTGCAGACAAGATTTTGTGTTCGCGCGGTTTGAAGATTTGACCGATGTTTGCTGTGCAGGTTATACAGACAGCACTGAGAAGCCAGAGACTTGGTTCTAACTTCGGTCAGGGACCCGTGCGGACTCTGTGTTTAGCAATCTGCAGTTAGCAATAGGCTGTGGCTTGCGGCCAGACGGTCTTCTTTCTTCAACAACCTTTTCCCAGTTCAATAAGCTGTCCGCTTCTGGCGGCTTGTTTAGTTCGCCAGCAGTTGTTCGCGACGATCTGGCGGCTAGGTGTCCTCGCAGTTAGGCGGCTTGCAGATCAACAGACAAAGTTCTTCAGCATTGGAATAACGAGTTGTCCGCGCGGCTAGGTTGCGGTCTGACGACTTGGTGGCTTCAGCGGACTTCGTAGGCAGCTCGACAGAGTCAGCGTTTACTCATTGAGACCGTGCAACTAGTTTTGTATTTCTTGTTTTGCTTCTATCGGGTACATCGATGAATCATGTCTCGCCATGTATATCCCGCATTGTAAAGATTGTTGACAGTACACAGTTTTCTTGCTCTTTTAGTGCATCTGATTTACTTGGTTTGGTTTTGGTTGAAGTGTTTCTGCACCTGGTTTCCCGTTTTCTACGGTTCACAAAATTTTACAGTGGGACCTCCCCGCTGGGACCTCGGTTCTGTTCATAAGTTTCTAAGTCTTTGGTCTGGTGTGCTCGCTCGAGGGAAGTAAGTGTGAGACCACACCCCTTTTTGGGACTCCGAACTCAACAAGAGACAAATTTTCGGGTTTCAACAGGCGGGGGCGGGAGAAGCCCAACGGAGGGCTGGAGAAGCCCGCCGCCGCAGGCTGAATACAGCCGCACGGGTCACGAGGAGCCCCCCGTGCACCATCACTCCTTTGCAAAATATTGAAATTTCATAAAAATTATTGGTAGAAAGTAGAAACTTGTTATACTTGGTGAGCTCACCGGCGGTGACGGACACTGTACACCAGCTTAAGGTAAAACCAGAAATATCGCATTCCAGCGGAGCCGTCGAGGGCAAAGAGAAGTGGTAGGGATGGGAGTGGAGAAGCAGATTCTGAAGGCCGGCAACGGTCCCAAGCCTGTCCGCGGCCAAAACGTAACAGTCCATTGTACTGGATTTGGTTAGTTTGGCCCTCTTTTCTGATCCCCCCAATTTTTGTTTTTTTAGTCTTCGTATGCACATATCTCGATATCTCCATGATTTTTTACCCTAATTTCTCCCGTTTTTTTAGCAAAATTATATTTGTATGTAATCTGGTAGTCATCGTTCTGTTTGTTTTGCTAAAGTTCTAATCGAGGCGTTGAAAAATAGACAAACAAGCTCTCACTGAAGTACGCTGTGCATGGCTCAATAACTCTTCTCTGTGGTTGATTTTATACTTTTTATTTGTTTTAGTTAGTTGTCTTTTGTTTTCAGATGGCAAGGAAGTATATTTAAAAGGGAACATGAGTAAATTCAGTGTTTTGCAGTATGGTGAACAGTTTAATTGTTCTGTAAGCAATGAAAAAATTCTAATATATTAATTATGATGGAGCATGAATCCAAGATCATGCAATTTCTTATTTATGGATTTATCTACTTAAAAATCTAGATGTCCTCTATCTGGTGAAGCTAGTAATTTATATCACAATGGTGATTATGGAATTCTTGTTTCTCGGTTGACTTTTGCAATGGTGAAGCCCAATATCTCTGTGTATTGTTGAAGGTATTAATATTTAGGTATTTATGTGGGTTTGGGGTTTACACTCACACCGTAGTTTTAAGTTTAAAAGTTCTTTGTAGCCTTATAAATTACCCCACTCGAGGGATGATTAAATTACAATTTCTATTTCTCTCTAATTATTTATGCATGGTATCAAAGCCGGAATCGATTCCATGAAATTTTTGATCACCCTAATTTGTTGGCGACCTAAGCTTCTCGCCTTCTCGGTGGTTTTACCCTCTAAATTCCGCCCCGTTCTCCGTTGGTGATCCAATCATGCTTCCGATTCCGTCTGGGAGTCCCGCTTCCACTCCTGTCAACGAAATCAATTTCTGTTTCCGTTGGCAGGAGCGACATTTGATCCCCTTGTCGACGATTGCTTCTGTCGTCGCTTCCGTCGACGGGCCCGATATTGCCTCTGTGTTCGTCATTGCCTTCAATGATTTCTTCTTCCTGCTTTGTTCCCATCCACAACCTCCGTCGATTACTCCTGATCGACGATCCCGTCGAGCTTCACTATTGCGCCTGTTCCCCGGCTTCTCATCCTATATGCGCTTCCTGTCTTCGATCGTCATCGTGCTTCTCCTGTTGCATCTCGATCTCAATGGAACTTCTTATCCCATGGAGCTTCTCCTCTACCGATCTCGTGGAACTTTTACTCTGCCAATCACGTGGAACTTTTCCTCCGCCAATCCCGTGGAACTTTTCCTCTGCCAATCCCGTGGAGCTTCTTCTTCCGATGGTTCCCTCTTGTTGATGCCTTCCTGGATCCCGCCTCCGCAGTGGTCTCTCCATCGACGATCTCTCCCCGCTGCTCATGATCTACTGCAGATATGGCTCTCATTTTCTTCTTGCTTGTGACAATGGCTCCTCTCTTACCGCTGGCTCCTCTCTTTCTTACCGGGCTTCCTCTTCTGCTCTCAGCTGCTTGAGCCTTCTTCTCATCGCTACTGGAGCCCTCTGCTCGTAGCTACTTGAGCCTTCTGCTCGCCGCTGCTTGTGCCTGTGCTTTGCTTGCTGCATTTTGAGCCCATTCTCGTCGACAGCCTTGATCCATTGCTGTTTTATTTGTCATTTTTTATGTGTCGTCTCATTTCTTATGTTTGTGCTTTCTATGCCTTCATGCATATGTTCCACGTGAGGATGAGTATTCGTGATGAGGGCGACTCGGTTGAAATTTGTTCGACTCTCTCCGTCAACAAGTATGGATACGACAGGGAAACGTCAGTTTGATCCAAATTCGTCGTGCAGAGGTGGAACGGTCGCCGTCGGCAGGTTGTCAGATGGCACAGTTGCTGTCGACGACAACCTGCAGGCGGTAACGACTCTGGAAGAGACGTCGTGGTGTGGATTCGAAGTCGTCAACAGATGTTGGCTGGCAGTGGTGGATAATGGCACGACTAGAGCGTTGATGCCATACATGATCATCAAAGGTTTCCATCGGTAGATGCTTGGAACGAGGGCGACAATGGGAGAGTGGCTGGTTCCTCCCCCTGGGCTGTCGAAATGCTAGAGTAGAGGCAGGAAGGTGTCGACGTATTGGATCAGAAGGTGTCTACCGACAAATGTAGAGAAGCGAGAGGTCATTTCTCTGTGTGTCCAGTTTCCCCCCTATCCCTCTTCATGACAGGCTTTATATTGAGGGGATTGCTGTTTGAAAGTTTTCCTTCAACAATTTCCTGAATAAGTCTCACCAAATGATAATTTCTAAATCTTTTCTTGATTGACATCTCTTTATGATGATTGTATCTTTTTGAATTTGGATTTAAACTTTATGCATCCTTAAATAATTTAAGCTTAATTTTTTCGTCCTAACTACTAAAATTACTAGACCGTTTATTCATTGTCTCATCGGGTGGTCAAAGCAATGAGTTGAAAACTCCAAACAAAAACAACTGGTGCGCCGGAAAAGAAATACATGACAAATACTAAAACATCCTTGACATAAAATAAATAAATATTAAACTACCCATGACGTATGATTGTGCATGCGTCATCAGGTGCGACAGAGGATGCATCATTATATGTTTTTTGTATTTAATAAACTAGATATTTTTTCTTTTTTGTTCCTTGCATTCATTAGGCACCCTCCCGTGCTTAGGCTCCAGGACCCCTTTGCTCCTCAGTGCGCCTTGCACCTTTAATAATATAGCTATATAGAATGGAAACCTGAAGCCTCCTCTTTGTTGTAGTATGGAGGTTTTCAATTTTACTTCTTTTTTCTGTGCTTTTCTAAATCCTTAGAGATAGAGTGACTGGGACTACCTGTCAAGTAGTGATATATTATATATCATGAATTTCTAGAATGTATGAAGATCTTATTAGATGAACAATAGGGAATGATTGCAGGAAACGTGAGGCAATCAATTTTTTTGAATCATGCTTCCCTTTTTTCTTGTATTGCATCGGGCTTGATTATTAATTATTTTTTGTAGTACAAGTTACTCAATTGTATATTCTACTAACCTGTATTTCATTTGGACTGTTTTGCTACTTGAACAGTTGGGTTTTCTTATTTTTGGGTACCTGTTGTTTAACTTACTGTTCTGCTGTTTCTTCTAAACCTTTTGTTTGGTTCTCTAAATTATTGTTTATACTTGCCAGTTCCTGTTCTTTATTTATGATTTATTTAATTAGTTACATATTCTTATAATTTGTGTTTATTTTTAAAATATGAAGGTAAGGACGGCGATCTATCAAAAAAGTTCTGGAGGTAGGTTGCCATATTTTTTTTAAATGAAAATAAAAACAATGCTTTCCCTTTGAAGGGTTCTTGATTTTCTCCTATTTTTCAGTACCAAAGATCCTGGACAACAACCATTTACATTTAAGATAGGCACGAGCTCTGTAATCAAAGGTGAGAAAATCAAATATCATTTGCGTTGATTAAGGTGGGTTTGTGATTAGATGATGATATCATAATAGTATTGGGGTTGATTTTCTTTTAGTGCTTGCATATCACACTGTTATAATTATCATAATTACCCTTGATCTACTTCTACTTTTTGGTCACCCCAGATGTCTCATGTGTAACTTAGTGATTTCAAATTTCATTCATTTTGGATTGAGCATTTTTTACCTATAATCTAAACAAGGTTTCGTTTTGGTGGTCCTGCTTTTCCAATTGTCAATGATAGAAAATTCAATTCCATTGAAAACTTTTATATCAAGAGGTGTCTTGATGATTTTTAATGCTTCAAATTTTATAATTTATGGGTGCGATTTGCAGACAATGAGCCTTGCCAAACTTACTATGTCAGTTCATAGAAAGTGCATCAGACTTGGCTCAAATTGGTGCTTAGAAGTTAGAACTAGTACCTAAAACTATTACTTGATTAATACACTTGGGTATGTAATAGTGTTTTTTTTATAAAAATGATAATGCTTTATGTTTTAATGGAGTTTGTTGGTAAGCCGTAAATGTATTAACATTGTGTTTTTATACACCATTGTTCAAATAAAATTTGAAAAGAATGCCCCAGATACTATATTACATTTTGCCTTCATGTTCTCTTAATGGCCAAATTGCCTTTGTTATGCCACTCGAATATATTGCCAACTCTTGGTTTAGGTTATAATTCTCCTCTCTCTCTCTCTCTCTCTATATATATATATGTATATATGTATTGTTGGAAAAGCCCACTTAATATTAGGCCCATTTGTATAGCATTTATTGCTTTTCTCTCCTCTCTTTAGTCTCACATTGTGTATAGGCCTTTCTCTCTCTTTCTCTCATCTATATATATGTACTCATTCTTTGTATTTGTACCAAGTGGACATATATACAAGGTTGGCTTTCTCCATTTCTACATGGTATCAGAGCGAGGTTCCTGACTCCTGCGGACTCCCCTCTCTGTCCGCCCTGCGGCCTGCGACCTCTGCGGCCTGCGAAAGTGTGTCCGCACCTTCTAGCCGCTTTACTCCTGCGGCCTCCCTTGTCCAGTCCGCAGCCTCTCCTCCCGTGGAACCACCTCTCCTCCCGCCTTCTCCTTCCTCCTCTGGCTCCCTATTTATAGCCATCCATGTGGGGTCCACTGCTTCCCCTTTTTCGCTGCGACCTCCTCTTGTCCGGCGCGACCTCGGCGACCTCCACCTCTTGGTCTCCTTCGTCCGCCGTAAGCGCAGCGTCCTCCTCTGTCCGCAGTCCGCCTGCTTGCGGCTGCTCTCCTTCCTCTTCCAGCAACCTTTTTTTCTGTCCGCCGCGGGTTAGACCCTCTACGTTCTTTCAGTCTTGCGGACTGGTCCAGCCCGCCGCGGTCGCTCTCTTGCTTCCCCGGCTTGTCCTCTCTTCTCAGCTCGCTCCTGTCCGCCGCGGTCTGATCCAGACCGCCGCGATCTGATCCAGTCCGCCTCGCCCTCTTCCATCCGCTGCGGCCTCTCTTGGCCCACTCCTTGCTGAGCGTCTGTGCTCACCGCGGTCTCCTACTAGCTCGCCGCGACCTCATCCAGGTCGCCGCGACCTCACCCAGTCCGCAACCTCATCCGCGACCTCACCCAGTCCGCAACCTCATCCAGCTCGCCACGACCTCATCCAGGTCGCCGCGTCCTCACCCAGTCCGCTGTCTGTCCGCTTCCTCTAGCTGCTGCCTCCAGCCCGCCGCGGTCTCCACCAGCTCGCTGCGGCCTCCCTCAGCTCGCTGCGACCTCATCTAGGTCGCCCGCATGTCTACGTCTGCAGACTCCGTCGGCACGGCAGTTCCTCCTGAACGCCCGGCCTCTATCCAGGAAGTCCGCGACGAGCTCCGGATCACTACAATCTCGCTCACGGGCAAGAAGAACTTTGTGGAATGGGCACACTCGGTTCGCCGCGTTCTTCAGTCAAAGGGATTCCTTCATCACCTGACTTAGACCGTTATTGGTGTCCCTACTGAGGAATGGTTACGCAATGATGGGCGTGTGCAGACTTGGCTTCTCAACTCTCTTGATGGCGAATCTTATCGCCTGGCCATGTATCATGAGACGGTCAAAGGCATGTTGGACGAGCTCCACACCCTCTACTCTGGCAAAGATAGTCTCCACCATCTATATGATATCATCACCGCTCTCCAGGCCCTTGACAGCAGTGGCGCAACCGACCTGACATCCTTTGTTGCTCAAGCCCGGTCTCTGGTTGAGGCTTGGATCCACCATCAGCCTCCCACTCTAGATTTCGCTGCTCAACGTACCCAAAAGGAAGCTGTGGGTATCGCCATGATGATGGCCCGGGTACCCCCTCATCTTCACAGTGTCCGGGCTCACATCCTCTCCTCTACTGTTACACCGTCCTTTTCCGATGTGTGCTCAATGCTTCTCAAAGTCTCCCCGCCTCCGGATGTTCCCGGACTTCCTTCTCCGGCCCTTGTTCAACAGGCACCAGCTCCCTTATTGCCTCTTCCCCCCTCTGCCCGTGGTGGCCGCTCTGACTCTCGCGGCCGGGGTCGCGGTGGCCGGTCTAGGCCTAAATGCTCGTTCTGTGGTAAAGATGGTCATCTTGAGGCCACTTGCTATCGCAAACATGGTCGACCTCCTCGTCCACATGCCTCTGCTGCTACTACCGACTCTGCCTCCTCTCGTACTGAGCTCGACGAGGTTCGTCTCCAGCTCCAGCATCTTCATGGCTTGCTCAGCCGTCCGCCTGCCTCGGTTGCTTCTGCTGCCTCTATCTCCAATGAAGGTATCGCCTGCCTCTCCTCTGGCACGCGCTGGATCCTTGATTCTGGTGTCACTCATCATATCACCTCTGTTAGGCCACCGCAGTACTTGTCTTCACCTCACCCGAAGTACATTACTGTCGCTAATGGGGCATCGGTTCCCGTTTCTGGATGTGCTGATATTTCTCTCACCTCTTCTCTCCTCCTGCGCTCGGCTCTACATGTTCCGGGCTCTCCTTTCAATTTACTCTCTGTTGGTCGCCTTACTACTGATTCTAATTACTCCGTGACATTTACTTCTTCTTCTTTTCTCATACAGGATCAGCAGACGCAGACTATCATTGGTAGAGGACGGCTGCAGAATGGGCTCTATCTTCTTGACGACTCTCCCACTGTCCTCGCATCTATCTCCTCTTCGGATTGGCATCGTCGTCTGGGACATGCTTCTCTTCCAGTCCTCCGGAAGGCTCTTCCTGATGTTACTCTCCCTGCTTTTCGCTGCGACACATGTATTTTGGGCAAACAGCCCCGTTCTTCTTTCCCCCCTCATTGTACTCGGAGCTCCGCTCCTTTTATTTTAGTACACTCCGATATATGGGTCCGTACAAATTTACTAGTATTTCTGGCTATCGCTATTTTCTTACTTTTATTGATGATTACTCTCGCATGACGTGGTTATATCTCCTTCGGGATCGCTCTGAACTTCCCCGCGTATTCCGGGCTTTCATACTTGAGACTCGCACTCAGTTCTCTGCGCCTATTCGCACTATTCGTACTGACAATGCGCGGGAGTACACCAGCCATACTTTTGCCACTCTCTGCTCTGAATTCGGCATTCTTCACCAACATCATGTCCGTACACTCCACAACAGAATGGTGTCGCCGAGCGCAAGAATCGTCACCTTTTTGATGTCGCTCGCTCGCTTATGCTTCAAATGCAGGTCCCCAAACCGTCTGGAACTACGCTCTCTCCACGGCTTGCTTTCTCATCAACCGCCTCCCGTCTTCCGTCCTCCAGTATGCTACTCCCTTCAGCCTCCTCTTTCCCACAACTCCGCCTTTCCCATTCCGCCACGGGTGTTTGGGTGTACCTGCTACGTTCACCACCTCGGTCCCTCCACGGACAAATTGGACCCTCGTGCCACCAAACATATCTTTGTCGGGTACTCGCGCACTCAGAAGGGTTATGTATGTTATTCGCCTACTACCCGCAAGGTTACTGTCTCGGCTGACGTAACTTTCCGTGAAGATCTTCCATTCTTCCCTGCTCCGGATATCGCTCTGAGTCCAGCTCCCGTCGTTCGTCCTGTCATTCCTGCTCCTCACTCCTCATCCTCTCTCCCTTCCATACCTCCGGTCCGTCCACCACCACGGTTATCCGGGTCTATTCTCGTCGCTCTCCTAATCCCGTGGCTCCTCTGCAGTCGGCTTCGCCCTCTGGTGCTCTGCTCCCTGCTGCTCCGGCTCCCGTCTCTACCGCTCATCCGATGGCGAACTACGTCTCTCTCCATCGCCTCTCCCCCTCTCTTCTTCACTTTGCCACATCATTATCCTCTGTTTCGGTTCCTAACTCTTTGCAGGAGGCGCTTCACCATCCTGGCTGGCGAGCTGCCATGGACGAAGAAATGACGGCCCTTTGGGCCAACCAGACCTGGGTCTTGGTTCCCTTACCTCCCGTCAGCACCCTGTTGGATGTAAATGGGTATTCGTCATCAAGCATGCTCCGGATGGCACTATTGCCCGACTGAAGGCCCGTCTTGTGGCCCGTGGCTTCACACAACAGGAGGGCCTCGACTATGAGGAAACCTTCTCTCCGGTGGCCAAGCTTAACACTGTCCGCGTTCTTCTCTCCGTCGCGGTGCACCGCCGCTGGCCCCTTCATCAACTTGATATTAAGAACGCCTTTTTGAATGGCGGCCTTCAGGAAACTGTCTACATGCGCCAACCGCCCGGGTTTGAGACCACGGGGGAGTCTCGGGTCTGTCTTCTCAAAAAGTCAATTTATGGTCTCAAACAGTCCCCACGGGCGTGGTTTGACAAGTTTAGCAAGGTGGTTCGGGACATGGGGTTCACTCGGAGTTCTGCAGATTTCTCCCTTTTTACCCGGCACCGGGCCACTGGCACTATTCTTCTGTTGGTTTATGTTGACGACATCCTTCTCACTGGGGATGACTCAAAGGGGATTCAAGACGTCAAACAACATCTGAGCACTGTTTTTCAGACTAAAGACCTGGGGAAACTTCGCTACTTCCTTGGTCTCGAGATCGCCCGACGGCCGGACCGGTTGGTACTCTCCCAACGAAAGTACTGTCTCGATCTTCTCAAAGATGCTGGTCAGTCGGGTTGCAAGCCAGCGTGTACCCCGATGGAGGCAAATCACAAGTTATGCGCTCATGCTTCGGATGACGATTTGCTACTTCCGAACCCGAAATACTATCGACGCCTTGTAGGCAAGTTGATCTATCTAACAGTTACAAGGCCTGATATATCATTTGCAGTTGGGGTTGTCAGTCGGTTCATGCATGCCCCCGGGCTTCTCATCTCCAAGCGGTTGAACGGGTTCTTCGATACCTTAAGGGAGCTCCAGGTCAAGGGCTGGTTTACAAAACCTCCGACTCTGCTCCCGCATTGGTTGCCTATTCTGATGCCGACTATGCGGGTTCACTGGACGATCGAAGGTCAACTAGTGGGTTCTGTACTTATTTTGGTGGGCATCTTATTACTTGGAAGAGTAAGAAACAAGCTGTGGTAGCCCGTTCCTCTGCAGAGGCTGAATACAGATCGATGGCCTCAGTTGTCTCAGAACTCACATGGCTTGAAAGTCTCCTTACTGACCTGGGAGTAAAACTCCCCTCCTCTGCTGTTCTATTTTGTGATAGTCAAGCCGCCATACACATCGCAAAGAATCCGGTCTTTCATGAGCGCACAAAACATATCGAGGTTGACTGTCACTTTGTTCGTGAGAAGGTTCAATTGAAGAAACTTGAATTAAAGCATGTTCCAGGAACTGATCAAGTTGCCGACATCCTCACAAAGGCCTTATCAAGCACTCTGTTCTACCAATGTTTGTCCAAGCTGAGTGCATATGACCTATACGCTCCAGCTTGCGGGGGAGTGTTGGAAAAGCCCACTTAATATTAGGCCCATTTGTATAACATTTATTGCTTTTCTCTCCTCTCTTTAGTCCCACATTGTGTATAGGTCTTTCTCTCTCTTTCTCTCATCTATATATATGTACTCATTCTTTGTATTTGTACCAAGTGGACATATATACAAGGTTGGCTTTCTCCATTTCTACATGTATAATAAGATCAAAATGCTCCTGATTGCCATGCTCTCTTAACGGCCCAATTGCCTTTGTTATTGCCAACTCTTGGTTTAGGTTATAACGAGTGTTAAACTCCGTTCGTTGCTCATTTTTACGGTGTGCGCGGGGGTTTGAGAGCGACGGAGAGAACACATTTGTTATTGTAAGTAGAGGACTTTGTCTATATGAGATCACATTTTAAAAATAAAAGAAAAAACACATAAATTTTTAAAATTGAATTTTTTTAATAAAAAAGGGTAAAATTGGAGAGTCAATGTTTAATCAAAGAGTGTTTTTCCCTTTTAATATAGTATATGTATATATATCTTTAACTACCTTAAAGTAGTTTGGAGTTATAATATTAATCTTAGCCATCCAACATGTGCCAAACTTTTGATCTCACCCATCCAATAAAGAAAGAGAAAGAAAGAGAGAAGAGAGAGGGGGAGAGGGAATATTTATAGCCCTCCTATCCATACATTTAGGGATATGAAGGAGAGGGGGAAAGAAGAGAGAGGGAGAAAAAATTGATTTTTTAAGTCAAAAATTACATTAAAAAAAATAAAAATAGGAATATTGATTCATATTTCTTATGATCATTTTAAGTACTCATATGCATATGTTTTAAATAAAAGTAAGTGCTTATATGCGGGCGCAGTCTGCTCGAATGCGGGCGCAGCCCGCTAAGATTCAGCGGGATTGGGTGAATCCAATGTGTCATCCAATGAAGAGAGAGAAAGAAAGAGAGAAAAGAGTGGGAAAGAGAGGGAGAGAATCTTTATAGCCCTCCTATTACTACATTTAGGGATAAAAGAGAGATGGAAAGAGAAGAGACGGAGAGAGAAATTGAGCATTGGAATTAGAATTCAATTGCCAATTCCAATTCCGCCGTTCGACAGCTTAAAATTTACATTGGAATTGGAATTCATTTCGATTCTTATAGGAATTTGATACGTCGCGACCGCTACAATCTGTTATGTGTTTATGTAGCCCCATGGGCATTATCGTACATTTCTTATTGTATTATTTTAATGCTTGTCTTGTAGTAAGGGGCTTCATAAATATAAAGAGCCCCAAGGGTAGAGTCTTTCTTATCTTGGAATCTTGAATGTTTTGGCTCTCTTGGAGAGTGGAGCGTCGAGGAGGAGCTAGCCTCCGGATGTTTGGCGAGACTTGTGTCGATTGTATCTTTGTCGTTTAATGCAATGTTTTTCGTTTCCTATATCTAATTACAACCCTATTGTAACAACTTGGTCCGACCTGCCACAATTAGGCTTCTACTGAACTCTAGTATCACCGGTCGCCTCCTTCCGCCACTACAGGTTCGGGCTTCCGCCGCTTGCGTCGACCACTAGGGATTTTGGAATCCGCTGCCAGGTGCGTCTGCTCCGCCTCCTCGCCTTGTTTACTCCGACTCTGCCGTCGGATTGCGTCGGCCTACGTCGGATCGTGCGGGGATCACATCCTTCCGCTATAGTGTTGTTGATTGTGTCGGCTACGCCGCTCCAGCGACGTTGTGCTTCCATTTTTGTGACTGCTCCAGCGCCGCCAACCGCCGCCATTCCCTTCCTCACCCTTCGCTGTCTTCCGTCGGCGCCGTCCGACGGTCTGGGCGTTTCCATCGACTCTTCCCGTCGTGGCCTGCTGCCCCACGTCTTCCACGCCTTCCGGACGCCCCCTGTACCTTCAGCGGACATTCTGCGACTGTTTCTCCTCGTCGCACCCTTCCGCTGGTCGGGCCACACTCCACCATTTGCTTCCTTCTGACAGCTTTTGTCGCCCCTCTTTGCCGCGGTTCATGCCCAAAACTTGGGCCATGGCCCCCCACGCCGAGGAGAACACCTCCACCACGACAAGCTTGGATTCTCAATGCATGGATCACATCAAGCCTAGTTGGAGGACGTAACGCTCCTCCTTCGAGGACTTACCACGGAAGTCAATCTCCCTCCAGCACCTCCACCGCCACCGATTCCAACTGTCCCCGACCACATGGAGTTTTTACACCCTACGACCGACTGTGCCCCGACCCACCTCCGCCGGATTGAGATCCCGGTGTTCGATGACATCGACCCTCTCGGGTGAATCGTCCGCGCCGAGCAGTTCTTTGACTCGCAGACCACCCCCGCCGACCAGAAGGTCCCCCTCACCACTATCTATATGGAAGGCTGGGCGCTCCATTGGGTGCGTTGGATGCGCCAATAAGCACCTGACATGTCCTGACCCACATTGAAGGAGGAGCTCCTCTGCCACTACGACGACCGCCAGGCGGGTAATGCCTTTGAGCGCCTCAGTTTCGTTCGCCAGTCTGACTCTGTGGCCACCTACATCGATGAATTCATCGCGGTTGCTGTGCATGTTCTCGGCTTGGCCCCCGACCACTACTTGGGTTATTTCCTGGCAGGTCTGCACCCCCACCTCCGCGCGCGCCTGCGGATGCACAATCCGACCACTCCCTCCCGCGCAATGGAGCAGGCGAGGTATCTCAACGCGGAACTCTACCCAGATGAACCACTCTCCTCAACCCGGCCGCCCCAACTTCCGCGGCCATTACCTCCACCTCTTCTGCATGTGGACCCTCTGCCCCCACCTGGGCCCCGACTACCGCTTCCACGTCCACCGGCCCGGCCCCTCGATAACCCCATCATATTTCATACAATAACAAGCCGAGCTCTGTCGCAAGAGCCTCTATTTTCGCTGCGAGCAACCTCTACTCGCCCATCCACGCCTGCCCCTTCAGGAATTATTGTGTGTTGTTGGGATCTGAAGATACTGATCCAGACTCCGGGGAATTAGTGTCGCTGATGCTTTTTGACGACCCTTTGGCCCTCGACCTTGAGGACAATGTCGTTTTTCTGGTGGGGCGTGTTGATACGTCGTGGCCGCCACGTTCTGTTATGAGTCTATGTAGCCCAATGGGCATTATCGTACATTTCTTATTGTATTGTTTTAATGTTTGTCTTGTAGAAGGGGCTTCATCTATATAAGGAGCCCTAGGGGTAGAGTCTTTCTTATCTTGGAGTCTTGAATGTTTTGACTCTCCTGGAGAGTGGAGCGTCGAGGGGGACCCAGCCTCCAGATGCTTGGCGAGACTTGTCTCGATTGTATCTTTGTTGTTTAATGCAATGCTTTTCATTTCCTAGATCTAATTAGAACCCTATTGTAACATAATTGATTATAGAGGAAACATGCCCCTCCAATTCCGACCTCGCGAGGTATTCATTCGCGATTCTGAGCTCAACCCCGCGCGCCTCCGACCTCAGTCCCTCGACAATGCGCATGTAGAAGCGTTCGCGAGTTGCGATTTCGGTAGTTTCTACTTCTCTGCCGACGAACTTCCAGGTTTTCTCTGGCGATGGTGTCCAGTTCTCCCCCTCCTTCAGCGTAGGCAAGGTGTGCAGCGATAGGAAAGGAGAATCATCTCCACCGTTGATCGGAGATCCTTATCGCCAGCCCTAAATCGCTGCCCTGCATTTGGATAAATTGCTGACTTCCTCCCTCCTCCATCAGTATTTTACTGGTTATCTTCCTTGATTGAGCACCAAAATGCGGCAATATCCTTCAGATCCAGAGAAGTCGCAGTCGACTACCTCCTGCTTGGATCTTCATTGTATTTTCCCGAACTGATTGTCTGCAGTGTTCCTTTTTCCCCATTGTTTAAAGAACTGAGAACCCTGCAGGTTTGGGTCTCTCTCCATCTTCAATGTTCAGGAAAAGGGCAAATCCAGATAGGCTCTCAGTTCTGGAATGTAGAAGATCGTCCTCCTCTTCATTTCCTGGAGTAGCAACACTGAAATCTAAAGAAACTCTTAGTTCAGGTTCTGGAAGGGACCCATAGCAGCGAAAATGCTGTGAGCTCTTCGTTTTTTGGTTGCTCTTCGGTTTTCTGAAAGTATAGAACTTTGTTTCAACATCCACACCAAGGCCACCATCCTTTTTAGTATTCATATGGCAATGTTAGTTCATAACTCTCAGATAACTCTCATTTGTTGGGACCTCTCTTACAAGTTATTCTGCTTGTTTTGCGTTAGCTCAGACACTCCCAAGCAGTTATTATGTTTGTTATTACATTCCTTCGTTTAGTTGTTTTGCGTGCTTAGACAACCTGACATCCCCCATACCATGCACACAATCAAACTTGATCTTGATTAATCAAAAGTTCAGCCAGTCATATCTCAAACTCAAGTATTATGCTTGTTATTACATTTCTTCATTTAGTTGTTTTATGTTAGCTTAGACAACCTGACATCCCCCATACCATACACACAATCATACTTGATCTTGTGATTAATCAAAGTTCAGACAGACATATCTCAAACTCAACCTGACACCCCCAAACAGTTATTATACTTGTTATTACATTCCTTCGTTTAGTTGTTTTGCGTTAGCTTATACAACCTGACATCACCCCATACCATACACACAATCAAAATCGATCTTGATTAATCAATGTTCTGCCAGACATATCTCAAACTCAAGTAGATTAATGCACACTGCTCTATAGAATCTTGACAGGATTGTTACATAAGTAGCAACACTTCTTTTGTTGTAAACCCTGATTGTATGTGTGTGTATGTGTGTATGTTTGTGTTTGTATGTACATATGTGTATGATTGTATGTGTGTATGTGTGTGATTGTATGCGTGTGTGTGTGTGTGCATGTGCGTGTGAATTCCATCAACTGAAAAATAACATGCGGCCGAACATCTGAATTACTAATTCCAATTCCTGTGGCAGAATTCCTGCATTCAGCCGAACAACAAAATTAGAATTGACTTCAATTCCAATTCCTGCGAGAATCGGAATTGAACCAATTCCAATTCCCGCATCTCATTTCCTGCCAAATGAATGGAGCCCAAGAGAAAGATGGGAACTTGGGAGCTACCATGTCGATGTAGTGGTTACTGCCGATTAATAATTTAATTCAAAAACTAGTTCATTTATTCCCCGTTCTTTGTTTCTTACCGCTGGCAGCCCGGAGGCTACCGCCGCGCGTAAAGCGTTACCGGAGTTTCACCGCAGGCCCATCTGCCCCGGGGGATACCGCGGCTTGGTAACTCCCAGACGGTTAAATGTTTCTAAATTCCGCGATTGCAGTCGTTCAAACCTCTTGGAGAGTAATCGGAGGGTTACGATATGTTCGTCCAAGGGTTCTAAGTAGGTCTGAAAGCCCTATTTTATTTCCCTTTCATTTGTGCTTTGACGACTAGGGCTAGAGCAAGAGGGACTCTCCACCAGGCGTGAGGAAGGAGTAGGCATTGCCCGAGTTTCATCACAAAGATCGATGAGCCGTCGCTGGAGAAAGCTTTCTTGGGTTGTTACAGTCGTCGTCAATACTTTTTCTTCAAGTTCCATGGCTCCTAAGCGATCTCTCAAGGAACAACCCTCTCTTCCTGATCATTAGGTTGCATATTTTTGTTTCTTGTTTTTCCTAGATTTTTGTTGATCTTTGTGCGTGAAGCCAAATCATGGTGTGCGATCCGATTGGGGATGTTTTGGTATATCTAGTAAAGGGGATTTTCGTTGGAGAATTATATGGTGCCCTAGTGCCATTAGGTTGCATGGACATGGGGTAGCAAAGTCTAGAGAGGGTTGGAAATGGTGGATTTACGGTTTACTGAGAGATACCTCCGGCGATTGTGGTTACCATCGGCGATAGCTCCCAAATTTTCTTTAGGAGTGCTTCCGTGAGAATTTGCACTAGCATGAAAGAAAAAGAGTGCTTTCAGGCATTGTGTCCGTGCTGGAATGCCTTGGGATGCGTTTGTGACCTTTGGGATCATTTTTGGAGACACTGAAATGAAAAACTCGTGTTTGCTGGGAGATACCTCCGGGCGGTAATCCTACCGCCGGCGATAGCATCCAGGAAGCCCACGAAGCCCACGAGAAGTGCTTCCAAGCACTATGTTTGAGACGTGATGTATTCATACTGAGTATTGACATGCGTAAAAACTTTGAGTCTGCTAATCAGGTTTCAAATATGATTTCCCGGGATGTACCAGCGCCTGGTAGTCCAGCATTCGGCAATTGCTTCCAGGTAGCACAAGGTATGAACTTATGAATTTGGTGGACTCAAGAGAGGTGCTCATCTCTTGTAGCTATGGACTCAAGGAGTAGGGAATGACCCCAGTACTTGTAGTTGAGGACTCAGGGAGTTGGGGGGAAGCTCACTCCTTCTAGAATAGTGACATGAGGATGGAGTTTCTCACCCTTGACTCATGGGTTGGTTCATGCCCTTGTAGCTTGTGACTCAGGAGCCTCTCCCGTAGATGATTGGATGATATAATGTGATGTTAGTGATAGTTGAATCTGTTGTAGTAGGCTTTCTTATTTTATAGACTGCTCTTATGTTTACTACTTCCTGTTTTACTATTTCACTGTTTTATATTGCGAGACGTTATGAAGGCTTTATCAAGGCCGCAACTCAGTTGGTGATGAGAATTTGCCCGAAGACTCTTTATCAAGGAGGTCGGGTGTTCGATCCCCGGCCTCAACAACTTGTTGTGCCCTGCGGTGGGACCGGAGACGGGTTGAGGTGTACGGGCTGCAACCTTGATAGAACCGCCTTGGTGGACTCCAAGGTGGGCCTTCTGGTAGGACTTTAGGGTGGCAGCCTGGCAGGCAGGTGGGACGCCTGTCCTGAATCAAAAATATACTTTCAATAGGTCAAATTCCAATTTTACTGAATAAGTCCAAAATATACTTTCAATGATCAGCCAAGTTTCTTTGTTAAATCTTGCAAATTCCAATACCGAAGTACTATAGTGCCCCATGGTTGATCTCAAATTCTCTCTTAAGTTTTTCAATTTCAGTACTGTTATTACACCTCATCTTGTAAATTTCATTTTAAAAAATCTTGCCATGTGATGAATCTCCAGCTTTTGGAATTGAGCTTCCGCAGAACTGGCGTTGACATATGGTAGTGTCGACTATTACTTTTCTATATTTCAATCAATCCTTCATGCTCGCTGCACTTTTTTTGATGTTGGAACCTGTTTGTACTTTGCAGAACTTTCACTAAAATATTTCTTGGCAACAAAATGAATCCATTATATAAACGAAGACAACAAAAAAATGCAACAAACAGGAAGAGAAACAACCAAACATGTATTAAGTAAAGGACCCTGTTCTAAATCGAGAATGTGAAGAACTCCCTTCTTTTAAAGGGTTTTGAGAGCAAGAATTTTGGAATCCCTTCCTCTAACAAAATAGATGTGTTTATAGAAAATTATTATAACTGATGAGTAGCTACGGTAGGCGAACAATTATAATGGGTGAGCACATCTTATTAAAGCTACTTGAAGCTTATGGCACTTATTCGCTGATTTGATGAGTAATTATTGATCCGATAGTTTATCTCAAATTCTTTTGTGGATTGCGACTTATTAGCTGATTTGATGAGTAATTATTGATCCGATAGTTTATCTCAAATTCTTTTGTGGATTGCGACTCAAATTAGTCGCTGATTATGGCAAGCAGTTTATTACTATCAGGTTCCTCCAATGAAAAGCATATAACTCAGATCTTAGTATCCACTGGTAGTGGATACCTCTGGCACATATAGCTAGTGCCGTAAGGTGTGTGTGTGTATATATATATATATATGTTTATATTTGTATATATATATATTGTGTATTTTTGTAAATCTCCACTTATGCTAAGTCACCTTGTCCAATCCAAATTTCTGTCACGTGTTACTTTCTTATCAGCTTCTTTACTAATTTGCTCATGTGCCTAAACATAGTCAAGTATGTATATAGGTGTTACTGGTACTGATGTCAGGGCACCAATGGAAGGCATAGAAGAGCGAGCATGTCGAGTTTATTCCTGAAGTAGTGCAAGAGATAGCACTACAGTGCGAGCCTAACCAACTTTTTTACCGTTTACTCCTCATTTGCTGTTTCGCGCAGGACCATGAGTTATATAAGTATTAGTATGAGACCTTAATCTCTTAACTTTGATGAATATGTCTGGGTGAATTTCTCCCCCCCCCCCCCCCCCCCACACGCACGCACGCACACTTTGTGCTCCTGACTAGGACTTATATAAGTATTTGTATGAGATCTTAATATCTTAACTTGAATGAATGATCAGAGTTGTTTTTTTATTTACTGTTTACCCTATGTGGTAACATTGGTTTGATTTGCACTTCTTTGATTGCACGTGTTTCAGTCGCTTGTAACTAGAGTGGATTTATAGATCGACACATGCTTTGTGCCCGATTGATCGTGTAACATCGCTCATGCGACACCATCATCGAATATGTTCGCTGAACGATCGTTCGTCCTTCCATCTGCTTGCATGAACTATTTGACTTCTCACCAAACCTGATCGTAAAAACGATCAACATTCGAAAACCCTTGCGGAACCTTCTAATCGAAATCCGCCACGTGTTGTTCCTAAGCATAGCTGCAACTCCGGTTCTCTCCTAAAGGTCATCCAGTTCACTACCCCGACACGCGTGTGGTTCCCTCATCACATTCACCAACCACTCCACTTGCTCTCATCTGTTAATGACCTCCTTTCGAGCTTTGTAGGTCACGCTAGGTACACGAGTCACACTGACACACACATTGGTGTCGTCGAGAAAGCCTCTATTTGTTGCTTCAACTGTCTTGGTGAACCCATGGCTTCAATGCAAGCCACCCTCTTTAAGATTGATGCTCGGGTAGAACAACTTCATCAAGCGTATATTCTGATAACCCCGCGTTAGTGGCTGACCCTTCTTCCTCTCTTTGTGTTATGGACCCACATTTGGTCATGTTATTTAGTTTCTATGCATTAGGTCATGTTATCTAGTTTCTATTTTTATTACGCACATTTGCTTCTCCATGCCTAAGCCCAAGGAGGGGGCAGTTTGAGAACCTTTTGTAACTCTTATTAGGGCCGGTTGGGGCCAAGAGCAAGCAAGCATGCTAATTATCTAATTATCCATCTCTCTCTATTTCTCTCTCTCTCTAAGAGTCACGCGTGTTCCCGTCTCCCGAACCCTAAAATCCTGATTCCGCCTGCCGCGCCGTCTTCCCTCGCTCACAGTCTCTCCCTTCTCCAAGAGCCATCCAGCCGCCGACATCCCGTAGCTCACCCCGCCTCCGCCATAGGGTCGCCCGTCTCATGCCAGGCCAACGCCCCCTCCCAGCCTCGGACCTGCTCGCCATCGGCTACCCTTAACAACTTGGTATCAAAGGAAACTCTTCTCCCCTCTGTTGCAACTGCAGATCTCGCGCCCTCTACTTCCGCTCTGGCCGATCCTGCCTTCCCCGACGAGCATTGACCCCCCCTCCTCCCAGAGCTCCGCCCAGTCGGCTCTGCATCGGCCGCTTTCCGCCAGCCCGCATCTACCACCCATACCACTCGAATCCTCCATCGACGGACGCTCTTTGCTCGCGGCCTCTACTGGGCTACTACCTCCACCGGTCCTTCCTTCCTCCAAACCCTCTGGCGCCGACAACCCTCCTTTTTCTCCTTCGTCCATGGACCAACCACCCACCCTATCTCAAATTTTTGAGTCACTCGCAAAGCTCCTAGCAGATAACAAAACCACACTCATCAGCGTCGTCACTGCCCAACTAGGGGCTAACCGACCAGTCCAACCTGCAACGGGCTCCTCCCATGATGCGCTGATCCTGCGAACCCCGCCAAAATTTTTACCCCCGAGACCCGAGGGCAACAGTGTGCCACGATACGTGCTGATGGACTTTCCAATCTTCGACAGCCACGAAGACCCCTTGCCCTGACTCTCTCGCAGTGAGCAGTGGTACTTTGTCAATCAGCGCACCCCTTGGGAAGAGTGGCTCGATGTCGGTTTTTACCATTTGATGGACTCCACCCAACTTTGGTTTTCCCAACTACAATGGGAGAAACTACTCCTATCATGCGAGGATTTCAAATTCAGCTGTAACCTCCGTTTCGGCCTACCCCTCCGCAGCAATCCCTTGGGATCTCACTTCTCTTCGGCAGACCGGCCCAATCGACGAGTACCTTGAACGGTTTCAGGTCCACCTGGCTCGGACTCCCTCAGTTCTTCCTATCTAGCAGGTGTCCATCTTCACAGAGTGACTCCATGAGCGCCTCTGCATGGATATGGAATTTTAGGCCCCCGCAGATCTGATGACTGTCGTGAGCTTGGCTCGCATCTGCGAGAAGCGTCTGTTGTTGGATCGCCCTCATTTCCATCACTCAGACAATGGGGGGACCCAACCACATCCCTCACTCGCTGCCATCACCCACAGACAGCCTCCTAGCTCATGACCATGATGCCGACCGTCCACCCACCGTCCACTGACTGTCTACACAAGAGATGACCGACCGCCGTGTCAAGAGCCTTTGTTACAACTGCAACGAGCTATATTTCCGTGGACATCGCTGCAAGCGCCTTTTTTGGCTGGAGGTGGACGATCCTTCTGCAGAGCGGGATGCTGACACGGACACAGGAGATCCGGCGGCCTCCGCCTCCACAGAACAAGCTTGAGGGCAAGCTTGTGGTCGGGGATGGAGATGTTATGGACCCACATTTGGTCATGTTATCTAGTTTCTGTGCATTTGGTCACTTTATCTAATTTTTATTTTTATTTTTATTATGCGCATTTGATCCTCCGTGTCTAAGCTCAAGTGGGGGCATTTTGGGAACCTTTTGTAACTCTTATTAGGGCCGGTTGGGGCCAAGAGCGTGCGAGCAAGCTAATTATCTAATTCTCTTTCTCTCTCTATTTCTCTCTCTCTCTCTCTAAGAGTCACGCGGGTTGCCGTCTCCCGAACCCTAAAATCTTGATTCCTCCTGCCGCGCCGTCTCCCTCCCTCGCTCGCGGGCTCTCCCGTCGTCAAGAGCCATCCAGTTGTTGGCCCCCTGCAGCTCACCCCGCCTCCACCATAGGGCCCCCGTCTCACGCTAGACCAACGATCCCTCCCGGCCTCGGACCCGCTCGCAATCGGCGACCCATAACAGTTTGCTAACCACCATATCATATTTACGTCCCATTGACGAACACTAATGCTACCGGCTACCGCACATTCTCTTCCTTGAAGATGCCGTATTTCAATTGGACCGATCTTATAGGATGGATAGCCAAGACTTATCAGTTCTTCAAATTCCAGTACGCTACGGATATGTAGAAGTCCCCTGCCATACTCCTTGGCATGAAATACTTTACTTTCCATGGGTTTGCTGACTGATGATCACAACACCACATCTACCTGGTCAGAGCTCATACAAGTGTTAATCTAGCTCTATGTCACTGCTTCTCCAACAACATGCTGGAATGACTGTGGCGTTCAACGGGCAGGTTTCCTTGACAGGCGTCGATGAGTTCCTTGAGCATGTCACCCTTGATCCTTGTTAACCCCCATCCCCACCCCAACCCTCCACAAGCCATAACCCCAAGGCCTCCATCCACATATTCTCTCTAGCCCACCATCTCTGATGCTATGAATATCGCTTATTTGGTTGAAGTGGATTTCTCTGTCAAACCGACCATATCTGCCACCTAACTTCATCATCTACCTCATATCCACCATGTCCTCCACAACGCCTCCCATCCACCATAAAACCACCCCACTCCTCACTCCCACCAGACACATTTTCTTAATCCGCCATTTCAACCCCGCCTTCTCGCCCCCTACCAACCCAGTGCTTCTTCAATCAGGAGTACCATGAACTCTGTAACAAGTGACTGAGATTTAAATGTAAGTAACTGTACTCACCCAAGTGTTATTGCCCCATGAATGAGCTGCACGCAATTATAAGAGATGATGACCTGAAGATCACCCTGACCAATTTTTAGGACTTCGAGGTTGAGGACATTAACCATGCCACCAGGTTGACATAGACAATTCTATCACCTCAAACTTTCATGCTTCTCCTTAAGAGGGACTTTGTACCTAACACTACAAAGCTGAAGGGGTAGTTGCAGGGTCACTCCATCCTTGTCATGATTGATAGCAGGACTTAAAAGAAGAGTTCTCGAAGGATTTTAGAGGAGCAAAAAGGATAAGTGATGCAGTGGTAAGGCCGACACGAGGTGGATGCACTAAATGCGGTCCTATATGCAATGACGTGTAATGAAGGTGCACAAGTGGTCCGCTAAAATTGCAAACAAGTAATTATTTATTATGAATTAACAGCAGGTACACATGCAGTTGCAAACAATTAATTAACGGAGTACAAAGTATTAATGTTGCAAAAGCGAAGAGGCGCAATTACTTTCAAGCAAACACGGAAGAAACCCTGCAAATCACATGACAAATGATACTAATAACATTTAAATAGAGCATCCACTACACAATATAGGTGCAGATTAAACAACAATAAAAGCAAAGACGGTTACCACAATTCACATATGCAGGCGGAGACGGTGGTGTTTGTGGGTGGGCATCCGGGGTCTTGGCAGTGGTGGAATACTGGGTGTAAGCTCACGAAGGGAGTGCATCGGGGCTGTGGGAGGAAAGGTAGAATCAGTAGGGGGAGGGGGGTTTGATTCACGGGTGGTGGGTTTAAGGAGGGAGTGAGATGAGTGAACAGAGATATTTAAATGATAAACAGTGTTATTAAAATGATGAACAATGTTCCACATTAAAATGATGAACAGTGTTCCACATAAAAACCCGCACAGGCGTTCATGGCGGTTGTGCTACGGACGGAGGAAGGGGAAGGTGGCTCCACGGGAGGTTAGCGGATAGGGGAGGAGAGGATGTTGCGGCGTTGGAAAGTCGCGGGCTGGACGGAGGTTGACGAGAGAGGGAGAGGGGACTGCTGCAGGGGCGGCGATCTGGACTGGGAGGAAGATAGGGGCGGACGGGGTGTTACGTCGTGGAAGCAGGAGGCGGGTTTGGTGGTTATCGGGCTCGGTGGGGAAGCACCGGGAAGGAAGAGAAAGAGGAAGGCAGAGGAGGCGGAGGGGTTTACCGGAGAGGAAGGCGGAGGAGGCGTCGCCGGCGTCGCCGACGTCGCGCCGGAAAGGGGAGAGGAGAGGGGTTGGCGTCGCACCAACCTGTGACCGACAGTTCGGGATTTTGCTCCAAACTCTCGAGGCCTCCACTGAACCGCAACCTGCATATATATATATATATATATATTATATATAATATATATAAAATTATATATATATATATATATAACCTTAAACAATAACCTGCTGAATAAGAAATAACCACGATCGGACGGATCACAATGTTTTAAGCCAATCTGGCTACAAATACAATATAAAATATAAAAGTAATATATGGATTCAGCTCGGACCGGTCATCCGAACGCAACCACGGGCTCTGATTGTCCAGCCGGGTAACGGATCACCGCCTCCTGCGGGAATACGCGCATGTCGGTCGTGGTGCGCCGTCAACTCCCCCCGGCTTAAAAGCACTCAACGCCGGTGAGTGCGGGCGGTCACCCTCGCTGTGTAGCCGCGGAGCGAGTCTCTCGAACTCCGCTGAAGATATCCATGTAGCCTCGTGCAGGGGCCGACCGCTCCAACGACAAGATAGTGTAGGGTATCTCGTTCGCCCACAACGTAGAACTGTCGGTCGGTGCATCTCGATCTGTATGTCGCGACGCCATTGGTGACAACAAAAAGGACTGATGGAGGTAATAGGAGGAGAAGGCTCAGGTGGTGGGGCTATGACAGATGAGGGCTCAGGTAGAGGTGTGGTGAGTGGGTCCACGTGCACATGCTCTTCGTAGTAAGGAGTCAAATCCTCTATGTTGAATACTCGGCTGATGCCCATACCATGAGGGATGTCTATCATATATGCATTCGTACCAATTCGCCGCATGACTATATGCGGGTCTATTCTGCGTGCGCTTAATTTCTTTGCTGGTCTCGGTGGGACTCTCTCAAATCGAATGTGAATTAATACCTATTCTCCTGCCTCAAAGATTTGTTCCCGCCTGTGCTGATATGCTTGACCTTTATAATAATTATTACTAGCTGTAATATAATTACGAACCGACTCATGAAAGTGCATGCACATGCTGTATGAATGTCTCTACTGACTCCTGGGAATGATGTGAGTCATACGATGGACTCAAGCCATGCAACATAGAAGAGTCGGGCACAATATGTGAATGACCATGCATATGATGCAACAGACACAAAAACGACTGGTGACTGACACGACAAACTGACAAGACGCACACGTAAAGTAACAATGAAAGTCTCTAAGGATGGGTGGTTTATCTGGAGGTTTCTTGGGTGGGGTGTAGAAGAACTCGCTCAGTGTACGGGGACCACCCAACTGACTAACTGAGATAGTGACAGTGTGTCGCGGAATCAGGAAATGCCAATTATTTCCTAAACAATACAAATTTTTGGGAGGTCTGCCATGTGATCGCTGTAAATATTTGGCGTGAATAACGTCATCACCCGAAGTAACGTCGTAGATGGTGACAAAATAGTGCAACGCACGAATATGAAGGGTACCTCTCAAATGACAAAGCTTGTCAGGTGGCTCACTAGGGGGTGTATACCAATAATCATCACGTGTGAGATGACCACTAGCACAGATACCTGACCCATCACTAAGGTGCATGCAGGGAAGCTCGCCAAATGAGCCTCTCGATGACTTAAGCCCACGGAGGTCATTAATGATAGGATATAGTCCACCAAGAGGAAGGTACCAATAACAGTAGTGTATGTGGGAGCGAGTAGGTCACCTACAACAAAGTCAACGTTATCCTCATGAACCTCCAGATGAGTATCGTTGAAAGAGGTAGTGTTCTCATATGTGAGTGAGGCAATCACTCTGAAGTTGTCACTATGCTCTCGGCTCTCAGTGGTGATGTGACTGGAGATAGTGACAGGGGCAGAGTAGGAAGAACCTTTACCCAAATGGGGGTTACTCAGTATAGTGTCGAGAACTGGATCCCTAACCAAAGGGTACTCTAAGTTTAAGTGAGATGCAAAGGGTGGATATACCATCATTATCACTGGACCGCTCGTCCTCACACTCATGACTATGCTCACTAACCACTCTAGTATCACTCTCCATCTGTGTCATACGATCAGAATCAGAGTTGACTCCAAGATCAAGTGAGATCTGAGTCTCGTTCGGACAGGACAAATCAACATCAGGTGTCGGGTCTCTCATATCGGTGGGAGCACTACTAGACACATCGAGAGCTTGACTCAAATCCCAAGGCTTTCTTCCTAATGTAGATCTTATGTCGTCAAATTGAGCATCTAAGAGATCAAAGCGGTCAAGAACTAATCGCTGAAATTCGGCATCAGGTAACTCTACTTGCGGAGCACTAGGAAGGTCTTGACATGTGTCATGATCCTGGCGATGGTGATCTCTATAGGGCTCCTGAAGGTCATCTAAATGGTAGTTCCTAACATAATCGGGTCGTGAGTTTGCGTGAGAGCTTTGAACGTGCTGAGGAGGTCGCACACAACCAAACTCAGATTCCTCAACTAGAGGAGATATGTAACGACGACGACCTGAACGATACTCCACTCTATCATCATAAAGTCGCGGAGAGGTGTAATGATGATAACGTGAGGGCTCTCGTAGTGGTGATCACCTCTAGCATTTCGCGAGTGCGTCAAAGGGTCGACACGGTCTCTCAGAGTGGTGTGCGAGGAGCGATAATTATCATTGTGATAACATGAGAGTTTCTCTAAAGGGGCTCTATGTGGTCGGATACAGGTAGACTCGAAATCCCCAAATAGAGGAGACGAGCGACGACGATAACTGGACATAACTCAACTTTAATACTCCTACCACTACACATATAAATGTGGCCGAAACCTAGGCTCTGATACCAATTTGATGCGGTGGTAAGGCCGACACGAGGTGGACGCACTAACTGCGGTCCTATATGCAATGACGTGTAATGAAGGTGCACAAGTGGTCCGCTAAAATTGCAAATAAGTAATTATTTATTATGAATTAACAGCAGGTGCACATGCAGTTGCAAACAATTAATTAACGGAGGACAAAGTATTAATGTTGCAAAAACGAAGAGGCGCAATTACTTTCAAGCAAACGCGGAAGAAACCCTGCAAATCACACAACAAATAATATTAATAACATTTAAAGAGAGCATCCACTACACAATATAGGTGCCAGATTAAACAACAATAAAAGCAAAGACGGTTACCACAATTTACATATGCAGGAGGCGACGGTAGTGGTTGTGGGAGGGCATCCAGGGTCTTGGCAATGGGGGAAAACTGGGTGTAGGCTCACGAAGGGAGTGCATCAGAGCTATGGGAGGAAAGGTAGAATCAGTAGGGGGGGGGGTTGATTCACGGGTGGGTGGGTTTTAGGAGGGAGTGAGATGAGTGAACAGAGATATTTAAATGATGAACAATGTTATTAAAATGATGAACAGTGTTCCACATTAAAATGATGAACAATGTTCCACATAAAAACCAGCACAGGCGTTCATGGCGGTTGGGCTACGGGCGGAGGAAGGGGAAGGTGGCTCCACGGGAGGTTAGCGGATAGGGAGGAGAGGATGTTGCGGCGTTGGAAAAGTCGCGGGCTAGACGGAGGTGACGGGGAGAGGGAGAGGGGATGCTGCAGGGGAGGCGATCTGGACTGGGAGGAAGATAGAGGCGGACGCGGTGTTACGTCGTGGAAGCAGGAGGGGATTTGGTGGTTATCGGGCTCGGTGGGGAAGCACTGGAAGGAAGAGAAAGATGAAGGCGGAGGAGGCGGAGGGGTTTACCGGAGAGGAAGGCGGAGGAGGCGTCGCCGGCGTCGCACCGGAAAGGGGAGAGGAGAGGGTTTGGCGTCGCACCAACCTGTGACCGACGGTTCGGGATTTTGCTCCAAACTCTCGATGCCTCCACCGAACCGCAACTTGAATATATATATAACCCTAAACAATAACCTGCTGAATAAGAAAAACCACGATCGAGGATCACAATGTTTTTTAAGCCAATCAGGCTACAAATACAACATAAAATATAAAAGTAATATATGGAGTCGGCTCGGATCGGTCATCCGGACGCAACCACGGGCTCTGATCGTCCATCCAGGTAACGGATCATCGCCTCCTGCGGGAATACGCGCATGTCGGCCGTGGTGCGCCGTCAATAAGGAAGGAGACGTGGAGGCGAGAGTAATTCAGGAGAAGGCGGCTTCACTTCAGACTTGCAATCCTGAAAATCCTCTTATTTTCCTTGTACGACATCTTTTTAAGAAATTAAAGCACCCAATAACCCCGAAAGAAAGAAAGGAAGAATGAAATACAATAAGAGGAGAATGCTTTAATTTCCCCCAAACTATGTTTAGGTTGTATATAGCCTATGTACCTTGGGATTAAACTATTAGCAGTTCTCTCTTTTTTGTAATGCATTCCTTTCTATCCTTCTCATTACTTTCATATCTCGTATTCCCTCTTTTCTTTATCTTAATATAATTAATTTGAGGTTTTTTTTAATTAATTTGGATATTAACTTAAACGTGACGTGCCTATATTTTCTAGGATGGGATGAAGGTGTTCTAGGCATGCAACTTGGTGAAATCGCACGTCTCCGGGTAAATTATCCTGTGCTAATTCTATTATTTATCTAATTATTCTCTTCATTCTTAAACCTATGTAATCCTGCTTGATAGTTTTCCCTAAACCCCTTTCTTTACTTTATTTTGTTAATAAAATGGTAATTCGGGCTTCTGTGGTCAACCTTGGATTGATTGTTTTTCTATCTACATTTTAATTTTTCATAAATGCAATTAACTGTAGCCTAGAAGGTAATTGGGTATGGAGTCTTTTAGCCATTTAGGCAGTTTTAAGGCATGACTGGGCTTGGTAATGAGCAGTGCAAAGCTATAAATAGGTATAGCCATTAGGGGTGTGGTAGGCATTTAGGCATTTTTATCCCATGGTTAGGCTTGCAATGAAACCTTTCCTCTCTTTATCATATTTTCCTCTTAAGGAAAATGGAGCCGCCACTTGATCCTCGTATGCCGGACCCCGTTTGTCATATGTGGTGGAAAACTGTTGGATTTTCTAGGTATTCATCACGCGCGGTCGCCAGAGTGCCAGACCACGTTGCCGCGACAGAATCCATCTGATCCACGCCATGGGATATCTGCTTAGCCCGAAGTCTCCGAACTAATTTTAATCTCTCATACCACATCTCTTTCTCCTACCTAACACAAGACTGCAACATTTAACCTTTGTTAGAACTCCCATCTATTAGGGCCCGTTCGGCTCCCTAGAATTGGAATTGAGGAATTGGAATTCAACTAATTCCAAAACCAGCAAAAAACTGGAATTGGGCTGAATTCTAATTATGCTGCTCCGTGCTGGATAGAATTGGGAATTAGGAATTGGAATTTAGCAATTCTGTTGTTCGGATACATGATGAAATTCATATATGAAATTGTAATTAACCGAGTAGTAAAAACAATATAGAAACATATATGCAGTCTCCATGCAATAAAAAATAGTGCTTACATTAAAAAAAATCTAAACATAGAAAAAATCCACGCATATAGAAAAAGTCTACATAGAAAAGTCCAAGCATATAGCAAAAGTACACACAAATAGTCCACATAAATACTAAATAATCTGCATTCGGAGCCACTCCAACTTCGGCTCGTCTGATAAAGTCATGAATACTCCAAATCTAGTGGTATCGCGAGACAGTATATCCTTGACTGAGTATTTCGCGTTTGTCCAGCTGAGTAGTCTACCAAGAGCATAATATATGGTTTGAGCATGTGCCACCAACTTTTTTATAGCTATAGCGCTTCTTCCGGCAAATGACTTATTCATGCTAGATGCAACACTGGATATGGTTTTTGCCAAAGCATCAATCCCAACAATTCTTTTTTTCTTCTTTTTGGTGCTTTTTCCGCCGCCAAATCGAGAACGATCTCCTGGAGTGTTACTTTTCCCTGCAATGGATTCCCTATCTAACTCGATAATATTTTCGGTTGCTGTCGCCGCATGCTCATCAGGGGCCTTATTATCCCCGCATAAGACTCCCAAATCAGACCAATTAATAACAACCATTCCTTTATAATGTTTCACAATCGAGTAAGCTTGCAAATTTACGCAAAATAATGATAAATATCAAAACTTGATTGTTGCATAAATTACATGTAAGCAGATATACCTTTATGTAGTTTGTCCAGACCTATTAGCTATCAATCTTGATCATATTTCATTCTCAATCCCATCCAAACCACTTGTATCTAATATTGCACTTACGTCGTGGCAGTATTTGTTCCATGTCTTCAGTCGTGTTGTAATCTTTTCTTTATTAACATCTACCTTACAAATATCCTTCAAAAGGCTGATATGGCTGTTGCAAAGGCTGTAGACCTTATTTGCACCACCTCAAATGAATATTTTTGGCTACATGATAATTGAATATTTTATGTTGCATGTAAATTGAATCAATACCTGTACTTTTATGTCAATAAAACGATGGTTGTCTCATAATTGCCCATCGTATTTTTAGTAAGCCAAAGGTCCTTTCTATTACATTTCTTTCCCGAGCATGACTTAAATTGAACAACTCTTTATAAGTAGTGAGGTTATTTCCCCGGGTCAACCACTCCTTAAGGTGATACCGTGTTGAATGATAAGGAGCAAAAAATCAAGGACCATTTATGTATCCCGCATCAACAAGATAGTATTTACCTACACGTATAAAATTAAGAATTTATCAGCAGTTTATACATTGGTTTACCTGAATATAAATTTACAATATTTATCACTTGGTACAACAAACTGATCCGGCGTTTTCATTGTTGAAGCCAAAAACTGGTCTCAACGAGAGTTTCGGACCTTGGGGGTGTAGACGACACCTATTTCTCTCAAACTCAACTACTGACTAGTGATAAAGGACTAAGAACTGACCCAAAGCCACAGTGGGAGGTCCCTCCTCAACCCGGAGTTTCTGTGAGCGCTTCCCCTCCAAAGCCAAAGTTGGGCTAGGATAACCAGAAAGCCTAGAAGTAAATTGAGGGTATGAGAAAAATTCGCCTTTGAGGTATCCTGTGGATTTATAGATTTTCAATATCTGGTCTGCAAAAAACGTAATTGCTGGCCTAAAATTACTAAAATGCCCTGTGTTGGTCTGTCAATAGCCAAACTCCGTTGTTGTAAGGAGCTAAATGCAAACCCATGGGTATTTAGGTAATTTCAGGTCTGGGTCCCATCTGGCGGGCGTCTTCCTGCCGAGCTTTGGGGGAACCCTGCTCGTTCTGAGTGCGAGCCTTCCCGCCTACCCCGAGCGAGAACCAAATGTTGAAGGGGGCGTTGAGTGGGGAAACATCACTCCGCCAAGGGCTTCCGCCGGCTCGAGACGCGAGCCCTTTCTCATGCCCAGGGCGGGGAGCCTTCCCTCTGACCTGGTTCAGTATGGCCTAAACCAAAACCTGCTTGACAAAAACAACTTAAGTCGAAGGCTCAGTTCGACGAATTTCCTTTCAACGAATAACGTTCTACGAATGACGTTCGACGATTTAATGTGTTATTCGTCCCCTTGGGCGAGAGAATTCGCGCCCACATACTACGAGAGCCCTCTTGCCCCTTCTTCTCTGATCCACTTTTAGCCAAAGCTAGCTCAATCCGGGTCCTTGGGGCATCTTGGTCCCACCCAGCGAATATGGGGTTGTACACAATCCCTCTCTTTGCGAGCTTGCCCGGCTCTCGGAAAGACACGTCCAACCCCGAATATTCGATTGGTGTTTGCTGACCTGGCAGGAATCTTCTGCGGACCCCACCTTGGTCTATATATACACCGCCGAGTTTGTTTCTCAGGCCATCCTGTCGTCATTGCTTTCTGCTTGAGCTTCTGCAAGGCCTGAAAATGGTCCCAAGTGTGTCGAAAAACCGCTCTCGCAAGAACTTCAGGCTCGCCTTGTCACGGCCAAGGCGCGGGCTCGCCAATTACGCCAAGTTGCTCCTTGGTGGTGGGCAAGAGGCCAGCTGGGAGAGGCCAGCTGGCGAGAAGTCCCGCCCAAAGAAAAAGAAGAAGGTCAAGTCGGTCAGGCGAGACCGCTCTAAAGAGAGCCAAGCCTCGTTTACCCCGACTCCTAACCGCGATGAGAACCTTCTTCCTTGTCGGCGGTACTTTTCTCGCCTTACCCATTAGCGTGAATTTTTAAAAAGTAGGAACGGGATTGCGTACTAATGTATCGCTCTTCTCGCAGGGGACTGTGCCAAAAGACGCTGCTGACTCTATACTGGCGGATACAGCGGCGACCTGCCTTCTCAATGAGGATCCGCCGTCTGTCTCGGGGGGCTGCCCCTCCGACTACCCCGGCCAATCCCCAAGCTCTCCTGGTATTTATCCCTTTCGCTGGCTCAGTTTCCGCTTTAGATGACTCGTTTTTCCTTTTCGCTGACCTGACCTCTCGCAGCACCTATTCTTGGGAGCTCGAACCTCGTTGGCCAGGGGCCAGGATATCTCCTCCCAAAAAATCCTACCAATCTGGCGCCCGATCCCGCCCTTCCCGCGGAGGGGTTGTCTCGGAGCCATCTGCACTGCGCCGGGATCCCAGCCCCGGCGAGAGAGGGCGCCTCTGTTCCCCACTGGTCAAGACCATGGAGCGCAGGACGTTCCGTCCGGGTCGGGGCCAGCCGCTCCACCTGCTCTTTGGAAAAAGGTTCAGAGAGTCAGCCCGGCCCTTCTCGCCAGCCATTGGGGGAGGGTACCCATCGCTCTTCAGGTATGCGAGAACCTTCCAGCTTTCTTTCTCTCCCCTCCCGTTCTGACTAAAATCCGCCCTCCAGATCCGAAGGAGCAGGAGGCGGAAGCCGAAGAGAGATGAAGATGAAGGAAGAGGAAACGGGGAGGACTCGCCCCTCCCTCCTATGGCGAAATGGAGGACTTCTCGAGGCCTCGGGAGCGGCAAGACACGGAGGCAGAGGATTGCGGCGATCCTGTCGAAGCTCGCGCCGGCGCGGCGGCAGCGAGCCAACTCACCGGCGGTTGAAGAGAATCCACAGGATGATGGAACGGCGGCTGGCAATTTGTCGAGCGGGACTACCCCTACCTCATTGTCGGGACAGACCCCAGGACATGCTTTCCGCCGAGACCTCCCCAAGAAGATACATTGCGCGGGTTCGAGATCAGCTCCGCCTGGCCAACCATGCTGACAGCCCTGACGGCCTTCTTCGATCTGCGAGTGCCTCCGAGGTCTGGGTCACTGGCGGTGGAGCCGTACTGAGCCCTGTGGGGCTAGCTTTTCTTTTACCCCTCCCCCCCAGCCTACCCTTCCCGCTTTGTACCCCTTGCGCCTCACGACGACGAACAATTTTTTTTGTATTTATTATCATTGCTATTTCGCGACCTTCGCCCAGCGAGAGCCCATCTATGTCTGTGCTTCTCTTTCTGTCTGTGTTTTATGCTTTCATAATGATGCTCTTCGAACGCTTGACTCTCGCGGCCTGCTCAACACTTCTCGCCGCTGCCAACGTTTGCTTTACCCTAGCCCTTTCTGGAGGTTCTCGCTTTCTGCAGGTCCGAGGAGAGCGAGCGAGGCAGAATGGAAATCGAGAAGTCAAAATCATCGGGATTTGTTGACTTGTTTGACCGTACCCCCCGTCGCATTTAGGAAAAACTCATAATTACGAATTTTCTACAAATAGGCCGATCCACCTACCACATTTACTTCTCTGCATTCGCTTCTTTGATTCCAAGCCTTCGTCCTCCTCCTGACCGCTCTCGATTGATCTCTGCAGCGCCAAGCCTCTCGCCTCCCTGATTTTTCCTCTCCTCTCGCTTCTCTTCAAGATGTCTGGCGAGGGCGATGGCCGCTCCAAGTGTGCGCAATCCTTCCTAGAACACAATTCCCTCCCTGCGGTTGACTTTGGAGTTCAACATGATAGCGCCAACTTCATCCCCTCCGGGTTCACTGCGTGGAACCCGGGGAATGACGATAGGGTTAATCTCGCGCCGACCGGGAGCTCGTCATTCCTCTGGAGCACTTCGAGGTGGGCTTCCGCCTCCCCCTCTGGCCGGAAGTGCGCCAGGCCCTTCGGTACTTGGGGTGGTACCGACCCAGCTCAACCCAAATTCCGTCGCGATCCTGGTGGCGTTCATCTGCTACATGCAGGCGGAAAGGATTGAATTCAGCCTGCCATCTTTCGGAAGCTGTTCAACTTCCGCGCGAAAGGTGGTGTAGTCTTCTTCTCGGGGCAGTTGGTGAAGACGAGCGGTTTCGCCAACAAGAACCACCACTGGGGACAGAGATTCATTTTTGTCTTTGGTGACTTTGGAACATCCCGCTTGCGCCAG